>JAPKLW010000288.1:339261-356429 GCA_026898455.1 Plectranthus barbatus | reverse complement strand
ACTATACAAGACACAAAATGCAAACAAAGGTAAATACAACACAATAAAAACTAAATACGGGTTAGAAACACTCGAAACAACATAAAAGACACCTATAAAATACTAAAATAATAACTCCTTTAGGGAGTTATCAGAAGGTCCAAGTGCATCCATGAAACCAAGAACAGGCGTGATTGCTCAAGGACACACTCATAAAGAACTAAAGCTATTATCAAGTGACATCGTCGATTTAGCCGATCTCTCTTACAAGGAAATTCAGGTAAGCCAAGTCTTTAAAGAAAAGATTTTAAATCTGAAAGAACTTGACTACCTGTGCTCTGATAAGAGACTTTACGAGATGCTGAATAAAGAGAAGCTCGTACGGTTCCTCGAATTATGCCCTCATAAATTCAAGCGTCATCGTGTTGCCGAATTTTATGAGAATGCTATTATTAACCAAAATGGGCAAGCCTTCAAAACCAAGGTCAACAAGATTCCCCTGGTTATAAGTATTGATACTATTGCCGAGTTCTTTCGTCTACCTAAAAGTGGCAAAAACGTTGCTGGTTACCTGAAGAATGAAGATGAAGCAAATGAACGACATTGGAATGTATGCAAGAAGCCTGAGCATAAAGAGAGTTTTCATCTACGGACAAGAGTTTCTGAACTGAAATCCTTGTACAAAACTCTGAGTGAGATCACTCTTAGTATGTTCTACTGCGGTGCAGGATCATTCTCGGAACTTAGTCAACCTAAATACGCTGTGATGATGGTTTTGGATGATAATCCTGGTGGAAACTGGGCTGAATTCATTTTTGGGCGGATTCTTGAGAATGCCAAGAAAAATGAGACCATTTCAGAAACCAAAAAGTTAAAATCTGGAGTTGGATTTGGTCTAAAAGTCAGCTACTTGATTGAACAGCTTAATTGTCTTAGGGACGAGGGTGAAGATCTAGTCCCATCAGACTTTCTACCTCACGGAGATAAGATCCATAGGAGAGAATTAAAAGGAAATAATGAAGATTTAGAAATGAATGTCAATACAGAGGGAACTTCACAGGCTATTATTAGGCAACCAGTACAAGAAAATGTTGTCCTGCCGACAATGACGAATAGGTAACGAAGGCGATTAGTACTAACAAGCACCCTGGAAGAAGAAAGAGAACGGAGTAGAACTTGTCCCATCAGACTTTCAACCTCACGGAGATAAGATCCATAGGAGAGAATTAAAAGGAAATAATGAAGATTTAGAAATGAATGTCAATACAGAGGGCACTTCACAGGCTGTTATTAGGCAACCAGTACAAGAAAACGTTGTCCTGCCGACAATGACGAATAGGAAACGAAGGCGATTAGTACTAACAAGCACCCTAGAAGAAGAAAGGGAACAGAGTAGACAAGGCAAACAAGTTGAAGATTCTGGAAGGAACACTAGAGACAATACTGTTCCTATTGTAGTTCTCAAAAGTCCGTCTCATTCAGATAAAGAATCTCATCATCGACATCCCTTTACTCCATCCCCATCCGCTGACAGTATAACTTCAAAAGCTAAACAATCATCGCCCTAATCACTCAAGCAGATTATTCAGTTGGTCTCAGAAATAGGGGGAATGTCATCAGAAACACCAGTTGTAGAAAATGTCAATCAGAGTGTGCAAAAGGGAACGAGTGACCCACCGGAGCCACTACATCGCCGAACTCCTGTGATACAAGACAAGCCAGTTCAGGAAACTGTTGATTCACCACATACAAGAATTGTCAATCAACTTTCACTTCCAGATCTTCTCTCGAAAAGATTGGGTCTCTCAGCTTCTACCGCACGAACAACGGGTGAATCACACCTTGAGCATGTTCATCGCAGGATAAATGAGAACCATGCAAAACATGTGCAATTGCCAAAATCTCCACAGATGGATAATCTCTCAGACCGATGAAGTTCATTTGGAACTTCTAGAACTTGAAAATGAAGAAGCACAGGCACTGGAAAGGCAACGACAGGAGAAAGAGGAGAGACTAATGAAAGAAGAGATGGCTGAATTAACTGAAGCTATTCGGTTATCTCAAATTCTAACATATACTTTTACTGCCACTCGTGCCTTGGAAATTCTATTTATACACGCTCTGGCTAAGTGCTTTCTCCAAATAAGATTCATCCATCGCTACCATCTTGTACAAGTTTATTCCGAATGAAAGGCTCTTCTGATTTTAAAAGAAGAAAACCAAATGAAGGCACAAAATGAGGAAGCATAGAGCAGACAGCTCCAGCATCAGAAAGAAGAACCTGCTAAAGTGAAACATTAGGAAGAGGAAGCTGCTGAGCTGAAACGTCAAGAAGAAGTTGCTGAGCTGAGACATCAGCAAGAAGCTGCAGCAGCAGCAACACTCCAGAAAAAATTGGACGATGAAGCTGCTGAGCTGAAACGCCAACAAGAAGCTGCTGAGCTGGTACGTCAGCAAAAGACCGAAGCGGATGAGACCAAACACGATGCAGCAGCCCCAACACAAAGAGAGGGGGAAGAAACAGAAACGCACCAACTTCTTCCTCTACCAGAGGCTTCTACTGCTTCCTCTCAGAGTCAAACCCAAGACAACTCAAGAGCACTAGCTACAGTCGAAAGAGTTATGTCTCTCAACCCGCTCTCAGTAGTAGTTAACTCTCTACCCTACAATGCTCTGAATCAAGTCATAGACCTTCGAGTGGAACAACAGATGGCCCTTGTTCTTGATATTGTCAAAACGGGGAAGAGAGAAGGGATGAGTCGCTGAAGTTGCAGTTGATCTTGTTTGATCAAAAGCGAGACGAGGAACATAGAAGGCGTGATGAGGAATGTAGAAAACAGGAAGAAGAGCACAGAAAGCGGAATGAAGATATCAATATGAAGCTGAATCTACTAATGGCTGCCAGAGAGGAAGATAGGAAACACCTCTCAGATGTAACAGCAGTCCTCAAGGCCCAACAAGTTAGTCTGCCAGCCATATCTACCGCTACTGCAACTTCCTCAAAACCAAAGGACGCAGATTCCTTAAATCAGGAAAAAGAGAAGGAGTTGAATCAAGACAAAAGAGAAAGGTCATGAATTCTTTCCATTTTGTCCTGTTTTGATTCTTGAATATCTTTTTGAATGTCTTTCATTTCTGCATTTTGTTCATGTACTTGTAATCGATGATATCTATATGAAAAATGAAAAACTGTCGGTTTGAAGACAACCACTCATTGTCACTTTCCTTGAGTCTTATTTTGCTGAATTCACATGTTCTAATGTGATCAACAATTCCTTCCTATTGCTCTGAATCAATTAATTTCAACTGATGAGAACTATCCCATTTAGGGGGAAGATCATTTAGAGTAGGTCGAGTGTAGAAGAGGCACATGTCTGAGTAGTGGTAGACAAGAAAAAATGTAAACTCAGATCAACTGCATCTTCTTACCGACAGATAGACTTAGATGTATAGTTTTGACAACATCAAAAAGGGGGAAATTGTTAGGTATTGATGTAGAAATCCTACCTTAATTTGATGTTTTGATGTGTTAAAACTACATACCAAAGTCTAGGACTTAGAGCTATTACCTCATGTAATCCTTGTATAGGATATTCGAGTTGTAATAGTCTAGGAAGAAGAAAGTTAACAAAACTGTGGGACAGTTTTGAAGAAGACATTTGGACAAAAATTGTCTTGACTAAGAAGATGAAGACGAGCAGAGCAAGGTCATGAAAGCTGTGAATATAGTCTTCACACGGAAATTGCTAAGAGGATCTAGCAGTTTCAGAACAAGACAGTTTCACATCAGGGAATGCGTATATGATAAGATGTCGAACAAGTCGCAAGGGAACATCAAAGAAGTCAATGATAAAAGATCAGACAGATACTAAGCTGCGTCTAGCGTACAACGTTCGACATCTGACACACAAGTACAAACTGCTCTGAAAAGCAGTACATTGCAGCAGAAAAAGCTGAGAGACAGACGACTTTTGAGAAGAGCATGGATTATGATTGGACATCCTCTCCAATGTCTCTACCGGCTATTTTCTGGTGTCTCACCTATAAATAGCAGGAACAACTGAGACTTAAAGACCTTTGCCTCTCCGCTCATCTGAATACATCCAATGATTTGAATCTCCAACATATTTATTGTCTTTCGTCTGAAACTGAAGCTAAAGAATTAAACACTTTCAATGGAGAAGACATTCCCGCCATAGTTCATTTATTGAACACATCGCATTCATTGCTACATAGTCTGAAGAGATTCACTGTGCGACGTTGTTTATACTAGGATTAAGTTAGTAGACTTAATCTAGTATCTTGGTGTTCTTACTTTCCACGTAAGAACACATCAGCCTGGTCTTTGCAAAGGGAGATCAGGTTATCACGGGCTACTGCCGATCAGTCGACATTCTGGGAAGAACATAATCATCCAACCTACGAAGAAGGAAAATAGAGGTTTGTCCTCAATCCAACTTCGAGCCAGTCCACAGAGAAGACGCAGAGCCTTCGACGGATTGAAGAAGGACTGAAGTACAACTGCCTGGGCGAGTGATCCATCTTGTTGTGGACAGAGGTTCCTACAGCAACTGGCTATAGATCGTGAGGATTGTATCTTCATAATTTAGTGAATTATCGGATCTGATATCCGAAGAGTGGATGTAGGACTTAAGGCTCCGAACCACTATAATATCTTGTGTCGTTTATAGTTTTATTTACATTTCTCACTTTACAGTTTTCTAAGATATCTTGAAACCTTCAATACTTACTGCGTAAGTGTTGAGGCGTATAAAATGTCAACTGTTTAAATTTGTAAAAGCTGTTAACCACAAACTGCGATAGAAACCGAACTGCCTATACTTAAAGGGTATTTGGTTGATTAATTACTTCCACTGCACATTATTTGTACGCTGATCTGGGACCAATAGTAAGTTTTAGGAGTTTGGAGTAAGGAATATTGTGATCAACCGTCTCAGTTCCATCACAGCCGGAGGTGGAAGTAGTCTGTTCTGGGTTTTGAGCACATGTACATTTTGGCATATTGATTGTTGATAATTGATAGTAAATGAAAGGAATGATTGTCAAGTACTTTGAATGCTCGAGGGGATTTTTCTGAGTTTAGAGATATGTAGATAACAAAAATGGCTAAAATAAAAAAGTATAACTACCTAGAATAGTTTGCCTTTATATATTCTTCGAAAACTAGTTTGCACGGCTGAGATTGAGTCAACACTTTGATATCGAAGGCATAGACTAAATGCCGGTTGGACTTGCCTGACACAATCTGACGTGGGGGGAGCAGGGTTGCCACGTGGCACTCCAGGAATGGGTTGCATGTCCTGCTCCACAATAAATACGACGTACTGGATAAGAAACTTTTTAAATTTGAAATATCCTACCTCTTGAACTGAAAACTGAGTTGCATGTCAGTTTCAGTTTCTAAACCGATAGTTTGAACTTAGTTTAAGTTCACAACTTTCATTCAAAAATATCCAACACCCAAAAATCTAAACTTAGTTTTCAAAATTCAGTTTCTCAATTTCTCCGCTAATACCACTTATACCATTTGTTCATAAAAATGGCTAAGTATAGAACCACGAAACTGAAAATTGAGAAGTGAACAAAAACTGAAAAATTGAGAGTTCAAACTCAGTTTTAATCATCTTCCACTCCTCTTCAAATTGGTTTTCACCGATCTTAAGACAATTGATTTAGAACAATTATAAAACTTGAAAACTGAGAGCAGGGACTTAGTTTTAATCCACATCTTCTCCACTTCACTTGGAATTTGAAAGATAAGAAATCCAAATTCTAAAAATTGAGATCTAGGACTCAGTTTTAATTTGCAACTACTCCTCTGCGATTGAGATCTCATCAAACTCAAGTAATCCAAGTTTTATGCAAAGCTCATTGAATCTAGTCTCTGGAAGTGGTTTGGTGAAGATATCTGCCAATTGATCTTTAGTTCTTATATATTCCACCAAAATATCCTTCTTCTCGACATGATCTCAGATGAAGTGATGTCGAATATTGATATGCTTCGTCCTTGAGTGGTTTACTGGATTCTTTGTGATACACATAGCACTGCTATTGTCACAATAAATAGGCACGCATCGAGTTTCAACTTCATAATCTAGCAATTGTAGCTTGATCTACAGGACTTGAGCACAAAAACTAGCAGTGGCTACATATTCAGCTTCGGTTGTTGATTTAGGTATAAAATGACGCTTCTTGCTAAACCAACTAATCAACTTGTGGCCTAGGAACTGACAAATTCTACTTATGCTCTTTCGAACAATTTGGCATCCTCCAAAATCTGAATTTGAGTAGGCATTGAGAGTCAGTTCTTCAGCTTTGGGGTACCACATATTTAAGGACTCAGTTCCTTTCAGGTTTGCATCATCCATGTGCGACTTCTTTGGATTTGCTTGAAACCTCGCTCAAACACCAACAGAGTAGGAGATATCCGGTCTGCTTGCGGTCAGATACAATAAAGATCCAATGATTACTCTATAACTTGTTGGGTTTACAGCTTCTCCTTCTTCGTCAAGATTGATCTGAGCACTGGGCTCATCGGAATCCTCAAGGGCTTGGATTTCTTTGGACAAAACTTATTTATCAAGTCCTTGGTATACTTCTTTTGTTTGATGAAGATTCCTCCTTCAGATTGAATGACTTGAAGACTGAGGAAATAAGTCATCTTACCTATCATGCTTATCTGGAATATGCATTGCATTAGTTAGGCAAACCTCTCGATAGCTTCAAGTTCTTGCATCCGAAAATAATTTCATAGACATATATCTGAACTAACAGAATGTCAGTTCCATCCTTGATTCTGAACAGAGTTGTGTCGATCTTTCTTTTCTAGAAACCAATCTTGAGAAGAAATTGAGACAAAGTCTCATACCAAGCTCTGGGTGCTTGCTTCAACCCATAGAGAGCCTTTCTCAACTTGAAAACATGGTTTCCTTCTTCGAAGCTTGGGGGTTGTTCAATGTAGACCTATTCATTTCCTTATTAGAACGATACATTTTTTTTTGTAATGAGATATAATGCACATTTCCTTAGATAAAATGCATGATTGCTAAGATAAAATGCACAAATTGAAGGTAAAATATAGTATGTAGAGATATAGAGCATTTTATTTCGCAATGTAATGTTAATACATAATATTTCCCTTAAAATGAAAAAAATCTTCGTTAAAATGCAGGCTTTAAAATTATCATTCATTGTATATAATTACTATATTGTCCTTTAATGCAGGATAATCGACCAAAACTGCACATGGAATTAAATACATCTTGAGCATTGAAATGACAAGATCAAACACTGATATTTATTCTCATTTCTCATACTAAAGGTCATTCTCACCTGATCACTACTATATATATATATGTATATATATATATATATATATTGAGAGAGAGAGAGAGAGTTGCGTTCAAATCTGAACTAAATGTCATGAATGAACTATGAACTTTTCATTGTTGATTGTATAATTGATCATTGTAGTTTATATGATAGCTCATTATAATACCTAATTATGGTACTTCATTATTTTGTGTGTAATTGATCATTGTAGTGTATATGATACTGTAATGAGATATCATACATACAATAATGATCAATTACACACACAACAATGAAAGTTCAAAGTTCATTCAGGAAGATGAGTTCAACCTAAAATGCACCCATATATATATATATATATATATATATATATATATATAGAGAGAGAGAGTAGTGATCTTTTTTAAGAATAATATATCAAATTAAATGCATTTTTACGACAATTCATATGCTATTCATATTGAATATTTTGAATTTAGAAGATTCACACCAAAATCTTGATTTTATATTCAGCTGGTATATGTTCTTCATTATATTTATGTTATAGATAAAAAATGCATTGATTACGCAAAAAAAAAATGTTCCCTAATATCGGCAGTTTTTTGGACCAAATGATGCATTTGTAACTTGAACAAGATGCATTTTTATTCCAAAGCATATGCATTTTTGTATTCATATTGAGTGCATTTTCTGCACTGATCATATGCTGCATTTTTATGCCCAAAAAATTTCATTTTTACATCGAACGTATGCATATTATATTTTATGAACTGCACGAAATAAATTTTTTGAATATATATTTTTCTCATTTTTGCCCTTGAATGCTAGATGATAACACGATTAATGCACCGAAACTGAGACGAATTTCAATTGATCGCATGCGTTGATTTTGATCTTTAATGGTTCAGATTTATTCTTATTTAACAGCTGAAAAGATTTTAACATATAATCACTACCATATATATATATATATATATATATATATATATATATATGGTAGTGCATGCGAGAGTCCACAAGCATCACGTTCTCCTCTCTTTGTGTATCTCCAGCAGCGATGTGGTCGTGGCAGCAAGGTGCAGCGCGGTCGCCGACGATCGGGAGGAATGGCGGCGTTCAAGTGGCGGAGATTGGGTTTAGAGGCAATATATAACAATTGCAAGAGAAAATATACATGGAAGTTTGACATCGTATCATTCATTTTGAATTGCAATTTTCAATCATATAGATGTTACATTATTTGTATGATAGCTGATGCATTACTTATTTTGTGTCTACTACATTATCTTTTATAGCGCATTTTTATATAATTTTTTAAATCTGACTCCAGATTTTGGTATAATTTTAAAATTGTAAACAAATAATACAACATATTTATCATAGATAATGGTTATTCATAGCGCATTATATATCAAATTAAAGATAATTTAATTATCTTTCAAACGAAATCCCTATTGCATAAGTTCGGAATAAGATCATCGTAATAAAATTAAATAATGCAATAGCTAAAACAAAATAATATATAATACAAATGATAATATAATATTGTAATATTAATTAGGAGAACTAGATAATGCAGATAGATGAATCCATACAATTTAGCATAATATGTCATTAAACTATTCTTCATGTTATGTTGCATTATCTAATTCTCCTTATTGCATTATTAATGTTACAGTACATTTAAATATATCATTACATTATCCTTTGTATTATGTTACATTATTTAGTTTTAGCTATTACATTATTTAGTTTTACTTCGATTATCTTATTCCGAACATATGCAATAGGGATTTCGTTTGAAAGATAATTAAAATAACTTTAATTGGATATATAATACGTGAATAACTAATTTAAATTGAGTGAGTTATGAATATTTAAAGTTTTATAAAAATTCTAGAGGAGAGAGGAATGCCCCAATAATTTCCTGTGATTTCCAAAAGACCAAAATGCCCCAATAATGTAACAGATATACTAGAATAATGCACCATAAATTCATCTCCAAAAATTAAGATTTGAACCGCTCATTTTTTAATTGAAATGATCGATTTTGGTCGCATATAACATACAAAAGGTGGGTAACCATATAATGCAACTATATATATATATATATATATATATATAATATATTCCGGTTTGAGCCTTCAAACTAGTTTTAGCCAGTTTCAATTTCAAAATTTATAAACGACTAGTTTGAAAATTAAATTTCAAACTGGCCAAATCAGTCAAATTAATATGGTTTGGCCTGTTTGACTGGTTATGGTCAAACCACAATCACCCCTGGTAGAAACTGGCTTCCTCACAGTAGGAACACACTGCTTCACCAGTTTCTTGGGAAGAATTGGCTTCCTCAAAGTTTGGGGTCATACTGTTGCACGAGTTTCTCCCATCGAACTAGTTTCTTTGCCTCTTGCTGGTTAACCAGTTTAGGGTTGTTAGCAGACCAACACTTAGCCTTTCCAGGGTGAGTTGGTACAAATTAACTTGGCTACCCCTTTGCCCTTCAACCTTGCTTGATCATTAGATTTTTCTTTAACAACGAAAATTTTCTTCTTTCCAATGTCAATTCCTGAAGAGGATGCATGATAGCTCAAATCATTTTAATTAAAACCTAGACCCATTTTATTTATAGGGTCTCTTTGAATTAAGAGCACTTCTTCAAGTTCACTTGAGCTTTTCTTGAAGGAACATATGAACTGTTTTTGCTCAATGTTTTTCTCCTTCTAATATTAACACTCCTTTTGAAGATTTTAAAATTTTTTAAGAAGAATGGATTGATCATCTTTAGGTCTTGTCAGTTCCTTATTGGCAGACCGAGATTTTTCAATCTCATCCGTCAAAACTGAAACTTGGACTTACAACAAGGAGTTTTCACCAGCTAAAGTATTTTTCAATGCATAAACTTAGAAAAATCTTTTGAAAGTATGTTGTAATATCCCGTATAAATTAAGCGAATTTATGCTTAATTATTTTGAATAAAGGTTTATTTAATATTACAAATATTATTATTATTCGTTTTGAGAAAAGAAATTAACACCCGTTTAGATAGGTGGGTCAGATATTTACTTATAATATATTGATGGAGTCGTTTTGAGAAAACGAGAGTGACCGTGAAGTCACAATTTATAAAATATGGACGAGTGCAAAAGGAGATTAATTGGACTATTAATAAATGTGATTAAATTCACAATTTGCACTCGGGAAGTCCGATTCTTAAACCAAGTTAGGGTATGCTTGGAAATAAAATAAGGAAGCATACGAAATGATCGGTATATTTTTCCGAGGTCCAAATAATATTTAATTAAATATTGAATTAAATAGAAAATGAAATAATTTTTGTCTCCGAAAATTATGAAATTTTACGAGCGAGACGAGCTCGTCGAGAGGAACATTTTTATATAATTATATATTTATTTTGAACTCGTTAAGATGGGTTATTGGAGGAAATTGTACACAAAAACTTAAAGAAAAATAGTTTCTTCACTTTGAAGAAATTGGACGTGGGTGTGTGCATGTTGGCGTGAGTGTGTTTGGGTGAGATTCGATTAGAGAGGCGGTGGACGATGCGTGGCGGTGGACAGGCGGTGAAGACGTGAGAGATAGATCAAAACAAGCTACAATTAAACACAGAACAAGGCAAGCTCATCATCTGCATCTCATCACCATTCCATCATCTGTCCGTCGTTCTTCAGGAGGGAGAGAGACTCGAGAGAAGAGAGTGAAGCAACATCTCATTATCATCTCCATCATCATCTTCATGATCAGGGAGAGCGAGAAAGGAAAAGAGAGAGTGCAGAGGGAGTGAAAGTTGAGAGCAGAGAGTCGAAAGATAGAGGGAGAAGAGAGAAACCCCAGTTTCCCGCAGCCCGAATCCACCCTGAAACTGCGTGTTTTTCGGCCGCCACGAACCACCACCGGCGACTCCACTACAACCATCTTCTTCCTTGTTCTGAAAGGATTCCATAGAGCTATTGCACGCTCCGTGAGGTGAAGAAACGAGAGAGTATAAGCCGTGGAAGGTAGGCCGTCGGTTTCGAACCGTTACGGTAATAAAATTTGAAACTTGTTCAAATCTCCGTGAAATCAAATTTGGTTGATTGTTATATGTTCCTTGTGACGTAGGAAGTGTTTTGATACCCGGAAATACGAGTTTGGACGTCGAAGAAGTGCTGCACCGACGAGGAAAGCGACGTCGGTGAGCTTCCCATCTTCAGATTTTGATTTGTTGTTCTTGTTCGTTTTTCTCATTTTTGAAGCTGGAATCGTAATCCTAGAAGTTCTAGGACCATGCTAGTGTACTGGTTTGGGGTTGGTTGTGTATGAACTGGCGTGAAATTGGAATTACAGGCGGGGGAAATTTTCATTATTTTCTGGGCGTTGAAGCCGTCGTCCAGCAGCTGAAGCTGCCGGCGTCGGCCAACGTTACTGGCATTGGTCGACATATCCGGTGACGATCGAATATCAGGCGTTGGTCGCCGGCGAGGCATGTACGGCTGGTTGTTTCTGCTGCGCGCTATTTTTCATTCTCTCTGGCTGTTGTCTATATATGTACGTATATAATTGTGTAAAAAAAAAACCAAAAGAAAAGATTTACTCTCTCTCTCTACCGAATATATATATATGTCTTGTGTGTGTTTCATATTTTTTTTCTCTCTCCATGTATATATAAAAGCAAGTGTGTAAGTTTCAAAAAGGGGGAAAAGAAATTATTTATTTATTAATTATTTAGTTATTAGTTGGATCATGAATTCGAATATCAAATTTTGATTGATTCGACTTAAGCAAGGTTGATTTGTGACTATTGGTTTATTGTCGAGTTAGATATCGGTCCTAGTTTATCCATCCTAATTAGAAGTATATTGTGATTATTTTGAAGGTAGAGAGTAAGGTGACCAGCTCGAATTGCTCAATTAAACGTGGGAAGCATCTAGCTTAACATCAGGTGGGAATTATTTTCGTATAAAATAAAATGCTTTTCGTTTTTCAAAATGGGTATGAAAATGATTTTATTTTAAATTGATTGCTATGCATAAATGTTGTGGCAAAATGTTGATTGTGTATCATATCTGTCCTCTGAGCCAGACGTAGTTGGCTAGAGAGTTGATGACATTAATGAAAGTAATCAGGTTAAAGTCCTGAGTTATTTCATTGATTGTGAGCCAGGATGATCGTCCCCTGAGCCACAGTATCAAGTGATCAGTACCTTGATATGTCTTGTTTATCATTTACGATCGGGTCTCGATGCTTCGTGTTCCGAGGCTAGTGCACTGTTGATGACAGCTAGTGAAGTGGTTCGCCATTTCTTAACTGTTCATCATGACTTGGAAGTAGGCCTGCTTCCATGTCACAGTTCTAAAACAGATAATGACCACAGGTGAGAGATGCATGCAAGAGAGTAAAATATTTTGGTAAGCACGGTTGCTTTCAACAAAACCCCGTGTTTATCTGTGTGTGTTGCATAGCATTCATACTTAAACTGTATTTTCGGGCATATTTCCATTGGGTACATTCGTACTCAGCCCCTCGTATTATTTCTAAAATACGCAGGTTGAAGAGCAGAGATGGAAGGATAGGGTGTAAAGACGAAGCCGGATATGTACAGTTTTTGAAAGATCCTGTGTTATGCATCATCATATGCATAACACCACCACGTTTGCACCCTCTGCTTCACGCTCTGAAATACTTCTCCTTCCCTTTTGCTAATATTTTAGAGAATCTGTTGTTTTAAACTATCTTGACTTTTGTTATCAAACCTTTACATGCGTGAATGTTAATTTCAAGTTATTTTACGTGTTCATTTTAAATCTTCCGCTATTTTTAAATATTATTGCTTGAAAATATTCAACCATGACTGTAACGTGCCTCGAAGTTGGGAAGGCTAAATGGGGGCGTTACATATGTCGAGGGAAACATCTTTTCAATTGGACTAATATGATTCAGAAACTGGTAAGGAATAAGTTACTTCATCACTAGTTGGAGTTAGTGCTTGATCCTCACTCTCTGAAGCATCGACATTTTCTCCCCTGATTCTTGCCACGAATACGAGCAGTTCTTTCTTCCTCCGACTTTTCATACGATGTGAAATAACCATCATCGTTGTCTGGAATGTCAGGAACCTCTGTCCTTGATAACATTTCCTTGGCAACAACCTTCGACGCTCTACGCTTAAAGATCTTTTTGAGACTTTTCCTCTCCTAGTGTTCCACTCGTGGACATTCGAACTATACATGATAAGGAGAGTTGCACTCGAAGCAGGATCTGGGGGGGTTCTTTTGACGAGCCTCTTGTCATCGGGTTTAGGAGTCCCTATCTTGGCCTTTGCTTTCTCTAGGAGCTTGTCAGTCTCCTCATCTGTTCTTCAAGATCTTCAATAGAGCTCTCTCCTTCCTTCTGGTAAGAGGTTTACTTTGTACGTGCCTCATTCGTCGAACTTGACTAACTCAATGGTCTGTCGATATAGAATGGCTTCTTCGGCCTCCATTTGATGTCTTTCTTGACAAAGTAAGCAACATCCTCAGCATGCTTTCTTGGTGAACTGGCTACATGAATGGCTTTTATTTTTGTTGAACATTTGAATATCCTATTCGTGAGCCGGGAGTTTAGTAAATAAATCCTTAGTGGAGATCTTTGAAAGATCATTCTACTTCAAGCTGGTTGGATTCATGAACTAGTCCTTATTTGACATCTTGGACATAATCTTTGCGTTAAGATCTGCTGTTGAATATACTCCGTCCAGCGCCTTGAGCTCTCTCATGATCATATTGAGTCTTGCTTCCATGGCTTTGACACTTTCTCTTGGAAGCATTTGGAGGGATTCGTACTTGTTAACGCAAATTGAAGCTTATTCCGCTTGATCTACTCGATCTCTTGGCACGGGCCTCCAAGGTAGTCCAAAGCTTCCTTTGCATTGTTGAATTGCCTCACTTTTTCTTCTAATGCCTCTAGAAGTGCTGACAGGATCAGCTCGTGAGCTACGAAATCTAGTTGGGCACGCCTTCTCTCTTCTTGTGTCCACTTGTCGTACGACTTCTCGACCATCTTTGATTTGTCATCCCCATTAAGATGGTTGTTGGCCTTAAAATCTTGATTGGTCAACACTCTATAACTTCAACCATTTCTAGATGTATACTCTTGAGCACTATGGTGGACCTCTTTTTCACTGAGTATGGTGGAAGCTTTGCATTGTTCATCTTGATGAAGTTATAACCTGCTCGCTAATCACAAAAAGTGCAAGGAAATATGGATTTGTTTCTACGCGAGTTATAAAATAGGAAATCTAAAGGACCACCCGCTCTTGGTCCCGATATTAGAGTTTTGGTATGCACAATGGGGATTTTTAATGAAACCTTGAACTCACAAATTGATTGTTACTCACTAGTTTGTATCTCTGAAAACTTGTTGTTAGTGAGTTTGGTTATTGGTCAGGTTCGAGTTATACTTCAGCACTTAGATAGTGTTGAGTTTTAAATCATAGCGCAAAAGTAAATAAAACAGTAAATGCAAAAGGATTTATAGAGGTTCGAACACAAAAACCCTATGTCCTCTCTTCAAACCTTAAGTCTGGAATATGGGTGCACCACGCAGCCTCCTCCTCTAGGACTTGGAAACTTTAAGGTTTTGCTATGACTGTCGATCACTTTGGCTAGACGCCCGCAAGAATCAAGGTTTGGAGAAAGGTTGTGACTGATGTGTTCTTACTTAGAGAGTAAGAACACTAAGGAATGAACTTGTGCTAGAAAGCAACAAGTGTCGTATCCAAGACGGCACACTGTCAGCTCAGAAAAAGCCTCGAATGTTAAAAAATTCTAAGCTTGAAAGTTTACAGCACTTCAAAATGTTTGGTGTTTCCGATGAGATTTTGTAAGTTTGTAACCTCTTTCTGTGGACACTTTGTCTATTTATAGACGAAGTGTGAGAGGTTTGAAATTGTAGCCGTATAGAGACAATCTGAATGTTGTTAGATCAAGAGTCTCTCTCTTCTGCGAAGGACAGGTTGCTTTCCAGAAAGTCTGCACCTGCTCCTGCTATTCTAACACAGAGTATTGACATTGTCATTAGTGTCAAAAACGGCTCTAGTCGTTAGTTCGAGGAATCCAGACTAGTTGAACATCACATTTCTCTAGATTTTAAGTAATCTCCATTCTTAAAGTTTGGCCTTGAAATAAAAACATTCGTTTGACTTTGTTCTCTTTGTCTCTATGCGCGAGTTGAGATATCTTGTAAACTGGTGTCCTCCAAGCTGGTGATATCTACCAATTTCTCTGAAAGTGGGAATCCCAAACTGGTAAATTGATTAATAGTTCCCTCTGAGTCCTTGCGCAACACAAACTAGTTGATTGTCAGTTTGTCTTGATCAACTCTTTTACAGCTTAATGGATATCCTAAATATGACATTATAAATTTTGCAGAAACTAGAGCTAATATAGAGACACTCTAAACTTGTTGTTTCTACATAGTGTTTGACACATCGAAACAATCAAAATAAGGTAGAAATACTTCCTAACATTATTAATTATTATCACTATATTATCATTTATCAACCTAATCTAACACTTTGACAGGTCAATATCGTGTTCGTCACAATCGTGTAATCAGATTAGGTTATTAAAAGTTTAATATCGTGCTCATGTCGCATTCATAATTAGGGCTTAACGGGTCGCGTTGTGTTCTTGCCAAGAACATCCTTAGCAGGTCGTGTTGCTATCGTGTCGGAACGATGGAGACCCGATACCAACGAATTATCCGCCCTAGTTATGACTTAATCATGTTATAAGATTTTTTTATCTACTCCTCATCAGCGATCAAACCTAACATAATTTTCTAATAAAATATTAATTTTTTCATCTTTCAATATAATATAAATAATTAAAAGTATTTAAATTTTTTTATTTTAAATTGAAAATAAAAATAAATTTTTATGCATTAAAATAATATAATTTATTTGCGAAACGGCAGCAAATAACTAAATAACAATCCACTCTCAAAAAATTGAAATCGTCCGGCCGAGCAAAATTATTCTTCATAACTTCAATCTACAATTTTTAATTTTCTTTTCTTAAAAAGAAAAAAAATATATATTATAACTGTGACCCCCACCTCATAGTCATGGGGTTAGCCGCTCAGGTCATGCCCAAGGGCCAAGGCTAAGGTTATACAACTTTTCCATTTTTTTTTATTTTTCTCATTTTTGTCTTCCGGGCCTTAATTACACTATAATAAATAAGATTGTATATATATATATATATATATAGGGTAGTGATCAGGTGAGAATAGGAGTTACTATGAGAAATAAGAATAAATCTCGCGCGTCCATCTCATCAAATCGACGAACTGGATTCATTCTCAGCATATTGAAAAACGCGGCATTTTTGCCCCAATATCGTGCAGTTTTAGTCTTTAAAGGCTAAAACTGTAAAAATACTCAAACACAAACAGCAACCTGCATTTTAAGCCCGATTTACTTCATTTTTAGCCCGATTTACTTCATTTTTACATAAATACGAATTAAAAAAAATCAAACATCTTCTTCTTCAAAGCAACAACATGAGCGTAGTCTCTATAAAACTCAATACCAACATCAACAGTTCTTAACTATGCCCTTAAAATGCTTCATCTTTTTCCTCAAAAAAAAAATGCTTCATCTTATTAACACACTTTGGAATAAATGAATATGTAAGATACAAAAATGCACAAAGTAAACACTAAAGATGCACAATATAATAGAAAAAATGAACGTCGATCTGAATAAAACAAATTTTTTTAAACTATATTCATGCATAATTAACAACGTCGGGACCGAACACGAATGCGAAATCCAGAAACAAAGAAAAAAAATCTGATCGACAAAAGAAATATAA
>JAPKLW010000288.1:309227-338861 GCA_026898455.1 Plectranthus barbatus | reverse complement strand
TTGATTAATTAAATAAACGGATCAGATTTAAAAAAAAATTAAAAAAATTCGCTGCATATATAGACACAAAAAGTTGCATATAAGGGTATTTCAGTCTTTAAGCCATAAATTAAATCTTCCCACGATTTTTATTTCGAAAATCAAGGAAGGCAGTTGCTGCATTTAAAATTTAAAATTTAATCGAATTCGCTGCATTATTAAGAGAAAAAAGTAGCATGATTAAGAGGAATAAGTTGCATTACGTGGGTTTTTTTTTTATTAAAAAAATCAGAATATATATGCACGAGTTTCACTCCTAATTTTATGGGATTTGAGTTTTAAAATACTAAATTTCAAAATTAAATTATATTTGCTTCCTAATTTAATGGGATTGGTTCTGTCTTACCCACAATTTTTTTAGCTTGAATATTTTAGGAGCAGTTATGCATTAAATAACCATATCTTACCCACAATTTTTTTAGCTTGAATTTAGGTGGTAAATTTGCAAATAACCATATTTTTTTACTTCCTAATTTTATGGGATTGGATCACTAAATTTTCGAATTTCAAATTAATTTTTATGTTCTTTGGGATTTCAAATGTTAAGCAATTTTAAAAGACCATAAATAAAATTCTACTTGTTTATCAATAAAAAATTACATTTTTTATACAATTTAATTGCAATAAATAATATAATTATTTGCAGTAATTAAATATCTAATGCACAAATCCATACAACTACACAAAAAAGCAAATTTAAATTTTTAAAAAACAAATTACTATAATTGCTATTATTATAAAAAACATGTGTAGTATTACAAGCGTAATTACTGCATATTTCGTGATAGTAACAACTTTACTAAAGACAAGGGAAAAGACAGTAATATCACGCGACAAATACAAGCAGTACTCATAAAATATTGCAATAAATATGCTCTATTTATGCATGTTTACAGGCAAAATAACTACATATTTTTTAATGAAATTATACACTAAATCCACGTGAATAAAAAAAAGCTTGCAAAAAAATCACTGCGTCGCGGCCCCAAAACCACTGCGTTGCCGCTGTTCATGCTAGAAAAAAAAATTCTATTGCAGTAAATATGCTCTATTTATGCATGTTTAAAGGCGGAATAACTGCATAATTTTTAATAAAATTATATACTAAAACCACATGAAAAAAAACACATTCTATTGCAATAAATATGCTCTATTTATGCATGTTTACAGGCTGAATAAGTGTAATTCCGCAAACAGAGTCTACAATTGGTCGCATGTACAGATTGTTGGGGGAAAAATAACAACAAATCAGAGCTTTCGATTCCGATCTTCTCAACCAGGAAGCTAATCCAAAATCTCCACCACTTCCTATCAAATAAAATAAAAATCAGATCATATCAAGGATTTTATCGATCAGTCCTCCGATCCCATGTCTCCTATTCTTCGCCATCGCCGATCCAAATACAAAAATCAAGCAAAAACTAGCCAGAATCAATAATACTGCAATAATGGCAGGAAATATGGGATTATAAATAATCGAATTTAAAAAAAATTGTGACGCATGACTTTATTGTATGTTTAGAGAGAGCCAAAAGCTGTAGAAAGAGAGAAATTAAATTGAGGCAAATAAAATCATGCGAAGAAATAGACAAACAAGAATACAATTTTGGTTACACATACTTGGGGCGCATATTATGCTGAATCAAAACAGATGGACGTGCACACTCATTTGATGTGGCGAGGTGTTTGATAATGGTAGAGGGAGGATCATTTTCGGCACAACAGCGGTGGCTGCTAGCAGTGTCATCGACATCAGATTCTTGGTTGCACATGATGGGCTCTTCTCTATTTCTGCGATACAGATACGTGCAGGTTTTTGTATTTGGAATATAATTTTTTTAACAAAAACATGAAAGATATGGAAATCATGATGGAGTGATTTTAGGAATCAGTTATGGTAATATTTCAAATTCAAAATTATTATTCCTATTTTACCCTTTAATCTAAATAAATATAGCTAATAAAATAAAAATTATCAAATCTCAGATTTAATCAAAGCCTTTAAAATTAAAAAATCAATGGATCAAATTAGTTCTTATCTCTCATCTGGGAGGTGGTTCACATATGATTACAACTATATATATATATATATATATATATATATATAGGATAGTGATCAGGTGAGAATAGGAGTTACTATGAGAAATAAGAATAGATCTCACGCGTTCATCTTATCAAATCGACGAACAGGATTCAGCAAATTAAAAAAGACAGCATTTTTGCCCCAATATCCTACAGTAAAGGCTAAAACTGTAAAAATACTCAAAAACAAACAGCAACCTGCATTTTAAGCACCTTTTACTTCATTTTTAGCCTAATTTACTTCATTTATACATAAATACGAATTAAAAAATTAAAATTACACCGCATTAACTGTCGTAAGTTTATTTTTGACCATCCTACGTGCATCTATAAGAATGCTATCATGCATTTTTGGTTACATTCTTATTGACTTTTACACAATTTCTTGAATCACGATAGGTCAACTTTTTACATTTTGTACACATTCTCATTGGTTTATCCAACATTCTAAGAGCTTTCTCCTTCCTCGAGGCAATTCGACTTCCACTGCTTTTGGTTTTCACAATAACTGGAGGCAACAATTCAATATTTTCATGAACCGATCGACCATAAAAACCTTCAAACATCTTCTTCTTCAAAGCAGCAACACGAGCATAATCCTTATAAAACTCAATACCATCATCAACATTTCTAAAAATTCTGCCCTTAAAAGGCTTCATCTCATCAACACACTTTGGAATAAATGAACCTGTAAGATACAAAAATGCACAAAGTTAACACTAAAGATGCACAATATGAAAGTAAAAATGAACATCTGAATAATACAAAACTCAATAACAACCACAATTTCAAAGTCGAGACCGAACACGAATGCAAAATCCAAAAACAAAGTAAAATAATCTGATCGACAGAAGAAATATAAATCAAATTGAACAAAGAAGGAAGAAGAAGAAATCATATCGCGCGAAAAAAAGTATAAAAAATCTAATTAAATATGGAAGGAGATACTATTTAAATTTTGAAAAACCTAAAATTACAAAAATAACTTTAATGAATCAACACTGCAGGATAATCGAAGAAAACTGCACACGGAGTGAAATATATCGTGAGCATCCAAATCACCAAATCAAAGGCTGAGATTTATTCTCATTTCTCATACTCAGGGCCGGCCCTGAGGCTGTGTGGGAGGTGCGCTGCACTGGGGCCCCAAAAATATAAGGACACCATTTTTATAGAATTTTTACTATTTATTATTTATTTATTTTAGTAATGAATTATAAATTTATATTAATCCCAAAATAAATATATTCATCTTTAACTTAATTAAAATAAAATAGTAGAGGACCAAAATTTATATTTGCCTCATATAAGTTTAAAAATTCAAATAAAATAAATGATAAGGTATCAAAATATTATTCTTCACAATATTATATTAGTTATTTTATGATTTTAAAATGTGATTATTCTATTTAAAAGAATTTGATAAAAATGTTCCTGAATTGAAAAAATGATCTAATAGATTGTTAGTTATTTTATAACAAATAAATTGTGAAATTCTTAGTGTCAAGTCTGGTTAAAAAATAAAAGAGAATTATGAGGTTATCTGTAAATGATAAGTATTTATCTTGCTTGTTTATTTTATTAAAGATTTGTTTATTGATGAATATAATTAGAACTTGCATGATTTTAAAGTAAAAGAACATGAGTTTTTGCAATTTATAGTTTTTGAACAACTTGTAATTAAAGATTATATGAGCTATATTTTATAATTATATTATATTATGAATTTTTTATTTATAATTATAATAGTAAAATAGGGGCACCATTTATACACATCGCACAGGGCCCTCGAAATTACAGGGCTGGCCCTGCTCATACTAAAACTATTCGCATATGATCACTATTATATATATATATATATATATATATAGAGAGAGAGAGAGAGAGAGAGAGATGCTATCCAGTGAGGGCACCTCTTACCATGAAAAATAAGAACAAGTCATCGCCATTGATTTTGATGAATGTACGCTCAGGATTTTACCAGGATTTTCAATCATTTTATCTCAAAAAACTTGCATTATAGGGTGTTTTTGTCATTTTGTACTTATTTAAGATTATGTTTGCATATTCAGCCTCGACATACATTATATATCTAACAAACATGCATTATATGCATAAGAAACATGCATTATATACCTAGGAAACAAGCAATATATATCTAACATTCTTTATATATCTTACAAACATCTTCCTGCCTAATAATATGATATATTGAAATTACTCTTATTTAAGAATAATATTACTATTATCACGCCCCGATTTAAATAAAGGATATTTCATGAGGCGCATCGGGGAGAAATACGTGACAGGTGTGTTTTGGAAAATGGATAGCATGATTATAAACAAAATAAGACATCCAAACACAAGGATAATCAAAAGACGCCTCTCCGAAATGGGATCGAGGCTCTTCGGACAACAAGATTCAGATTAAGATTCTCATAAAAAAGTAAGCAAAAGATAAGAGTTTTGCTAGCAGCGGAAAGTTTAAAAAGGGAGAATACATATGAAGATGCATTCTCCAAGTTCTAACTTTTACAAAAGAGGAGAGTCCTTACCAAGCAAACTTGTTCGCCATCGTCACCACCGTCAATCTACATATTTTAGAAATAATATACATGGCTAAGTACTTGAAGGTACTTAGTGGACACATGCTCAAAAATATAGCAATTGATTTTATGTCATGCCTTTATATTACGACCACGCATCGGGTTTTACATTTGAAGATTTCTCCCATCATGCTTAAACCATTTATCTTTCTGATTGCGCAATCATTTCCAATTCACATGTTATACTATCTGCAAACAAGTGTGATCTGGGAGGTAGCCACCTACACCGGTCATGATGCACATTCACGATATGAGAGGTAGCCACCTACCTTAACGTGTCGACATCACAATGCACTAATCACTGACATCTTTTTCTCTACCAGGAAACGATCTTACAATTAAACATGCACACTACTGTGTCACATGTTCTTCCCTAAGTGAAGATCCTCCAACTTAGAGGACAGATAGATAAGCATAAAACATTTAGACAATGACATAAGCTTTAAAATAAAACATGCTTTTCATTTCATCATTTGAGCTCGAAGCTCGAAATCAAACCGTTATTCATTTTTATTTTATTGGAAAAAAGTGCCCACCTTATTCGATAAATGCTCGGCTCACTTTGTTCCACTAGTGGATGCCTTATATCCCAAATGAACAACACCTAGACTTTAACATTTAATTACTAGGTGTTCAATTCAAATCATACATCATAATCAACTCAACAATCTATTTAACTCATTTCATTTGATTAGCATGCTTGTATAAATGAAACTTGCTCATATTCATTGCTCTTATCAAGTTTGCAAACATGCAATTATGCAATTTCATACGGCTCAATCACTTAAATTCAAGTATAGAAAAGACTAATAGGCACTCATACCAGTTATAACATGTTTAATGATCCTACAATGCCTCATTAGATCATAGATGTATACTTAAGAAATAAATCCTCATACTTAGAAAATTTGCTAACTTTCAGCTTTGCGAAGAGAGCAACCAAAAACCATAACTTAATGTTCATTAATCCTATCATGATCATACTCTATATTTTCATAGTATACTCATTGAGGTTCGTTCTCCAATTGACGGATCTCTAAAATGTGTTACGGTTAGGTTGGGGGAGTTTAATCATTTATGGGGGTCTCAATATGTTGAGAAGCAGGGGTCTGATTTAAAAAATTCACCACAACCTCAATACAAGGTATTTTGATCTGAAATTTCATAGAGATACTCCTAAGTGAGACTAATTTAAGCATGTAAATTTACAAGTGCAAAAGATGATTACATGTTTCTGTACAACACCAACAAGGCAGACTGCCACAAAATGATACTTGATTTTGTAAGGCATTTATCTTTCATACCACTTAACATGTTTGAGTGAAACCAATTTGAAAATACTCTTAACATCTTAAAGTGTGATATAAGTTCTTTTTCCCTGGCTGCCATTATCAATCTTTTCGGCCAGATTGCAGGGGATTTTAGCAACATGCAAAATTACTCACAAAGTGTACAAAAACGGGTTTTATCATGCTATGAGCTCATTTCACTTCATGGTTAGACCCTTAAAAGGTTCATCATCATTCTACGGTCACATATATACATGTATATCTTTCCAAATCATGTTTATCTAGCACATCTCATGCTTGATTTCAAAGAAGGAAGAACTTAAACTCCTCAAGCAAAAGATTGAAGTTCTAGGTCACAAAAGGAACTCACCCTTGAAGTCCTTTGATTTTATCTCCTTCCTTAGTTGGTCCCTCTTCTTGGTTTATGGAGGAAAAACAAGAGAAGAAGATGGTGAGTCTCCAATATATATATATATATATATATATATACATATATATACTCAACTTTTAGAGCCTTACAAGGTTTCTAGCACTCACCCACAATCGTAGATCAAATTGACGAGGCATGGTATCGTCGATCTTGCCGAAAATGGTGGATGGAAGCTCCAAGTCTTGAAGAACTTCAAGAAAAACTCACCCTCTTGCTCTCTTTCTCTCTCGACTTGAAGGAAAATAAAAGGTGGGGAAAATGATCTATTTCCTCACTTATATGCTACAAGCTTGGTGGTCAAGTTTTGATATTTTAAATAAATCAAATAAATAAATAAAAATAGGTAAATTAATATGTGGTATGTGTTGGGAAATTATCTCTAAAATCTCCCTTAGGACTTCTTTGTAAAAGGTTTTGTTGGATCAAACCTTATTTAGTTGGTCGATCATTTGCCGAAATCTAGAGAGTCTAGCACACTTTGTAAAGTCCTGTATAAGTTGTACATTGAGTTGTAATAGACTAGTGTGCTGAGAAGAATTCCTAGCAGACACAAAGAAGATGATATCAGCATTCGACTTACAAACTGCTAGAGAAGCAAGCGAACAAAGGATCACTAGCAATTGGCTGAACGTTCGCTAGACAGAATGCTAAGGAGTTAGCATTCGGATTCTTCAGCAATGAATAAAGAATCGCAAACAACAGAAGTCAAAGGATCACAAGGAATACACTTTTAGCAGATTCTAGCTTACCAAAACAAAAGAATCAAATTCGAAGCTGGACTGCCAAACCTATTGAGTACCAAACCTATTGCTTTCCACTTTAGTTTATTGCACATTTCAATTTGAGTACCAAACCTATTTTGCAAGCAATATTGTGTGCACGGCTTGATTAAACACTCTCTAGGGTTTGATATCTAGTCTCCTAGACTATATTACTTGTCAAC
Organism: Plectranthus barbatus; assembly: GCA_026898455.1. NCBI lineage: Eukaryota > Viridiplantae > Streptophyta > Magnoliopsida > Lamiales > Lamiaceae > Plectranthus > Plectranthus barbatus. Next base: position 331,472 of record JAPKLW010000288.1, on the reverse strand, counting down.
TGCGTATACTTGCGCATAGTTCTGTAGTTACCCTGTTGCAGCAGCAACAACAAGTTTTTGGCGCCGTTGCCGGGGAGTGTTGTTTTTTAGTCTAAATGCTATTACATTGCTTGATTACTTCTTTCATTTTATTTTTAGTATTTTTACTTGTTTGATTAACAAGGTGCTGTAGTGTTTTAATCTTCAGGTGTGAAAAGTTTGTGAACAAAAAAAAAAGAAAAAGATGGCAAATCAAGGTGGTGTTGCTGGAAATGGTGGAAACAACTTGGTGAATATCTTGGTTATGGTTAATGATAAAGACAAACCTATTCGTTGTTATGCAAACCCGTTGTTCCAGGAGCTGAAACCAAGCATTGTGTGGCCTAAAATTGAAGCTAACCATTTTGAGCTGAAGCCGGTAATGTTCCAAATGTTGGAGTTCATGGGCCGATTTAGTGGTCAACCCACCGATGATCCCCATCTTCATTTACGATCTTTCTTAGAAGTTTGTGACTCTTTCAAACTGCAAGGTGTGAGTCCAAAGGCACTAAGGCTGAGTCTATTTCCCTTCTCATTGAGGGACAACGCCCGATCATGGTTGAGCTCATTTCCACCCGTATCTATCACCACTTGGAATGAGTTGACTGAAAAATTCTTGTTAAAGTATTTCCCAGCTGCAAAGATTGCCAAGTTTCGAAATGAGATTATGTCTTTTGGGAAATAGGATGAATGTGTGAGTGAATCTTGAGAAAGGTTTAAGGAGTTGCTAAGAAGATGCCCTTACCATAGGATTCCAAATTACATTCAGATTGAGACATTCTACTTTGGGCTAAATTTAAACTCAAGGATGATATTGGATGCATCACCAAGTGGAGCCTTATTGTCCAAATCCTATGAAGAAGCATGCGAATTGCTGGACCTAATATCATCCAACAACTATCAATGGGAAGATCCAAGAGTTGCTCCAGAATTAACTCAAAAAGTGCCAGGAATTCTACAAGTGGATGCTCTCACTGCTGTTACTGCACCATTGGCAGCAATGGGTTCAACAATTGAGAGTATTGAGCATAACATTTGTCCCCAACCATTGTTGTGGGTGGTATCATGCATTTATTGTGGAGAAGCACACAAGTTTGAAGAGTGTCCAGCTCATCCAACATCTGTATGCTGTGAAGAAAATCTGAATTATCAGCAGAACGAGGGGAATAATCCATATTCTAACTCATGCAACTCAGGGTGGATGAACTATAACAATCTTTTGTGGTATGAGACAGAAAATTCCAATTCTGCAGCATCTTAGCAGCATAAGTCTAGGAGTTCTGGTTTCCAACAACACAATCAACAAAGAACTGAAGCACCACCTGAGAAGCAGCTGAATTCATTGGAGGATATGCTCAAGGAATTTGTTACAAAAAATGCAGCAATGAGTAAGAGTCAGGATGCCCTTATTCAAAGCCAAGCTACTTCACTTAGAAGTTTGGAAGTGCAAGTTGGGAAATTGGCAACCGAGTTGAGAAATAGACCTCAAGGCTTACTGCTGTGTGACACTTTCAATAACAGGCCAGAAAAAGAATTTGTCAAAGTATTAACATTGAGGAGTGACAGGAAACCTGAGGAATTTTCCCCTGCACAGGGACAAGAAGCTGAAAAAGAATCACAGAAACAGACTGCACTTCATGCTGCAGCACAGAAGTAGCATAAGACTGCTGAGAGGAAGTTTGCAACTCCACCACCACCTTTTCCACATGGGGTGAAAAATAAAAATGATTAAATGGAGAAGTGTCCTGCAATTGATGTATTCGATGTTTTTGTTGAAGGAAGACATGAAGAGTTTTACATGGAGTCGGGGCATGTTGAAAATTATTACAACGAGTTTGATGAGCTATGTGGTGTTGAAAACTTTAAAAAATCTGAATCTCTTGAGTTGTCCCATGGGGAATTACATACTCTGCCCACTGAACAACCAGAACTGGTATTGGACTCTTTGTTACCTTATTTGGAGTATGATGATTTGAAAGATGAGGACACATTACCCTTGAAAAATCCAAAACCACCTGATATTTGGTACATGGGGCAAGAATTTAGCTCTTTGAATTCCATTGAAGAGATTTTGCTGAGAGAAGGTTGTAATGGCTTTGTGGAATAACAACAAGTCAATGATGTGAATGGAGCTGTGGAGGAAGACTTGATCAAATGCTTCGATCCTGGAATCAAGAATTCAATTTTTCATAAATGTTTGGTCTACCTTGTCCAATGTGCTACAATGGAAAGAGAAGTGACACATATGGCTGCATGCAATGAATCAGTTTCCAAGAGGATTTTGACTGAAGGGTATGTTTGTGTTGACTACAAGAAGAGGAAACGAGAGAAGAAACACTTTGGTGGAGAGGTCGACAAAGAGATGGCTCCGGCCTCATTGAAGGATGCCTAAGAGGAGAGGTACTTTGGGCTATCTAAGAGTTTCAAACTCTTTGGTAATTGAGATAGCCCTGAAATTTTACTGCTTTCATTTTATTTCTGTCATTTAGTTAGTTTTATTTCTGTTATTTATTTTCTGCTTTAGTTATTTTGTGATGCTCTAGCCTGGGAGTCGCATTAGCTGGACTGTGAGAGAGGGATATGATGCTGAATATCAAAGACCAAAACAAAATTCAGCCTGCAGCAGCCAGGCACCATCAGAGCCAAAGAGAAAGGAAATGCAACCACCTCTGCTGGCCCGTGATCCTTTGGTTAATTTGAAACCTATTCCACTAAAAAAAAAATATTTTTATATTTAGTCTTAATATGTTAGTTCTTCTTGGTTATTTTAGTTGTCTGTTTGTTGGGTGTGAATATTTGATGTTTTTATTTTAGTGTCTTCGGCTGTGGTTGCCTGATTGATTTATGAGATTTTTTCCAATGCTCATTTCTATGTCCGATGATGCTACATTTTATTTCTTTCTCATCTTTAGGCTTCATAAATAGTTTTTGGTTTAGCATTTTTTTTTCTTCAGATCTCTAGTTTTAACTTGGTAAATCATGACTGATTTGAATTCCAAGTCCATGTGAAAAAAAATTGAATTCTTTTTGAAAACTATATCATGCTAGTTCAATGATTTGGTAGGATTTGAGCTATTTTTCCTTGTGATATGCGTGAAATAGTTACCCCTTACTTGGCCGATAGCAAATTTGAGGCGAAATTAGGATTTGTGCCACTTGTAGAAATGATTAGGCCATCTTTCACTTGTTTGAGCCTTCTACATTTTCATTTCATTCACAAATCTGCTTTGCACCTTTCTTTGTGCCTTATGTCATTTCTTTCATTTTTGCCTACACTTAGCCAATTATCCATACACTCACCCTTATCAGGAGTGTATTTAACTCTTCTGAAATATTGAGGACAATGTTTGATCCAGGTTTGGGGGGTACACACACACGCCTTTACACATTGTACTCGTGGTGTTTTGTGTTTTGTTAGAATAAACAATGCTGAAGCATTGCAGTGGCATGAGCTGTATGGCTGAAAATGTTGAAAAGCCAAAGTTATGTATTATGTTATAAAAGAAAGAAAAAATAAAAGAAAAAAGAAAAAAAAATAGAAGAAGAAGAAATAAAAAGCTATAAAAAGAATATAGTTTGTTTTATTTTTATTTTTTTTAGAGTATGTGTTTTTCTCCTTTGTCGTTGTTGCAGTTTAGAATGAGTCTTAAATTAAGATGTTGAATTATGCCCCTGAATGATAGTCACTTTATCCATATTTACCCATCCTTAACCTTAGCCTTACATTACAAGCCATGAAGTCCTTTTGATCTGTGAGTGGCATAGATCCCATTAGTGGAGAAGATGTTAGAGGTCAAGTGGGAGTGATAATAAGTAACATTGATGATCACTGAGCTTGATGAAATAGCTTGAGTCAGGTTGAAAAGTTGTGCTAGCTGATGTTGAGGCATCTTTTTTTTTTTTTTTGAACTTGGGATTTCAAATTTGATTGAGGTGCTTTGTTAAACCGATGAGATATGTTTTTAACAATGTCATGCTGATCATGGACTATTTTGTTAAGCCTTTCTTTTTAAAATTTTGTTGAGGGCATGATGGGATGTTGCTAGGCTAAATTTGACTATCTCATGAGGGCTTAATTATGTGTTATTGTTTGTTTCTATCCTTTGTTTGTGTCTTTGTTGCTTGGGGACAAGCAACATCTTAAGTTTGGGGGGGGGGGATGATAACTCCCTAAAGAAGTTATTATTTTAGTGTTTTATAGGTGTCTTTTATGTTCTTTTGAGTGTTTCTAACCTATTTTAAGTTGTTATTGTGTTGTATTTACCTTTCTTTGCATTCTATGTCTTGTATAGTTGTGTTTTGGTGTTTTTAGTTATTTTTCAAGGAAAAAAGAGTGAGATTAACTAGGTTTCAAGCTAAATGAGTGAAAGAGTAAACTACTGACTGTTATGCTAGAGCATCTGAGTGGCATTACTGGGAGTTGAGAGACTGCACCTGGGGGGACCATTTTGCTGTCACAAAAGAAAAAGTGATTTTCAAAGTTTTTTCTTACTTTACAGGTGTCACACGAATTTTGGAGATAACACACAAGGGCAAAACAGGCAGCACACATTTTTTGGATAAAGTAGGGCACAACAAAAGGGGATTTCAACACCATAATTCTTGGAGAACAAACCACATTTTTAGAGAGATAAAAACTTGGGGGGCTGTGCAGAGATGGAGGAAGGAGAAGAGCAGCAGCAACTGGGCACAATGTTGCTGGTTTTCTTGCTACTTTAGTTTTGTTTTTAGCTAATAAAATGAAGGATGGTTGGAACATGTTTAAGTTTTATTTTATTTTTAGTTTAAATATGAGCTAAGTCATTTTGCACTTGGGTTGTGGATTCTTGATTTGATCTTGAATATATGTTAATGGTTGGTTTTGCTTGAATCTGAGTTTGTTTATGATTTTGGCATGATTGTTCTCTTGAGCACGGAAGTGGATAGAGAAATTTCACCTATTGAGACCGGAAGGAGATGTAGGTTGAGGAAGTCATAAACAATTGTATTTCTTACATAGGAATATGAGGGGATACAACTTAACAAATAACCCAGATCTGAATTCTCTTCATTTGACTGTCATGGGAAGCATAGGAATATGATGCATGATAGGAAGATGTAGATCTAGTAGAGTGGAAACTTGCTAGGCACTTTATGTGTGGTTTTAAGACTCAGAGTTCATGCGAGACCTATGCTCTAGCATATAGGACAGTGAAAAGATTGAAAATCTATAACTCAAGTGTGTTTCTTTTCATTTGTTTGCACGTGTCATTGGTTATTTTTGATTAGTTTATGATCAGGTGGGTTGTTAATCTTGTTCATTTCAGTTTGCTTTCCACTTTAGTTTATTGCACATTTAAATTTGAGTACCAAACCTATTTTGCAAGCAATATTGTGTGCACGGCTTGATTAAACACTCTCTAGGGTTCGATATCTGGTCTCCTAGACTATATTACATGTTGATTGCGTATACTTGCGCATAGTTCTGTAGTTATCCTGCTGCAACAACAACAACAACCGTCAATCTGCATATTTTAGAAATAATATACAAGGCTGAGTACTTGAAGGTACCCAGTGGACACATGCTCAAAAATATAACAATATGTTTTATGTCATGCCTTTAAATTAAAGCCACGCATGGGGTTTTACTTTTGAAGATTTCTCCCATCGTGTCAAAACCATTTATCTTTCTGATTGCGCAATCATTTTCAATTCAAATGCTATACTATCTACAAACAAGTGTGATCCGGGAGGTGGCCACCTACACCGGTCACTATGCACATTCACGATAAGGCGCTACCTTAACGTGCCGGCATCACAGTGCAATAATCACTGACATCTTTTTCACTACCAGAACACAATCGTTACAATTAAACATGCACACTACTGTGTCACATGTTCTTCCCTAAGTGGAGATCCTCCAACTTAGAGGACAGATATGTTGGTCCCTGAGATCAGAGTCGTCGTGGTGTAAACACATAACACCCATGAAATGCAGCGGAATAAATAGACGTTCACTTGCACTTATGTTATTATCAAAGATAGTTTAGCTCAACCTCGACTTAAGATTTACTTGCAGTTATACACTAGCAACTTGGTTGCTAGGTTTCAAAACAGACTAAAACAACAAACAATAAAATAGTAAAAACACAGTCAAGACACAATATTTATAGTGGTTCGACCAATATATCTACGTCCACTCCTTAGCTGAAACGCTAAGAATTTACTAAGAAAGCATACGAAATACAAGGAATCGCCTTTCACGTGCAGTTGGCGGTGAACTTTCGAGCCGGCTACTTCACGACTATCCTCTGTTACTTCATAATCCTTAGTCAGCTACAACTCCAGCCAAGTCAAGGGCAGCACCTTCGTAAAACTTATCTTTCGCTGATAGTGATGGGAGGTTTTAGAGTTCTCTTCTGAACTTATCTGTTTTTAGCAAAATGCCCGTCAGAGTTAGATCTTGTTAGAAATGACTGATGGATACTTCCTAGGATGAAGGTATCCCAATGATTGAACCTTAAAAGGATTCAATGAACCACTCGAGTGTCAGATCTTGAATGTTGGAAACAATTGGTGGTTGAGAGCTTTAAAGATTCTTCTTGTCTCGTTAATGCTCTCATGACTACTTTTTACTTTGTTTGTCTAAGGAATCTCTTGAATGTGAGTTCATGAGTAGAGAGTGATTGAAGCAGTAGTCGTCTCTCACTTTTGGACTTGTCTTTTATACCTGGAGATTCAAACTTTGAATCTCCATACCCATTCTTTCTGGAGTCGTACAGTGCTTTCCGAACTACTTCAGGAAGGCTTTTGTCCTTTATGTGTACGTCTGTTAGAACGGTAGTGTAGCAGTCATTGTTGGTTGTCTCGCTTTGCTAAGCTTCTTCCGAACGATCTGCTAACCTTCCCTAGCAATCTGCTAGATGGATGTCGGACTGCTGACTTCTCAGTAGTTGCTCATATTATCTCTGATTCCTTCGATTCCTGATTACTAACGCCTTTAGCAATCTGTGATGTGCTGGCGAATGCTGACTCTTCGACATTCTGCTACCGCTTGACTTCTAGCAAATGCTAACCTTCTTGAGCGGTCTTCTTTATCTGCTAGGAACAATTCTAGCAACCTAAACTATTACAACTCAATACTTAGCCTTTACAGGACATTACAAGAGTTGCTAGAGTATGCAAGAATTCAGCAATGATCGACCAAATGCTAAGGCTTTGATTCAACAAAACCTATTATAAATTTGATCCTAAAGGGAGAATTACGAAATAATTCCCAACAATTTCCCCCTTTTTGGTGCGATCAAAGCCTACTATCGATCGCTGAGACTTAGTAGAGAAAAATCTAAGGTTTACAATATTTTTGCTAGACAAGCTATCTCAGAATTTTACCCACTTAAAGTGTTTAGCAAGATGATTGGTTTTAAATAAAATTCCCCCTCAAAATATGCTGGGAAATATTCTCGCTTAACAAAACACAAGTAAATGCTGGAAGTATAATATGCTAGAAATCCTAGCATCCTTAAGAACAACAGACATTTACCAACCAATCAGCAACCAATCAAAACATAGCATCCACATTCAAATTTCTTGAATTCACGAAAAGTGTATGTCAACTAAGGCACACACACAAAAAAATCAGAAGTGGACAATGAGATTTTGTTGCGATCTGATGATTTCATATATGATTTGGAAAATACAGGTTACAATGAAATCAATCAGAAATAAGAGAAAATACGAGCTCGAGAGAGATGATCTTAGCTTTATGCATCAGGAGAAGGCTTTGACTTGTCAATTGAGTCCAGTTTGTTAAGTTTCATCGCCATAAATTTCTCAAGACGTGCTTGGCTAGCCTCCCTCTCCTTGGCTTCTCTCTCCAATTTTTTCTCAAGCTTTGCCATCTTGATATCCATTTCTTTTCTCAGCAGCTCTTCTTCTTCTTCTTTCAATCTTGCTTGCTCAACAATCCTTTGTTCTTCCCCCTCTTTGATTGCATCAAAGACTGTGGCAGAAAAAGATTTGAGGTTGGCAGCAGTCTCCTCCTTGTGCGCAGCAACATCTACTTTAAGGACCACCACGTCTGTCTGTACTGTAGAGACAGTTTCATCTACATAGGTGACCTTTTCTTCGACATGATCAACCTTCTGTTGGATCTCGGTAACTGTGGATTTGACTCCAGAAACCTCACCTCGAACCTTAGCAACTTCCTTCCTCACTTATTTAAATGTCTTGGCTTGCTGAATGTCACATTGTTGTAGGGCGGTATTGATCATAGAAGTGACAAAGGATTGAAGGTTGACTTAAACAGGCTCAGCATTTATGGGAGCATCAGGAATAGCAAGCTCATTTCCTTCTACATGTTCAGGATTTGAGACATGTCCTTCATTGATTTCCATCGCAGCAAACTCTGGAACAGAAACCTCAAGTGCTAGAACACTTGCTTCCCCTGCGTCCGGATTAGCAATTTTCTCAGAAACCACTGCTTTCTCAACTTCCATCGATTCTCTTTCAAGCACCATTCCCTGAGATGCATCCAGAATTAGATCAGTCTCAGCTTCACGGGCTTCCTCTGCTAGAGCAGTTTCGATGGTCTCCATGATGTTTATGTCCAAAAACTTGACAATATTTCTATCTTGCCTGCTTAGCTCAGCAGCCTCTTGTTCCGCAACCATCGCTGCTTTCCGGGCTTCCATTCTTTCTATCTTGAGACGCTCGTATTCTGCTTGCCAACGACGATACTCAGCAGCCACTCTAGCCTGGCGTTTAGAAAGCTTGATCCTGGCGTCAGAGTAACCGTCGGGGGCAAAGGAGGATGGTGGCAGTGATTTGGACTTTGAGAAGAGCCGATGAGCATGGATTGCTTGCAGTCTAGCAATTACTTGCTTATCTGAGTATTGTTTGGATCCGGCTACTTGATCAACCCAATTGTTCGCCCATCTCTCCTCATTTCTCCAGAAGTTCATTCCTTTAGTAGCAATGACCAACATCCGCTCTTCAAAGCAGAGCTGGAACACCATGTAATCGAACTTCTTCCATCTCCTAAGCTCTCCGGCTAGCAACTTCCCTTGCTCGTTGGACTCATCAATTTCAGCATTTGCCTCCTCATGGATTTGAACCGGTGCACACCACTGAGATATTATTCGCAATTTGAAGCGAAGTCCTGGTAGACCATTGAAAGGTACTCGATGTGGACTGCCTTCGCCTTTGTTAATCTTTCTTAGAGAGCATGCATCGTATATGTCCTCAGACTCTCCTTCTAAATTAGATTCAGAATAACCATTGTCATATCCTGCATGAGTCGCATTGCTAACCTTTTCAGCATGTGCAGTGCCCTCAGCAGACGCGGATGCCTCCTGTGCAGCAGACAGTCCTTCAGCCAATTCAAGAGTCACCTCCGCAGAAGATGCTCCTTCAGCAGATTCCGGAACCATCTCCTTAGCAAACTGTCCTTCAGCAAATTCTGGAACCATCTCCTCAGCAGATGTTTCTTCTGTAGATTCTGGCAACACCTTCTCAGCGGATGGTCCTTCAGCAGATGTTGTCGTATCTTCAACTTGCTGCCCTGCTCCTAATGGACTAGCATCCTTATCTCTGGGCGGCATGACATCCTTGACTTTGGGAGTCATGGCCTCATTTGAGCTACTGCTTCTGCAAGGTCTTCCACTTGATTCACGAATCTGAACCTTTTATCCTTTGTTGTGCTCTGTTGAATTGAATGCTCCAGATTGTAAGAGTTCAAAATCTCTGCATCAGACATAGCTTCTTCTTCGGGTATGATTGTTCCACTATCATTGACCTTGGAGATGGTGACAGTGATTCGTCCACCTTCCTTAGCTTTTCCTTTCTGAGCAGTCTCAACTGCTATCCTGCTTTCCTTTGCTACCTGTTCTATCGTCTCAGCAGCTTCATTGGCTACTCGCTCACCAGCAGCCTACTTTTGAGCTTCCCTCTCTTCAACAGATTGCTTGACTTGTTCATAATTGCAATCTCTCGCTTCAAACGTTATCCTGTCAAGCTCTTTCTTATATTGCTTCGTCTCAATCACCTTCTTCTCAATGGCACGCTTCCTCTTGGTTGCACTTACACCTTTGAGACGCTCCTCAAGGCACCTAGAAGACAAAGGAGTATGGTCCAACTTCTCTTCAGCATCCTTCGCTTTTGCTGCTTTCTTTTCAGCTTCTGTTAGATCAGCAGACTTAACAAGACGTCTACGCGTCCTCTTCTTCTCAGGAGATGTAATCTCTGATCTCTGTCTCTTGGAAATTGGCTCAGCAATTTGACCCAAGATGAGTGTTGATTGCTCTGCATCCTTCTTGGCCATGATTTCTTCAATCTTCTCAGTAGGTAGATCGCCAAGTTTCACAATCTCCTCGATATGTAGGAATCATTGTTCTGTTTCAGCATTCTTGGTCAGTGTAGCAACTTCTTCAGCAGACAGAGGAGTAGCTTGCTCCAATACTCGATATCCCAAAGCACTTTCATCGATCTCCTCATCAGATGTGGGCTTCTCCGTATCCATGTTAGATTTACCCGTCAACTTCCTAGGTTTCTTGAAATCAAGAGGTTTGGCCTCCTTCTTTGTCACAGGAATGAAATCAGTAGGTAGAAAGCTTCACTCCTTGATCGACTTTCTTGTTGTTGAGGAGTATCTCCAGAAATTTGTTGATCTTCAAACCGAAGTTGACATTCAAAGAGAATGTTCTATCTACTGACATGTGATCGTTCTTACGAGCATGCTCTGCCCATCGTTCGAAAAAGAACTCGGCCGAATTGCCTTTCACATTATCTGTCAGGGCCATCATGACAACTTATTTCTTCGCCGATAATTCAGAATAAGAGCCAACATCACACTGGAACATCTTAATAACCAACTCTGCGAGTATTTTGAAATCCTCCTTCAAGGTATTGATAGGGGTGGCTACCTTAAAAGGGATACTCTGCCCCTTCCTATCCTTTAGCTCTCCTGGCTTCTTCCACAAATTCCATCTTCTCTCCATCTCAGCTATATCATTAACCTTATACTGAGATATTCGCTCTCCACGGTTTCGAAGACCAAATGTCTTTGCAAGAATTTCGGCATTCACTTCAATGATGTTGTCGTAGACAGAGGTTTTGAACGACCTCCTAGTGTCATCCATCACAGCCCTAGCATAAAATTCTGATACCATATGCGGATGAAAATGTTCAGGTTCAGCAGACAAGTATTTTTCTACCTATTCGGTATCCAGGATCTCCATGATCCAGTCTGGGATGTGAGAGGTCGCAAGAGGCATGTACAAAATTTTGTCCTTCATAATCTGGGCTAACCGCCTCTGCTCCTTAGTATGACCGGACTGCTCCTTCTTTCGAGCCAAAACAACGAGCTAACTGTAAGGGATGGAGTCATCAATGTCCTCCTTCTTCACAATTCCCGTGAATCCCGGCACACGACGCTCATGCAGGGGTGCACCAGTGATCGGTGGAAAAGTAAAAATGGGGTAGTGCTTTGTTCGGGGGAACGGTTACTGGATACAGGGTTCTGGGTAGATGAGGACTCATGGTTGGTAGCCATTTGATAGTAACTTAGAGTTTCAGAGAGAATTTTTTGAGTAGGGATTGAGTGAGAGATGAAAGCTTGAAGGTTTGAGAAATTAGGGATTTGGTTTCGAATTCGGGAAAAATAAGGAACAGTGACGACGGTTCAAGTTTATACCTTCTAATTTAAGATCGAACGGATGGGGGAGCTTCCGTATTGGATTCGATCAACGGTTCAGATCCAGCGCGACCTTCTGTATGGTCTCCCATGCTCCAAGGAGTGCTTGAGTGCTTTTGACGTGGCTCTTCCTGATTCATTGCAGCCGTCTGCATTCATTAAATGCACTGTGTTGGGTCCCATCAATTTGAAATCAAAATCTTCCCGCCTTGACTTCGGATATTGTTGAGAGCTTGGACTCAGCAGTCTGCCAGCGTGGAATCCAGCGAAAGCTTGAGCTCAGCATTCACGTGCTAGCAGTAGGTATACTAGCATCCCTTCCAAATCCGTCAACACTCTCATAATGGCTGCTGAGAGCTTGGACTCAGCATTTAAGATTTGTAATGAATACCTTGAGCCTTTCGCCGTCTGACCACCTTTCATCATTCCTGTCGCCGATTAGACAGCCAATGCATATCTGTCGATCTCTCTCTCCGTGACTCTTCGAATTCTGAGATATTTACTGAACCATCGTGATCTTCTAAAGGATTTTCTTGGCCATTCATTATGAGAGAGAACAAGAACAAGTTTTGCTTATAAATACCACCTTTCGTGGTGACCCTTGATCTCACTCATCTGCCTTTCAACCTTCTTTCTTACTTGTAATTTTCCGAGCAAAACAAATCTTTCTTCTCCAAAAATATGGACTCTCCACCTGAACTTCATGTTCCGAGAAACCAAATTCTTAACGACTCTGGCTTATATATAGAGTATGAGTCAGACTATATGGTGGTGGTGGCGGTGATGTCCGGCCTTCGTCAGAACGGACTTGAGTAGCTCGTCTGCTCCACTCCCCACCATTTCCAGAGGGCTCAACTCCAAAACTTCCTCCGAACATGCGAACCTGCGGAGTGCGCTATCTTTGGCGTCTTCCAGAGTCAGCTCGTCAAGTGGATGCCTGATTCGTTCGCTGCGAACTTTGGCCTTCGCCGGGGTACGTTGTGAGTGTGGGGCTACCGTGGAGGAGACACGGCCCCAGAATGGTCGGCATGGGAGAAATGGAGATATTCTCCCCTATTTGAATTTAGTCCAACTGTATCAACGGACAACCTCCAAACGTCGTACAGGGTGATCTTCGATGTCGTCAACAACATGATCATCTGCTACGATCGCGACGACTTGGATTTCACCAAGGAGGTGTGGAAGGCGATGATGGCCTTCGACAATAGGGCAGAGGTGGATTGGGCAGCATTCATCTTTCAGGGCGTACGAGAGTACGTCTTAAATTTTTCGGAGGAGTCACTTCCTTATGGAATGCAACTGAGTTGGCTTCTCGAACAGAGGTTTCCAAACCTCACTGCTGGCCGCTCTAACCTCAGTGAAACCGAATTCTATCCCATGAGGCCTTGTTCGCCTTTTTGGTTGAAGTCATCGTAGCCTTTCTTCCTTTTGTAAATCCATCTTTGTATATAAATATCGTTGAATGAAAGAAAATGATTTACTTTTATTGCAGTGTATTTCCTTCTTGCATTTCTCATGAATCATCTTTGCAAACACTACAAACTTTCAAACTTCGGCAAACCGGCTTAACATCTTTCGTATACTCACACCAAATACTAAATACTTCCGAAAGGATTAAGATTTTAAAAAAATACCAAACTTTTGCTTCGGCTATTTGCTGAGTAGACTCATAACCTCTGCTATCGCCCTAGCAGAGTCTGCACCTCTGCTATCATCCTAGCAGATTCACCACCTCTGCTATCTGCCTATCAGAGTCACCACCTTTGCTATCTACCTAGCAGACTTTATCTTAGCAGAGATGCTCAGCAGCCAATAAACGTAAGCTGGGATACATTTTTCTCCATCTTCTCCAGAAATCCAGAAAGAATGAGAGTAACAACTCATTCATCCACAGGATCGGCCAATTCCATGAGACCTAACTTGATGCATAGTTCTTTGAATCTGGTCTCTGCTAATGACTTTGTAAAGATGTCAACAATCTGGTCTTCAGTGCATATGTATCGGACATCGATATCCTTCTTCTCTTGATGATCTTGAATGAAGTTTTGTCGGATATCGATATGCTTCGTCCTCGAATGATGAACCGGATTCTTTGCAATGCAGATGGCACTGTTGTTGTCGCAATAGATCGGCACACATTCAGGAGAAATACCATAGTCCTGTAGTTGCTGAATCCACAGAACTTGCGAGCAACAGCTAGCTGCCGCTACGTACTCTTCTTCAGTGGTCGACGTAGCTACAGAGTGCTGCTTTTTGTTGAACCATCTGATAAGCTTATGTCCAAGAAATTGGCAAGTTCCGCTGGTGCTTTTCCTGTCTATCTTGCACCCTCCAAAGTCTGAATCTGAGTAGCCACTCAGTGCTAGATTATCGGACCTTGGATACCAAATCCCTAGACCCTCTGTGCATTTGAGGAATCTTACAATCCGCTTAGCATTGTCCAAGTGCGTCTTCTTGGGATTTGCTTGATATCTTGCGCACAATCCAACAGCATAAGAAATGTCTGGTCTGCTGGCCGTGAGGTATAGCAATGAGCCGATAATACCTCGATAGAGAGTGGGGTTCACATCATCCCCTTCCTTCTCCAGAGCAGCTATGCATGTTGTGCTGATTGGAATCCTTAGGCTCTTGGTCTTCTCTGGACAATACTTCGCAATCAGATCGCGAGTGTACTTCCTTTGATGGATGAAGATCCCCTTGCTGGATTGCTGAACTTGTAATCTAAGAAAGTATGACATCTTTCCCATCATACTCATCTGGAAGTTGCTTGTCATGAGCTTGGAGAACTTGTCACACAAGTTTTGATTCTTTGACCCAAAAATAATGTCATCAACATATATTTGCACAAGCAAAATGCTTCCTTCATCTTCGATGCGAAAGAGAGTCTGGTCAATCCTCCCTTTCTTAAATCCATTTGATAGTAGAAACTTGGACAGGGTTCCATATCAAGCCCTTGGTGCTTGCTTCAAACCATATAAGGCTTTCCTCAGCCTATACACTTGGTTTCCTTGCTCGAAGCCTGGTGGTTGCTCAACATAGACTTCCTCCTTGAGCTCACCATTCAGAAAGGCACTCTTCACATCCATCTACATGACAGAGAACTCATGATGTGCGGCATATGTGAGAAATAGTCGGATTGCCTCCAGCCTTGCAACTGGAGCGAACGTCTCATCGTAGTCTATACCCTCACATTGCCTGTACCCCTTTGCTACTAGACGTGCCTTTTTCCTGACTACCATGCCTTTCTCATCTTTCTTATTCTTGAACACCCACTTAGTGCCAATAACGCTTTGATGTTCTGGTTTGTCTACTAAGTCCCAAACGTGATTACGCGTGAACTCAGCAAGCTCCTCTTGCATAGCCTTCACCCAATCTGGACACTGTAGAGAATCTTCGACCTTCCTTGGCTCTTCATGTGATATATAGCAGGCTAGCATTGCATTGCCTTGATCGTCAGAATGGGATCGTTGACGTCTCCAAGAACATCATCTAGGGGATGAGCACGCAACTATACAGGTCTAATGGGAACAGGACCTTCAGCATTTCCCTCGCTTGCTGGAATGTTGTCTGCTACAGCATTCCCTTCAACATCCACCTGGTGCTCAGCATCTAGATTATCAGCAGCCTGATCCTCAGCAACAGGAATGTCAGCATCTGGTACTTCAGCATCTGGAATCTTAGCAGTTGGGACTTCAGCATCCAACTGCTCAGCTACGGCTTGGTCTGCTATGGCCTCCACAGGTTCAGCACCGGTTATAACAGCGTCTGCATCGTCTTTAGCATCCCTTGCTGGATCTAGATTTCCTTCATCGTCTTCATCATCAAGTGATCCCAAACTTCCTAATTATCATTAAGATAAATTGGTGTGGCCTCAGCATGATCATTAGTATCACTGGCCTGGTCAGCAGTCTGGTCACCTGCTGAGTGCGTCCGGTTTGGATTTGAATCATTCATAGACCTAGTCGGATCAATACTCATATTCTGGAAAAATTCAGGATTGATTGATCATGGACATCATTGGTCTCATGATTGTTATTCGTATCTTCTTTGATAGCCCTGCGCACTAGAATAGACTCATCAAAAATAATATTGCATGTTATCTCCACAAGTTGAGTCGTCTTATTTAACACTCTATAACCTTTGTGAGAAGGGTGTCCATAACCTTGGAACACACCCTCATCAGACTTAGGTGAGAAAGTGTTAAGTTTTGACTTCCCATTATTGTGAATATAACATGTTGAACCGAAAGAGCGAAGATGAGCTATCGAAGGCTTATGACCATTGTACACTTCGTATGGAGTCTTGTTGAATCTGCCATTGACAGCGCTCTTATTCTGAGTGTAACAAACATTCATCACGGCTTCTCCCCAATACTTTCCACTCAATCCAGAGTCAGCAAGCATGGATTGCACTGCTTCTTTCAATGTTCTATTCCTTCATTCGGCTAGTCCATTCTGCTGGGGAGTCCTGGCAGTGGACTTCTCATGACCAATATCGGCTTCTGTGCAAAAGTCCATCAGGATTCCATTGCAGAATTCAGTTCCACTGTCAGACCTGATCCTCTTCACCGTGACCTCTTTGCTATTTTGCTCTTTGAGAATCAGCTCCGGTAGAAGGATCTTTACTTCATCCTTGGTCCTCAGCAGTCGAACCCATGTGTACCTAGAAAAGTCATCAACAACCACAAATGTATATACTTTCTTACTTACAGTGGATGGAGTGACTGGCCCAAAAAGATCCATGTGCAGGAGCTCAAGGATCCTCTTTGATGTGGCCTTTTCTGGGTTTGACTTGAAAGATGCCCTGGTCTGCTTTCCTTGTTGGCAAGCCTTACAAACTCCTTCCTTTCGAAAGATTCCCTCAGGCAATCCTTCAACGAGCTTGTGCTTGGCTAGGTGGTTGATGGTTTTGAAATTGAGATGTGCCAACCTCTTGTGCCAAAGCTAGTTCGTCTCCTCTTTGTTCAATGCTACGAAGCATGAATGATGTTGACCGGTTAGCCAGTCAACAATGTATAGACCACCCTTGCGGATGCCTCTGAGCTTTACTTCTCCTGTAACATTGTCAACAATTTCACAACCAGTACTTAAGAAATAGACATTGTACCCATTCTCTGTAAGTCGGTTGATGCTCAGGAGATTATGCTTCATATAGGAAACGAGAGCGACATTCACTATACAAATTCCATTCTGCTCAATGCACCCTCGTCCAATAACTCGACCTTTGCTATTGTCCCCGAACATGACGCTTGGACCATATACTCATTGAAGATCAGAAATAGCTCTTCTTGTCCTGTCATGTGCGCCAAACAACTGCTATCAATGATCCACTCGTTTGACATTCTTGATGTTTTGGCACTTGGATCCTGATCCTGCAAAAGAAATCAGGTTGTTTTAGGTCCCCACTTAGCATCGGGTCCTGCTGGATTAGCTTGAACCATCATTCCTTTCGGAACCCACATCTTAGTGATTTTCAAAGTATTCTCCTTAATATCACTCTTAACACTTTTCTCGACCTTTGGATGTGAAAACTTAAAGTGTTGTGCATGAGGTGGAGTAGTGTGCTTCTTAGCCTTCACAGTCCTTTGAGATTGAAAATATTTGGACCCGGGCGTCACATAGGTGTTCCTCCTATGTGGTGTGTAATGGTGATACTGGGGTCTTACTGCATTGTAATTACCCTGCTTGCCCTTAGCAAAGATAGGATTTGGCTTCCTAGCATTTGGAACATAATGCTTAGCATTTATCCTAGATTCTGCTGAGTAGATTTGTCTAGCAGACTTCTGATAAGTACTCTGCTGAGGTCTAGCATTCTGTTTGACACTCTGCTGAACAGTTTGTTTAGCATTTTGCTTAACATACTGCTGAGCAGTCTGCTGAACATTACGTCTAGCACTCTGCTTGACATTTTGCTTATCATTTTGTCTAGCAGTGGATGACTCAGCAATCATCATTTCTTTGCCCTTATCAGCAAACAATTTTTCCAGCAAAAATAAAGGTAATACTCTTTTTCTGTCTCGAAGTTTCAACATTGCTGCTATGACTATGCCCAATTCCAGATCGGTCAGCATGAAATCTATGTTGGCTCACAAGGTTGTTTAAAACATCCCTGCTCGTCGTGTAAGCGCAAATACACTTTTCATTAGCTTTGTTCTTCAAGGTTAAATTCTCCTTTTCAAGATTTTGGAAATTTTCAGAGAGCATGGAGAATTCAGTCTTGAGTTTTAAAAACTCCTCACTATCAGACCTTAGTCTTTCGACTTCATCGGTCAAAGATGCAACTTTATACTTAAGTGAGGCATTATCTTTCACTATAGCATTCTTTAAAGAATAAACTTTGGAAAGTTCTATAGAAAGCTTTGCAAGATAATCTTCCTTGGAATCAAAAAAGGAATCCTCCTATTTTTGTATGTATGATGAACTAGGGTTGCTAGTAGAGGTTACCTCCTGATTGTCGACTGCAAGAGCCAATTCAGTCGGTTGCTCAGCATCAGCAACAACTTCAGCATCTTCCACGATATCTGCCATCAGCACCATCAAGGCCTCCTCTTCCTCATCGGAAGGATAGTATTCCTCTTCATTGTACGGAATGCCAGGTACCTCAGTCCTGGTCAACAACACCTTGGTAACAGCTCGGACGGCTCTCCTTTCAAATCTTTGTCGGAGGCGCTCCCTCTCTTCAGGACTCACCCTTGGACATTCATGTTTTAAGTGATCAGGAGATTGGCATTCGAAGCATGTTCTTGGCTTCCTTTCTGTTGAGCAAAGAGTTGAAGCAAGCTTTGGTTCCTTTTTAGCTTTAGCTTCCAGTATCAGCTTCTGGAACTTCCTCATCTGCTCCTCAAACTCATTGATCTTCTGATCTCCATTATGAGAGCTAGAGTTTGACGGAGCTTTCTTGTTAGGTGTAGCTGGAGCAGATCTCTCCTGGCTATGGATTGTCTTCCTGTTCTTCCATTTGTTTCCATCTTTCTTGACGAAGTACGCCAAGTCTTCGGAGTTTCCAGCACTTGATGACGTTGGTTGCACCACAGCAGCCTCATTCTTCTTTGATTGTTGGATGATGAACTCATGAGCTTTGAGTTGTGAGAACACCTCAAATGTCATCATCTTGTCGAGATCCTTCTCACTGAGGCTCGTCATCTTGACAAACCAATCACTCCTTGGGAAAAGTTTGGATATAATCTTATTATTCATTTCCACATTATCATAGGTTTTCCCAACATTTTTTAGCTCTCCTATGATTGTGTTGAATCTTTCCTCCATGGATTGGATAGTTTCTCCTGGAATCATTGAGAAGGACTCATACTTATCAACAGCCACTTGTAGTTTGTTACGCTTCATCTGCTCAGTTTCCTGAGAGGATGCACATACGTAGTCCCACATCTCTTTAGCTGACTCAAAATCTAGGGCTTTGTCGCCCATCAGGGGGGGTAGACAGTCAATGATTAACTTCATAGCCAGATATTCCAGCTGACCTCTTTTCTTATCTTCTAACGTCCATTCCTCATAGGGTTTTGGTACCATCTCTGGACGTGGTTGACCTTCAGCAGGTGGACCCACTGCAGTATTGACCTTCATAATTTGAATGGGTCCTTTCTTTAAGACATCACCCATCTCAGGATGGATACTCTGGAGTTGGATGGGTGTCTTCTTCTTCCATGATTCAAAGTTCTCCCTGTTGTACTTCGGCAGAATATGGTTCATCATCTTGTCAAACCTTTAACCTGAGCTAGACAACAGAAATAGGGTAACAGGGCAAGGAAAATTAAGATCTAGGTCTTAAAGCGACTCAGAAGCAGTCGGTCTTTCAACCTCCTGCTCTGATACTACTTGTTGGTCCCTGAGATCAGAGTCGTCGTGGTGTAAACACACAACACCCACAAAATGCAGCGGAATAAATAGACATTCACTTGCACTTATGTTATTATCAAAGATAGTTTAGCCCAACCTTGACTTAAGATTTACTTGCAAATATACACTAGCAACTTGGTTGCTAGGTTTTAAAACAGACTAAAAAAACAAACAATAAAACAGTAAAAACACAGTCAAGACACAATATTTATAGTGGTTCGATCAATAGATCTACGTCCACTCCTTAGCCGAAACGCTAAGAATTCAGTATGAAATTATACGAAATACAAGGAATTGCCTTTCACGTGCAGTAGGTGGTGAACTTTCGAGCCAGCTACTTCACGACTATCCTTCGTTACTTCGTAATCCTTAGTCAGCTACAGCTCCAGCCAAGTCAAGGGCGGCACCTTCGTAAAACTTATCTTTCGCTGATAGTGATGGGAGGTTTTAGAGTTCTCTCCTGAACTTATCTGTTTTTGGTAAAATGCCCGTCGGAGTCAGATCTTGTTAGAAATGTCTGATGGATACTTCCTAGGATGAAGGTATCCCAATGATTGAACCTTAAAAGGATTCAATGAACCACTCGAGTGTCAGATCTTGAATGTAGGAAACACTTGGTGGTTGAGAGTTTTAAAGATTCTTCTTATCTCTTTAATGCTCTCGTGACTACTTTTTCACTTTGTTCGTCTAAGGAATCTCTCTTGAATGTGAGTTCGTGAGTAGAGAGTGATTGAAGCAGTAGTCGTCTCTAACTTTTGGACTTGTCTTTTATACCTAGAGATTCAAACTTTGAATCTCCATACCTGTTAGATACAACAGTTCCTTTTTCCAAGAGTGGTTCGACTTTATCTGTTCTTTCTAGCATCGTACAGTGCTTTCCGAACTACTTCGGGAAGGCTTTTGTCCTTTGTGTGTACGTCTGTCAAAACGGTAGTGTAGCAGTCGTTGTTGGTTGTCTCGCTTTGCTAAGCTTCTTCCGAACAATCTGCTAATCTTCCCTAGCAATGTGCTAGATGGATGTCGGACTGCTGACTTCTCAGCATTTGCGCATATTATCTCTGATTTCTTCGATTCCTTATTGCTAAGCCTTTAGCAATCTGCGATATGCTGGCGAATGCTGACTCCTCAGCATTCTGCTACCGCTTGACTTCTAGCAAATGCTAACCTTCTTGGGCAGTCTTCTTTATCTGCTAGGAACAATTCTAGCAACCTAATCTATTACAACTCAATACTTAGCCTATACAGGACATTACAAGAGTTGCTAGACTATGCTAGAATTCAGCAATGATCGACCAAATGCTAAGGCTTTGATTCAACAAAACCTATCACAAATTTGATCCTAAATGGAGAATTACAAAATAATTCCCAAGAAGATAGATAAGCATAAAACATTTAGGCAATGACATAAGCTTTAAAATAAAACATGCTTTTCATTTCATCATTTGAGCTCGAAGCTCGAAATCAAACCGTTATTCGTTTTCATTTTATTGGAAAATAGTGCCCACCTTATTTAATAAATGCTCGGCTCACTTTGTTCCACTAGTGGAAGCCTTATATCCCAAATGAACAACACCTAGATTTTAACATTTAATTACTAGGTGTTCAATTCAAATCATACATCATAATCAACTAAACAATCTATTTAACTCATTTCATTTGATTAGCATGCTTGTATAAATGAAACTTGCTCATATTCATTGATCTTATCAAGTTTGTAAACATGTAATTATGCAACTTCATACGACTCAATCAATTAAATTCAAGTATAGAAAAGATTAATAGGCACTCATACCAGTTATAACATGTTTAATGATCCTACGATGCCTCATTAGATCATAGATGTATACTTAAGAAATAAATCCTTATACTTAGAAAATTTTTTAACTTTCAGCTTTGCGCAGAGAGCAACCAAAAACCATAACATAATGTTCATTAATCCTATCAATCTCATACTCTAAATTATCATAGAATACTCATTGAGGTTCGTTCTCCAATTGACGGATCTCTAAAATATGTTACGGTTAGGTTGGGGGAGTTTAATCATTTATGGGGGTCTAAATGTGTTGACAAACAGGGGTCTGATTTGAAAATTTCACCACGACCTCAATACAAGATATTTTGATCTGAAATTTCACCGAAATACTCCTATTTGAGACTAATTTAAGCATGTAAATTTTCAAGTGCAAAATATGATTACATTATTCTGAACAACACCAACAAGGCAGACTGCCACAGAATGATACTTGATTTTGTAAGGCATTTATCTTTCAAACCACTTAAAATTTTTGAGTGAAACCAATTTGAAAATACTCTTAACATCTTAAAGTGTGACATACACGAGAATCAGCTTGATCTTAGTTCTTTTTCCCTGTCTTCCATGATCAAACTTTTCGGCCAGATTGCAGGGGATTTTAGCAACATGCATAATTATTCACAAAGTGTACAAAAACGGGTTCTATCATGCTATGAGCTCATTTTAATTCATGGTCAGACCCTTAAATGATTCATCATCATTCTATGGTCACATATATACAGGTATATCTTTCCAAATCATGCTTATCTTGCACATCTCATGCTTGATTTCAAAGATGGAAGAACTTAAACTCATCAAGCAAAAGGAACTCACCCTTGAAGTCCTTTGATTTTATCTCCTTCCTTAGCTTCTTGATGGTATTTCTAACCTCTCAACTTGGTCCCTCTCCT
>JAPKLW010000288.1:259100-294227 GCA_026898455.1 Plectranthus barbatus | reverse complement strand
GTGCTCAAATTATTTGGATCAAGCAACAACTGGAAGACTATGAGGTGGACACTGGCTGTGTACCCATCTATTGCGACAACAACAGTGCTATGTGCATCACGAAGAATCCGGTTCATCATTCTAGAACCAAGCACATAGATATTCGACA
Source organism: Plectranthus barbatus (assembly GCA_026898455.1). Taxonomy (NCBI): domain Eukaryota; kingdom Viridiplantae; phylum Streptophyta; class Magnoliopsida; order Lamiales; family Lamiaceae; genus Plectranthus; species Plectranthus barbatus. The sequence continues at coordinate 294,079 of JAPKLW010000288.1, read as the reverse complement.
TCACTTCATACGTGATCATGTCGAGAAGAAGGATGTCAGCGTAGACTACATCAGAACTGAAGATCAACTGGCTGACATCTTCACCAAGCCCCTTCCAGAAGCAAGATTCAAGGAGTTGTGCATCAAACTTGGTCTTATGGAGATTGATGTGAGCCCCAATGATGAGGAAGAATGAGTCCCAGCTCTCATTCTGTTCTTGATCTTCTGAAGGACGCTGATTACGACTAAGTCCAAGCTCTTAGTTGTTTTTATTTAAGTGGTATCTCAAGCTCACTGATGGTTCCTACTGGCGGAACTTATCCCTTAATTGTCCAAGGAAATGAGTCCCAGCTCTCATTCCGAAGTTGCCAGCACAAACCATCAGTTGAAGCGAAATTGGGTCCCAGCTCCCAATTTCAAGCGATGATGAGGAGAGGATTTCTTGAAGAGAAGATAATGCGGAATAAAATTGAGTCCAAGCTCTCAATTTTCTTAATCTTTCAAGTTGTCAGCAGACAACTGGCGAATTTCCTACGACTGATGAAATTGAGTCCCAGCTCTCAATTTATCCAAGTACTCGGGAGCCAGTCGTAAGTACCAGTTGTCAACTGGTAAGGAGGCCATGCTGACAGGGGGAAGTGATCAACTGGCATATCCTGCTGATGACCAGTTATATTACTGATGACAAGTTGAGTCCCAGCTCTCAACTGACGATCTCTTGAAGTCCAAGAGTCGTGCCAGCTGTCGCAGAAATGGCGGGATTGTTCAAATCCTCTTGCGTGTGCGTACCTCAGAATTTAATGCGGCATTTAATGCCACATTTAATGCGCACAGTGACTGCGCGGTCAAAAGGACATTTGCGACCAATCGGCGTATGCCATGTCAGCTCCACGTCGTGGTGCTCGTCAGCACGACCGCGCACGTCACCACCGGGAAGCGGGCCTGCTGATGACCGTAGATTTTGACTTGCTGAGAATTCATCTCGGTCGTTTAATCCTGCATGGCCCTTCGTATAAATACCCGATCTCCTTCATCGGGTTAACCTTTACGATCCCTCATATTTTCAGAACCCTAAATCTGTTCAAATTCTCTCAAAATTCCTTTGATATTTTCTGAAGTCATGGCGTCTTCTTCGCAACCTCCTGCTGATAGCCCCTCTACTTCATCATCCTCAGAGTCTCTCGACTTACCCCTCGCTGAAGCTCATATGCCAACATATACTGGCATTGTAAAGATAGAGGATATTGGTTATAGCCATCCTTTTGCCAGACTGGTTCAACTGAATAGACCGCCGACCCGACATCAACTCTCCAACGCACAGATAAGGGCTGCTCAGGTCCAAAAAGAGAAAATTTTGAATGAGAAATTGGCCCTGAAACATTTCGGGGAGGAGCTGATGGAGATGATCAACCGAGAACAGCTCCGACCGTACCTCACGGCGACCCCCAGCACTTTTCATCCTCATATGGTAGCCAAGTTTTACGCTCGGGCGGTTATTGCTGACGACAGGAAGTCGTTTACTACATCGGTGTTCGGCCACCTGATCACCGTCACCGCGGAATACCTCGCCGATCTCTTCGGACTGAGGAATGAAGGAGAGGAAGTGGCCACGTATCATCAGGATGATACGGTGGAATTCCGGAGGAGGTGGGCGCAATGGAAGAAAGAAGAAGTCACCGTCTTCCGGACTGGCATGAAGAAGTCCGAGATGGAAGAATACTGGCAGATGGTGTGCGACATTGTAGTTCGCATGCTACAATGTGAGGTCGGCTCGTACGCCGAGTTAAGCCTGCGGAAGTTCTCGGTGATGTGTGCCCTGGTGGATGGAGTTCAGGGCAACTGGGCTGAATTCTTTTTTGGCCGGTTGCTGGAGAATGTGGCGCGGAACATCACCGTGCCGACTGAAGGAAAGTTTGCCCATGCAGTCTCGTTCGGGCTGCGGATCAGCCACATCTTGGAAGTGGAGATGGGTGAAGGCGTTGACCAAGGGGAGAGACTGGTCCCCTCAGACTTTATACCAGTCTCCAAGGTCAAGCTGGCTGACCCCGATTACAAGAAGCCGCGCCGGTTGAAAGGGAAGAAGGCAGTGAACCCTGATGAGGCCGTTTCTGAGGAGGACTCAGAAGACCTGGGGGAGCAAGTGCCAGCTGTGGCTCACCCACTGACTGATGAGGCTAGGGCTGAGCTGAAGAGAAAGCGCGAGCTCGAGTCCCTATTTGTCTCGATGGAGGACGCGGTGGCTGAGGCAACTGGCATACATCCTCAAGAACTAGCGCCAGTGCCAGCTCCCAAGCCCCGATCAAGGAAGAAGCCCAAGACTCACCAGTACCAGCAGCCTCCGTAAGCTGTTGCTTATGAACCAGCATCCGGGAAAATCTCGATACCAGTCAAGAAGTCCGTTCTTGGACTGACTGAGGAGGAGACCATAGAGAGGATGACCCGGAAGCGAAAGAGGGTTCAGACCAGAGCTCAGAAACTGGTGGAGCAAGCAAAGAAGGAGCAACAAGCCTCCATAGTAAGGAAGAAACAGGCCCAGGCAAGGTTGAAGGCCTTGGCCGACCAGCGAAGAAGAGAGGCTGAGCTGGCAGCCCGCGATGAAGCCTTTGCAAAGGTGCAGGCTGAGCATGAAGCCAGACGTCAGGCGCAACTGGCGGAGCAGGTGCACCAGGTGGCCAAAGGCAAATGGGAAGTTGCCCCAACTACAAGTGCAAGGCCACCAGCACCAGCTCCAGGCCAGATCCTCTCAGACGAATCATTCACGCGCCTGATGGTCATGGGTGCTGAAGAGGATGTACTATCCCTTGTGGATAAGTACCAGGAGGAGGAGGTCGCTGAAGTCCCTCCACCCGCGCAAGGGGGTGGTGGAGGTGAAGAGGACCCACTGGCCGCGCACGGGGGTGCCAGTGGAGGAGAAGAAGTGCGGGCGACCACCCCGGTAAAACTGGCGAGCTCAGAGATGGAGGTGTCTACTGGTGGAGAGGCTGCTGACAAGGCTCCCGTTATCATTGTTGACGATGAAGAGCCGCCACCAGTGGTACAGCACCACACTGTACAGAGGATGGAGCCGAGAGATCTCTTTCCCAACTTTGAAGCTGAGGCTCAAGCTTTTGCCAGTCGTCCCCGATCTACAGATGACTCGACATCAACTTTCGGGCGACCAGCAGCATCCTCTACACCACCAGCTAGGCGTGCACGTACTGAAAGGCGACCTTACATGCTCTGCATTCAAGAACACCAGCTGGTCGATGAAGACACCTACCGTACTCAGGTGACAGGGGTGCATCGGTGGGAACAGCGCGGGGAATGGGCATTCCAGAATTCAAGAGTGCCAGAGCCATCTGCATTTAACATCATCCCCACCTGCGGACTCCCACACCAGTCAGTATACGCTAGCAGAATTTCCGACTGGACCCTGCCCCTGCAGCCTTTGGAGTATTACAACTATGCTCTTTACGAGTATGCGACTAACATCACGGCGGAGGTGGAGAGCGCCGTTGATGACGAGGTGTTTGCTGAGCACAGGCCGCTGTGGAGGATCAACGTCGGACTTTTTCGGGAGCTCAGGCGTTGGAAGATTTTTGACCGATGCGAGCGCCTGCTGACACTGGAGAAGCGGGCGGTCCTCTATGCCAGGCTGGGTCTTGGGTACTGGAGAGCGGAGGAGGAGTGGGCTCATGCCTTCATGGGCACTGATCCTGAATGCCCCCAGCAGCTGTCTACAAGGAGGATCAAGCGCCGCTTGCGGAAAATCGCTGAGTATAGGCAGCTGACTGGAAGCTCCGGCCTCCCGCCACTGAAAAAGATCAAGTTACCTTTCCTCCAGTTTCGAGTCACCAGTCGGGGGTACCAGCTGACGTACGCGCTCCGTCGCCTCAAAGTGCTGGTTACCCTCCCGAGGATCCCTCCCTACCATGCTATATTGTTCGACATGGCTGCCTGCGCTCTGCTGGTAGACCACTTAGTAGAGGAGGATCCCTCTCGTGGTTGGTGGCTGACCCTTGCCGTCCCCCCTGTTCCTACTGTTTCGGGCGATCTTGTCCCTAATCATATGGACTGGCAAGTGGTGGAACTCACAGCCCCACCCGTTTTTGAACAAGTCCAGCCAGCTCCAGCAGCAGTGCCAGTAGTGGAGCCCGCAGTCGAAGTGCCAGTAGAGGAGTCAGCAGCAGCTGATGTACCAGCAGAGGAACCAGCTGCAGCAGCGGCACCAGCGGAGGAGCCAGCCCCAATGGAGATAACAGCTGAATCTGAACCAGCAATGGCTCCTTCCGCACCTGATGTGCCCTCCTCTTCCATAGAAGTATCAGCGATGCCGATCTCCGAGATCCATCCTCCTGCGCAGCTTCTTGCACTCATTGATGCCAGGATGGATCAGCGCTTTTCTTCCTTCCGGATCGAGATGGCACAACAGATGGAGTCTGTAACCGCTGGAGTGTCCTCCTTTTTGGCGCGGATCCAAGAGGGGGAAAGTACGCGAGCACGTGCTGAGGCAAAGAGAGCTCGTCTTGCTGAAGAGGAGAGGAGAATTGCTGCTGAGGAAAGGGAGAAGAGCAGACAAGATATGGCAGCGCTCACTGAGATCCTGAGGTCGCTCACAAGCAGAACTCAATCACCAGGATCATCTTCTCAGCCATAGTCTTGTTTCTCTATTTTTTGTTGTAAGTAAATATGTATCAGCTAGTCTAGTCAGTTACCAATTCCTGTACTTGTAATTGCTCCATCACTAATGGAATGCTGACTGACAAGTTGATGACAACCTCTCATTGTCCAACAATTGTCAAGTATTTACTTACCAGCTGAACTTACACATCCAGTGTAATCAGCATCAGCACTCGTCTACATTCTTTAATTCTATTTTTGCTCTGATCTCAATTTTCATATTTTAAACGAGCAATATCCCTCTTAGTTTGAGGGGGAAGATTTTAGTTAGAGCTGATGTGAGGAAGTGGTTTCATGGGTTTAGATCTGATAGGCTTATTTGTAAAACCCTGAAATCTTCTGTAACTTTCCTCATCAGCTGAGTGCTCGCTGGTTAGGCTTTGATCGCACCAAAAAGGGGGAAATTGTTGGGAAATTTGTCTAAGTTTCCCTCCCTCAGTAGCTACTTGTATAGATCTTAGTTTTGGTGGATCAAATCCTAAGTCCTACCAGCGTCAGTTGTCTCTAGATAGCTCTAGTTCTCAAATGTAAAGTCCTGGTTAGGTCTTTTGAGTTGTAAGTCGCAGCTGATCAAGACTCATGCTGACACTGTTCACCAGCATGAGAAGTGCTTACCACTGGTTACTGTTCACCAGTTGGGAAAAGTTTCATCAGGTGGCGGCTGACAAAGACTCGTGCTGACACTGTTCACCAGCATGAGAAGAGCTAATGACTGGTTACTGTTCACCAGTTGGGAAGGATTTCACCAGCAGGCGGCTGACAAATCCTACCAGCAGAATACGTGTTCTCACTGACACTATTCACCAGCGGTGAAGCCACCAGTCATGGGAGATTCCAAGAGTTAACATCAGACATATTGGTAGACTTAGATTGTGCCAGCGCAAGTCACCAGCAGAGACTGCCAGCACAAGATCACCAGAATGATCTACCAGTCGGATGTTACCAGCAGAATTCCAGATTCTCTCTCCCAGAGTCTTAGAGACAAAAAGAAGATTCGTCGAGGAATTAACTGACAGAGTATGACTTTAAGGAGGATACCTTAAAGTCCATCAGTTACAAGACACCAGTCTCGATTCCTCGTACTGACGAATAGTGCCGTTCTGACATAAAGAGATCAATGTCAGATAAAGCGGACAAAAGTATGGCACTTTCCGGAAAAACATACCTGCCGCCGTCAGAAGGACATGCGAGGACAGAGACCTTTTCCGGATGTGTCCAAACAGCTAGAAGATTTGAATGGGATCCCGCGTCTATAAATACCTGGGATCCATCAACATTCAATACTCTTCTCCCTCGCTCAACTACCGAAAGTCTGAAACTTTATTGCATGCAAGCAAAACACTTTCGAGGCTTTTCTTAAAGCTTACCGTCTGTTGATTTATTCAAACACGAGACTTCAAGTTTCCAGCTTGTAAGTTACTGATCTCTTTGGTGCTCTTTCTCTTCCGAGGAAGTTCACAGCAGCTCTTGTGCCAGCCAGCACTTGAGTTATCACGGGCAGTTTGCCGTATTGAGAAGATACGTTCTTGGGAGAACTAAACACCCAGTGAGCTGTGGAGGTTGAAGTGACGTGCTCGCACTCCACCAGTTGATCAGAGTTGAAGAAGGAAACAAGGCCGGGAGCGGTTGATCTAGTGAACTGGTGGACAAGGCATTCACCAGCTAGAGATAGATCGTAGGACTCTTGTACCTGATTACTCTTAGTGAATTTCCAGTGCTACGACTGGAGAGTGGACGTAGATCAGTTGATCGAACCACTATAAATCCTTTGTCTTTATCAGTTTTCTGCATTACATTCTTATTTTAAACCCAGCACCCAAGTGCTGGTGTATACACTGAAAACTGATAACTGTGTAAACAAGGCCTAAATTTTTCTAAGTCTTGAATCACCAGCTGACAGGTCCCAGTCAGTTGGTTAACCAGCAAGTGCAAGAAAGCGTTTACTCTTTTATTATTTCCGCTGCTAACGTGTTAAACTCTGAAAAACCGGGACCAACATGGTGAAACTCAAGGAAGAAGTATATGTTGAACAACCCCCAGGATTTGAGAATGGAAACCAAGTCTACAAGCTGAGGAAAGCTTTGTATGGACTGAAGCAAGCACCACGGGCATGGTACGGAACTTTATCCAAGTTTCTGCTCGACAATGGTTTCAAAAAGGGAAGGATTGATCAAACACTCTTCCGTATGAGAGACAAAGAAAGCATCCTACTTGTGCAAATCTACGTTGATGATATCATTTTTTGCTCAAAGAATCAAGATCTCTGTGACAATTTTTCCAAGCTAATGATGAGAAACTTTCAAATGAGTATGATGGGAAAGATGTCCTATTTTCTTGGACTTCAAGTTCAACAATCCGATGAAGGAATTTTTATTCACCAAAGAAAATACATGCGGGATCTGATTGCTAAGCATTGTCCAGAAAAGACCAAGAGGTTAAGGATTCCATCAGCAATGCGTGCATAGCAGATCTCGAGAAAGAAGAAGAAGCAGTGAATCATACCTTATATCGAGGGATCATCGGATCTCTACTATATCTTACAGCCAGCAGACCCGATATATCATATGATGTAGGACTATGTGCTAGATATCAATCTCAACCGAACAAAATGCACCTAGATACAGCAAGGCAAATTATTAGATATTTGAAGTGCACAGAAGGCTTAGGAATTTGGTATCCAAGAGCCGACAGTCTCGCTTTGAGTGGTTACTCAGATTCTGATTTTGGAGGATGCAAAATTGATAGGAAAAGCACCAGTGGAACATGTCAATTTCTTGGACATAAATTGATCAGCTGGTTCAGCAAAAAGCAGCACTCGGTAGCAACATCAACCACTGAAGCAGAGTATGTAGCGGCTGCTAGTTGATGTCAGCAAATTCTGTGGATTTGACAACAACTTCAGGATTATGACATTTCTCCTGAATGTGTACCAATCTATTGTGATAACAACAGTGCTATGTGCATCACAAAGAATCCAGTACATCACTCCAGAACCAAACATATTGATATTCGACATCACTTTATTCGTGATCATCAAAAATAGAAGGACATTGATATTCATCGTATATGCACGGAGGATCAAATAGCAGACATCTTCACTAAACCTCTAGCAGAAACAAGATTCAAAGAATTATGTATCAAATTGGGCATGATGGAGTCAGACGTTGCTGTCGATGAATGAAATGCTATTCTCATTCTTTCTGGTTTTCGTGGATTTCTCTTTATTATCTTCAGCATGTTATGGAGGTCTCTGCTAAATGAAGTCTGCTAAGATAATGGCAAATATCGAAAACATCCCTCTAAACAGTCAGCAAATAGATTGTATCTGCTCAGCAGATCATGAAAAAATGAAGATCAAATCTATCTTTTGTTATGAAGATATGCCAAAGATCGTTGTGTTGTACAACTATTCATCACTGAAAATGGACATGCATTGCAAAAAGAGGAACTTCATTACATCTTCAAAAGGAGGGACATTACAACATCAGTCAAAAGGAAAACACAGATCTACTACAGGATTCATTATGTTTTCAGAAAGGCAACACCGGCTTATAAGGATAGAAATCAGCTCCTTGAAGGTTGGATGGACCGTCAGCAATCTCCGGAAAATACTTCTCCATCAACCAGCTAAGCTGCATTCCATTCCGCAGTGGCACGAACGGATGAAGTTTGATGCTTTCCCAGACATTCTTGAAGAAGAATCCGGCCCAGTCAACAGAAGCAGCATCATCCATAGCCATCATTACCTGCCAAACAGTCCTTGAGAAACAGAGGTCATAAGGCTCCTCTCCAAGTAGAATACCATGGGCAATGCGGAACATCACCCAATATGAAGTCTGGATAGCAGAGGCTGGAATGTCAGGACTGAACTCAAAATGAGGAGAATGACGCCATTTCTCCCATGTAACCCATTCTGGAGCCACCTCTTCTGCAAGATAGTCCTCCACAGACAATGGACCTCGAGGAAGCCCAAAATCCACAGCAAAAGTGTCAGGGGTCCAACGGACAAGTTTACCAGGAACACCTCGTAAATTGCATTCGGCTCGACATGGCAATCACCAAGGAAGTCCCTCAACACTTCCTCCTGGAAACGATGAGAGTGGCACATGCAAATTGAGAAAGACCCCCCCACTGCAATGCAGACATGATCTTCACTGCCACATCACAATCATCTATATAATATCTATCCAGACCCGGCTCATCCAGAATCAAGTTGCGCCTGATATCTAAGGTTCTTGGAGGAGAATCCATACGTGAAAAAGGGAACTTGATTTTCTTGTAGTAAGAAAGGTTGAAAATATGAGTCAAGTGAGGATGGAAGTTAAGATGTTTGGATAATCTCGAACGGAGGCATTTATAGAGGATTTGCCAATTATGACGCGAAGAAAGAGAAAAATATAACTGAAGATCACAATGATTCGTCTCTTGGAATACGAAACGTCGCGAGTAAAGGAATCGACGTATATGCATGGAGAGTCAAATCATTTTAGCAATATTAAGAAGGAAGCATTAAAAGGTTCGAGAATCTCATCATCATTACGGTTTTCGAACAGAGTCTTCAGAGACTCAGCAGAACTTCGAAAGATGCTGACGAATCTCGTGCAAGGTTAGCAGATCATTTTGTGAATTTGGGTGTTGAGACTTACTACCATCTATCAGCATCCTTGGATGGCTGCTAGATCAAAAGCAACAACATATCTGAAATCGAGGCGGGATGACTCAAAATTCAAACTTGATGGGACCCGATAAGGCGTATTTAATGAACGCAAACGGCAGCATTAACTGAGGAGATGCCACGTCAGATGCACTTGAGTGTTTCCTGGAGCATGGGAAGCCATATGGAAAGGCGCGTTCTTTATGAATCGTTGATCTAACCCCTTTCAAAATTTACCTCAACCGTTAGATCTCACATTCAAAAGTTTAACCCTATCGTGCTCTGATCACTGTTCATTCTCTCTCCTTCAAAATCCAGAGCAGAATTCCCAAATTCAAAATCTCCAAATTCTTCAAGAATCTCTCAAAATTCTTTCTCAAAGACATGGCCTCCAATCCCAAAGCCTCATCATCTCAGAAGCCCACTTCCCATAAACATCAATTTGAATCCAGTGAACCCCGTATCTTCAATTTTCCACCAAATTGTGAAGAACCCCTGCATGCGCGACATGCACCTGGTTTTACCGGCATTCTAAAGAAGAAAGATGTTGACGATTTAATATCATATGGTCAACTAGTTATGATGGCTAAGAAGAAAACACAGAGCGGTCACACAAAGGAGCAAAGACGTTTAGCTCAAATCATGAAGGATCGCATATTGTACAAACGCCTTGCTACTGAACATATCTCGGATTGGATAATGCATATTCTTGACAGCGAACAGGTAATTCAATACTTATCTGCTGAACCCATGCATTTTCATCCGCATATGGTATCTGAATTCTATGCCAGAGCAGTATTGAGTAAGGATGGAAAATCTTTCAAAACCTGTGTTTATGGAACCATAATTGAAGTAAATGCCGATGTACTTGCTAAGAATTTTGGTCTTCGGAACAAGGGAGAACATATATCTCAATACAAAGTGACAGATTATGATGAAATGGAACGGCGTTGGAATCTGTGGAAGAAGCCTGAACAATTGAAGGATAGGAAAGGACAGCCAATTACTTTCAAGGTTGCCACCCCTATTAACGCTTTAAAAGATGAGTTTAAAACTCTTGCTGAATTGGTCATCAAGATGTTTCAATGTGATGCTGGATCATACTCTGAGTTATCTGCTAAGAAGTACGCTGTAATACTGGCTCTCACGGATAGAGTGAAGGGCAATTGGGCAGAATTTTTCTTCGAACGTTGGGCAGAACATGCCAAGAAGAATGATCACATGTCAGTAGATGGAACATTCTCCTCGAATGTTAACTTTGGGTTGAAAATTAGCAAGTTTCTGGAGCTAGTCATGCACCCCACAACGATTGATCAAGGTGTGAAATTAATTCCCACTGATTTCATTCCTGTAACAAGGAAGGAAGCCAACCCTCTTGACTTCAAGAAACCAAAGAAGTTGACTAGCAAGTCCAATGTCGATAAGGATAAACCCACTTCAGACGAGGAAGTCGACGAAAGCTCATTGGGACAGCAGGTGCTGCAGGCGGCATCACCTGTCACTGCTGAAGAAATAGCAGTACTGACTAAGAATGTTGAAACAGAGCAGTGCTTTCAGCAACTTGATGACATTGTAACCCTCGGTGATATGCGTACCAAAAAGATCGAAGAGATTATGGAGAAGAAAGCAGCGGAACAGCCACCGCTCGTGATTGGTCAACTTGCTCTTCCAATTTCATCTGAACAACGAACAAGATTTGTGCCAAAAGAAAATAGGAGATCTACTCGTCAGTGGCTGTTCAAAACCGCTGAACTTCAGGAACTCGATGACGCCAAAAAGAAAGAGGTTGCTGATCAAACTGCTGCTCCTACTGAAAAGGTGATTGACCCACCCTTGTCCTCTAGAAGTTTTGAGGAACGTGTCAAAGGCATACGTGAAACCAAAAGGAAACGGAATGATGCAAAGAAAGCACAGGAAATATAAGCATACAGAAAGGAGACAGAAAGAATTACGTTTGAAGGAAGAGATTTGAATTTCGAACAGATCAAACGATCTCACGACGAGCGACAGGCCCAAAAGAAGATTACTAGTGAAACATCAAATGAGGAAGTTACTGAAGAATTGAGCAGAGCAGCAAAGAAAGGAAAGAGATCAGCAGATTCTACTGAGAAAGGAAAAGAAGTGGAAATCCTTGTTGAAGTCACTCAACCTGCCAAAATAACAGAAGAAAAAGATGGCATGACTGACGCGGAGCTAGACACGATGATCCACTCTGGAGCCTTCAATACCAAGAAAGACTCCAAGGGAAAACAGGTTCAGATTCATGAACCAAGCGATGAACACCATAAAAGCAATAGTTCAGAGAAGGTCGTATCTCCCAAGGCTAAGGATGTAGGGTCGTCAGGAACCACAAAGGAAATCGTTGACACAAACGTGTCTGCTGACAAACTAGCCACTGAGGAGAGTGTTGCTGAGTCTGAAAATAAACTGTCTGCTGAGGACACGACTCATGCACTTGCTGAAGAATCTACTGTAGCTGACGTAATCATGTCGGACATTGCTGAAGAATCTATTGTAGATAAAGTAACTAGGACGGACACTACTGAAGTAGTCCATGTTGCTGATGAGACAACAGTCACTGCTGCTGTTGAGGATCATGCAGATGATACGATAGAACAAGACGTCTCCTCTGCTGGATTCTTGGATGAGTCCACCTGCTCATCAGAATCCGATTCTGAGGGGGAATCGAATGAGGTATTTGATGCCAAAACCCTAAGGAAATTCCCCACCTTGAAGAACAAACAACTGAGGATCCCATTTCATGGTTTACCTGGGAAACTCTTCCACTCTAGAAGGGTAGCTCAGTGGTGCACATCTGTCTCACTTGAAGATGATTCGAATGCCGATCTCCGAGATTGGAGTGATGAAATCTTAGCATTTGTCGATCAAGAAGTCAATAGGGACATTACCGGGGTCTTCTATGTTGAAATTGATGAAGGAACAGAAGAAAGCAAGGTGCTTGGTAAACAATTCCGACGATGGAAAACATATGATTACATTATGCATGAACTCTGTTTTGAAGAACGGATGATTACTATTGCAAGGAAAGGTCTAAATTTCTGGCGTGCCGAAGAATTATGGGCAAACTAAAGTTCTGAGAGCAGTTCAGTTGAAAGGCATAATACAGAGATATCGAAAAGCCTTCAACTTCTTGAGTGTCTCACCACACATCTGACACTCATCTGAGAGATTCTTGAAGTGATTCAAGAATCTTCAATCATTGGGATCATTTTCGTTATAGAAAGTATCCAGCAGTCAAATTCTCGAAAGGGAATTGATTAGAACGGGCACTGAAGCCGAGAATGAAAGACAGTTCGGAAGGAACTCTAAACTCTTCCACTGGTGGTAAAAGCGAGTTTTACAATGGTGCGCCCTTGACTCAGCCGGAGCCACACCTGAAAGGTTCGGAGTATCAGAAGATAGTCGTGGAGCAGAGAGACCGAAACATCGGCTGCTTGCTTTACAGGAAAGGCAACTCCTTGTACACCGTATACTTTCTTAGTGAAATTCTTAGCGTTTTGGCTAAGGAGTGAACGTAGATCATTTGATCGAACCACTATAAATCTTGTGTTCTCTTGCTGATTACTGTTCTATTACTTTTGAGCTACGATGATTTAACCTAGCAACGGAGTTGCTAGAGTACAACCGCAAAAAGCAAACTTGAACCGAAAACCCTAAGTTAAGAATAACCTACTTACAAGTAAACGCTAATTTTTACTCCGCTGCATTTCGTGTGTATATCTTATTGTTACCACGACGACTTTGATTTAAGGGACCAACACTTCATTTTATGCTTCTCAGGAAACTTCATCAAGTATCCTTCTTGGGATAATGTGAGTCTTCTTCGAGCTCTGTCTCGAACTATTTCCAAACCAAGGTGTTGTGTGCAAAATGCATACTAGTGCAAGAGTACACTATCACAAGTCATATAAAACGGAGTATTCTCCGAGTATCGATGCACAGGGAAGGGGTTAAGGTGCACAAACTCTAAAACTTGGTTTAGTTGATGTGAACAAATAGGTTGGTTTGTTTGATTAAAACTCAAACTCTAAAACTTCAGCATCTGAATCTCAAAACAGCACAGCATATCATTACAATTGCCAAGTGAAATTGATCAAAATCATCTCCACAACTCAAGTAATGCTCTTGATCATCATGCTTACTTATTTTTAATTCAAATAACTCATAGCAACCTCTCCACTAATTGAAATTACGCCACAAAGGATCAAAATGACTTTATTGGCTTGTAATGTGGGCTAAGGTTAAGGTAGGGAATATTTGGATTAAGTGACTAATTGAGAGCACTAGCAAGTTCTACCACTTAATTAAGAGGACTTAAAAAATTAGAACTACAACCCCAAGTGAGAAGAAAAGTACCCCTATTTTTTCACAAAATAAAATAGCATAAAATAAAAAGAAAAACATAAATTTCACCCTTTATTTTCCTTTTTTTTCCACACAATTTTCTTTCCTATTTTTTTCTATATGTTTTATTTTTATGTTTTTTATTCTTTATGTCTATTTTTTTATTTTTCTCTCTTTTTTCTTTCATTTTATCCGTCTTTTTTTTTCATGCATGCACGCCTATAACATAAATAAACTAAAGAAATGACTCAAAACAAAACAAATCCGAAATGGGAGCACGCCCCCTAATTTAAGGACGAACATTGTCCTCAATGTCGAAAGGCCGAACTAACTAAAGTGCTCACGATGAGGGTCAACATAAAAATGAATACAATTGGCAATTAACGAAAGATTAAGAAATAAAGTAAGGCTAAGGCTCAATAGGGTGCAAGGGTTTAATAAAATTGAACGAAACCGTTAAGGCTCAAGGTAAAATAAAAATGGCCTAAATCATAACCCAAATGGTGTAAAATTGAATTTCCCCTCAAGGAAGCTAACAGAAATCGAAGGTAAACACTCACACTTGCAAAACCAAATCAAGAAACCAATAAAAATCAATTGACCTAGCAAAGTAATGAAGTTTTCAAAACGATTTTCAAAAAAACACGAGACCGAATATAAAGCACTTCAAGAAATAAAATTTTAAACATAAGGAACGATCGAAAGATAAAAATAAACTAATTAACAATGACGCCCGCAAGCAACATTTAAAGACAAAGAAATCATCATTAAGCAAGAGTAGAACTTAGATGCAAACACGATTTAATCTCTAAATGGATGGACTATTACACTATTCTAGCCAACCCCCTATCACGACGAATTGACCATAGATGACGTTAGAAACATCAAACTGCTATGTTATTGGCTTCTAACTCACTCCCTATGGCATGTAAATCTTCATCCTATGCCCGTCCTCCGCACAGGGATTGGATCGAGGAACACAAGGAAACAAGCTAATCACGACGCTCCTATCCACGTATTGGCTGCAATATTCACGTCAATTATCACCTAAGTTGGCTCCTTACCTACACCTAGGTGAATAGGAATAAGATATAGCATGATTCAATCTCATAGAGGGAGGTAAACATGCATAATTCAACCTAATCAACACACATCTTTATTCAAATCAACATCCAAAAGAAGTTTAGAACACCATATCTATCAATTGGAACATTACAATGTTGAATTGAAAACAAACCATTACAATTGATAGATCTAAAGAGATTTCTTCCCCAAATTGAGTATTTTGATCTTGATCTACCCTTGAGCACTTCAAATCTTCACCAGGATTAGCTCTTTAACACCTTGGATTAGGTTTGGAAGTAAATGGAAGATGGAAGTGTAGAGAGAATCTATCTAATTTTCATGTAAATGTGACAAAAGTTCAAAGTCTCCTAAAAAATGTGAGTTTCCCCCCTTTTATAATGAGTTGGCAAAGCCTCGGCTTGCCCGGGACGAGATTGGCTTGCCCAAAATGACTTGAAACAGAGAAACCACCAAAGCAGCCCACTTCGGATTGGCCGGGATGAAAATGGTTCGATCGTGATCAGCCTCTGAAGGGCAGATCGGTCGAGCCTGTGCAGAGATCAATCGATCTACTCCTTTGTTTAGCTCATATCAGTCGATACAGAAATGGATCGACCGAGATTTCTCTTTGAAATATGTCCTGCTGCTTTTCCTGCTCCTCTCAGTCGATCCTCACACCCTTTGACTCTCGGATCGGACGATTTTCCTCCAAAACTAAGCCAAAAATGCTGAATTATGCCCAAAACCTAACCTACACCATCTGAAACACACAAAACATGAAAACTTAAAAAAAAGAAGCAAAAAGCATATGATATGGGAGTAAAATGAACGCAAACATGCTTGCACAAACATTGAAATAATGGCCATTTTACGCACATATCATAATCCCCCAAACTTGAACATTTGATTGTCCTCAATCAAAACAAAGTAAAGCAATCATTCGACCTCGTGCAATACCTCATAGCTCATCTTGATTATCTTAGCATTTCCTAGTCAAACGAGATTATCACTTAACTTTGTGACATGGTTAATGCTAAGGACTCAAACCACTCATCAAATATGGATGAAAGAAATGAAATCATTCCCTCACATGTTTATGGACGATAAGAATCACTCAATCTCAAGATATTGTGCTCGATTTCCATAGGCTTGCATCCATTCTCACCACTATACTACAATGAGTTAGATCCTAGAATCAAGAAGGTCTTTGTTGTGGATATAACGTGACTAACTAAAAGGTAGGTGGTTTTGGGCCAAAGTAACTAAACTCCTTAATTTCCCAAGAACCCCCCAACTTGTCATCATCGAACCACTAAATCCGAGGCTTATTCATTTCTCAAACTTTTCTTTCTTTTTCTTTTTCCTTCTTTTTGTTTTTTCCTTTGTTGTTTTTCTCTTTTTTTTTCATTGGCACCATCCTTCATTTTTTTTTCTTGTGGGTGCACATTTTTTAAAGACTTGCACCATTCCCTTGCCACAAAATTTGTACGTGCCCCATTTTCTAGGATTTGTACTAATCCTCTTCATTTCTTTCCTTTCATGCCTCATCAATTGCAATACCAAATACCAAACAATTCCCAACCCGAGCTCACATCACCGTATTCACCCTCATTCTCTCTTCCCCCCCCCCCCCAAACTTGGTCCTAATAATATCAAAGAAAGTTCTCCAAGAAGGCTCAATCATGGGGGTCAAAGATATGAAAGGCAAATAATAATCAAAGTAAACACCTTATACTCCCGATGTGTAAGGAAGGACTAGGAATCGACGGCCTAATATCATTTTCTAGTCACATACTCATGCTAATAGATCGAGAATAGATGCAAGTTCTAGATTTTTCGCTCTCAATCTTGCCTCTCTCAAACAAAATAGATATGACAATATCATGGTTCAACCCTCACAACTTTTTGTCAAGTCCAATGCATTAACCAAACACAAAACTCAGCAATTCAAAAGTTAAACTTCAAACATACTTCAACAACAAAATTCTGCCCTATCATAGGTTGAGGTAAAATTCAAACTTCACCTAGTAAATCATGGTTAAATCTAAAGCCTAGTTTGGGTTCATCACACACACACAAGCACACAAACAACCTAAAAACAACAAGTAAATGCAACAAATCTAAATGGCAAGAGAAATGATAAAATGTGTTACCCATCGGTAGCCACGATCGAACCGCTTCTCCAATGCCTTATAAAACTACTCACATAAACACAAACACCACCAAACCTTGAGCATAATTCATACCATTAAGTTCTCATTTCCACCAATCATACCACAAACCAACAATCAAGATACATAAGACATTATCCACTAGCACCACCATTCAAACCATTCCATTCATCAACATCCACAAACCAGTCAAGATAGGAAGTATAAATTCATGACAACTCATCAATAATTCCCTACACTACAAAATCAAACCAATAAAGATCATTCATCCACATCCAAATCCAAGGTAGAAAATATCAATCATAATACAACCATGTCGAATTAAAATCCAATCATACGAGAAATCATTAAACAAAACAAACTAAACTAAATGCAAGATAAAATAGGAGAAGAGAGGAGAAGAATAAACTGAGGCAACAGCTATGTGCATCGTCACTCCTCTCGATCTTGTAGTTCCTCCTAACAAACACAAACCAAACAAACTAAACATTTATTCAAAATCAAACCAAATAAAAGTATATAAATAAAAGAAAGAAAATTGATTGGGTTGCCTCCCAACAAGCACTTCGGTTTACGTCGGTAGCTAGACGACCTTACCATGTCATCCATTGTCAAAAACTTTGAAAATCTTGAGTAAAACTTTCTCTACCGATCGAACATTGCTTGGAAGCAACTTCTCGATTGATCCACTTCCTAAGCTCCCTCCAACCAAACTTATTCTCATTGCTACTTGGAATTTTTTCAACACAAGCACGCTATCTAACACATCATCTAACCATGTCTCAATCACCAATTACCTTTCAAATACACCATCGGGATTATTACACCTCCTCAATCCATCTCCTTTATCGGCTAACTCATAAACCTCAATAATCCCTTTTCTCTTACCGCCATTGGTAATTACATTCAAACATCTTCTCAAATAAATTTCGAAGAGGCCTCCGTGGTCTTTGTCTTTCCATCAATTCGGCTTTTATCTCCGCCAATTGCCTTTCTAAGTTATCAATTCTCTCCGCATTCACTCCTCTTCGATTCTCCATTGTAGCTTCCACTTCGAACAACCGAGCTTTGGACCTTGTAAACTACACCACCTACAAGAATCCACAAGCTCCAATCACAAAAAACAACAAAACAATCAACAAAAGGATAACAAACATTCAACTATCTACTAAACATATTAACAAACACCTAGCATACAATATCCACACTTTCAACAATATCCAATAACCTACTAATCAAGTTCCCCAGAAACGGAGCCAAAAACTTGATGGACACTAAAATGATTACTCAATTTCAATGCAAACCAAGTAATAATATCAATCCAGGTCCCTAACTCGTTTCCCCTTATAGATTACTATCTAATCGTGTGGAATTTTATAGCTAGGAAAATCAAAAGTCGTTGAGTTGTATTCTAACAATCTAGGCTTGTATGTAAACTAAACTAGAACAATCTGAAAGCAATAACCACAAAACATCATTTAACAATTTGTAAACAAAATTACTTCAAAAGCTTGGTAGAACAAGATTCACAAATACTCAAGAGAGATAGAATGGATGTTGATAAGAATGCGGATGTGCTCATATTAAGTTGAACTTAGATGCAAACACGATTTAATCCCTAAATGGATGGACTATTACACTATTCTAGCCAACCCCCTATCACCATGAATTGACCGTAGATGACGTTAGAAACCTCAAACCACTACGTTATTGGCTTCTAACTCACTCCCTATGGCATGTAAATCTACATCCTTTGCCCTTTCTCTGCACAGGGATTGGATCGAGGAACAGGAGAAAACATGCTAATCACGATGATCCTATCCGCGTATTGGTTGCAATATTCATGTCAATTATCACCTAAGTTGGCTCTTTACCTACACCTAGGTGAATAAGAATAAGATCTAGCATGATTCAATCTCATAAAGGGAGGTAAACATGCACAATTCAACCTAGTCATCACACATCTTTATTCAAATCAACATCCAAAAGAAGTTTAGAACACTATACCTATCAATTGGATCATTACAATGTTGAATTGAAAACAAACCATTACAATTGATAGATCTAAAGAGATTTCTTCCCCAAATTGAGTATTTTGATCTAGATCTACCCTTGGACTCTTCAAATCTTCACCAAAAGAGGTTGGATTAGCTCTTTGACACCTTGGATTAGGTTTGGAAGGAAATGGAAGATGGATGTGTAAAAAGAATCTATCTAATTTTCGTGTAAAAGTGACAAAAGTTCAAAGTCCCATAAAAAATGTGAGTTTCCCCCCTTTTATAATGAGTTGGCAGAGCCTCGGATCGCCCGGGACAAGATCGGCTCGCCCGAGATGACTTGAAACAGAGAAACTGCCAAAGCAGCCCGCTTTGGATCGACTGGGATGAAAATAGCTTGACCGAGATCTGCCTCTGAAGGGTAGATCGGTCGAGCCTGTGCAGGATCGCTAGGGAGGCAGAGATCGACCAATCTACTCCTCTGTTCAGCTCAGATCGGTCGATCCAGAAATGGATCGACAGAGATTTCTCTCTGAAATTTGTCCTCTTGCTTTTCCTGCTCCACTCGGTTGATCCTCACACCCTTTGACTATCGGGTCAGATGATTTTCCTCCAAAACTAAGTCAAAAATGCTGAATTATTCCCAAAACCTAACCTACACCATCCAAAACACGTAAAACACGAAAACACAACAAAAAGAAGCAAAAAGCATATGATATGGGAGCAAAATGAATACAAACATGCATGCACAAACATCAAAATAAAGTCCATTTTACGCACATATCACTTGACCATTCGGGTTGTTTTGCAGCATCTGCCTGAACTGCACTGACCTCTTCTCGCAGAATACGAAGCTCGGTTAGAATAGGATCAGCATCCTCATTGGTCCCTGTTGGAATCGATCAGTAGCACGGCCAGGGCAAGGCAATGGTGATTTTGCTGGAGCATCATCGCTGGCATGCCAACATTGTAGGCGAACAATGTTGATGTCGGTTGCGCCCAAATCTCGTGCTTCAGCAGCCATTTGTTGGCACTCCAGCACGGCATCATACCTGTGAAATCACAGAAGGAAAGTAGAGGCGACCCTTAGATTCTCTTTGGCTGCACCGAATGATAGAAGACAAGATGAGCAGGGCAACATCCACAATTTCAGACTTCAACAAAGCAGCAACCACAATGACCCTGTCTTTCATAGCAAGGATGTCATGCGTAGTCGAAAGGATCCGACTCTTTACGAAATGCATCCACATGTGGGCCTCCCCATTCAAGTCTTGGGAAAAGATGTGCCCACCAGGGCCAGTAGGAATGGTCCACGAGTACCAGGCTTTGCAGCAACCTCCTGTTGGTCCCTGATCAGAGTCGTTGTAAGTAACCTAAAGCTACTTAGCAAATGCAGCGGAATATTAAAGAAACTTGCACTTAGTTTTCTTCTACACAAATGTTTAGCTCAAGGTAGGTGTTACGTTTGTTTCAGAGATATACTCTAGCAACTTGAGGTTGCTAGGTTTCAAATCAAAATAGTAAACAACAAAACAGTAAACGAGACACAATATTTATAGTGGTTCGATCTTAAAGATCTACGTCCACTCCTCAGTCGTAGCACTGAGAATTTCACTAAAAAGATATTTGAAGTACAAGGGATCGCCAAAAACTTGCAGTAGGCGGTGAACATTCGAGCCGGCCACTAAAAAGCTATCCTCTGATGCTTTGATCTTTCAAGTGCCACGGCCAAGTCAAAGGTGGGACCTTCATAAAACTTGTCCTTGCTGCGATGGAAGTTTTATAGTTCTCTCCAGAACTTTCCTGGGTTTTTCGACAACAGCCCGTGATAGTCAATCTCTTTTCAGAGATGTGATTGTTGGATGCTTCCTAGGATGGCAGTTATCCCAATGATTAGATTCTTGAGCTAAGTCAAGGAATCCCTTCAATGTAGTGTCAGACATTCAATGTGGGGGACACTACGGTTGGGAGCTTAGAGAATCTTCTTGTCTCTTTAATGAGCTCCAACTGACTACATTCTCACTTTGCTTCGCTTTGTCAAAGAATTCGCTTAAGTGTTTGTAAAGGCAGTGAAAAGCAGTCGTCGTCTCTATTTGGACTTGTATTTTATACCTGGAGATTCAAACTTTGAATCTCCATACCCGTTACACACAACGGCCTTCTTCGTCCAAAAGAATGTCTACTTTTTCTATCCTTTCCGACGTGTACAGTGCTTTTCCACCTACTTCAGGAAAGCTTATTGTCCTTGGTTGTACTTTTGTTAGAACGGGCGTCTTAGCAGTCGTTGCTAGGTTTTTCTTTGCTTAGCATTTTATCGGAGAATGCTGGGAACGGTCTGCTAAGTCTTTTGACTCTTTGATTGCTAAGTACTTCTAGCAATCTGTCTTCGTAGCCAATCTGCTGACTCTTCAGCAGTTGCTTACTCAGCACTTGAGTCTTAGTTCTTGATTGCTATATCTTCTAGCAATCTTTTCCGTAGTAGCAAATGCTGACTCCTTCAGCATTCCGCTATCTTCTTACTATAGTAGCGAATGTTGACTCCTTCAGCATTCCGCTATCTTCATTCTGCTGACTGCTAATCGAATGCTCCTAGCAGTCTCTTCTTTCTGCATATGATTGCTAGCACTTAGCAATCATTCTTCTTAGCACATGACTACTTTCTTCTTTAGCAGTCGCTTCTGTCTGCTGCCTTCTCTAGCAATCAGCTTGACTGCTGAGAGCGTTCCTAGCATCCAAAATTTTCGAAGTCTTCGTTCCAATTGCTGAATCCTCAGCAATCTTCCGCAAGTACTTCTAATCTATTACAACTCGAAATATTTCCTAATTAGGACATTACACATGAGTTGCTAGACTATCTAGACTTCAGCAATGATCGATCAAACTACTAAGGCTTTGATTCAACAAAACCTTTTACAATTTTGATCTAAGGGAGAATTACAACATAATTCCCAACACCTCCAAAGTCTTCAGCATCCAGTCAAACCAACACACCCCGCACCAATGATTCGATCACTTCATCTTTTTCTATATTGATGTTGGCATAGAACTCCCGTACTACATCAATAACTATGGAAGGTTGAGGTCGAGAGAATTCCTCCTAGCCTAGAAAATCCACCACTGACTCAACAAATGCAGGGATAAGCTCAAAGTCCAAATCAAATCCTTTCTCCAACACTAGTTGTTTCTTCATAAAGGCTTACCAACATTCCTCCGAAGTAGATTCAGCCCTCCTTGGGATGGCATCGAATTCGGCCTGAGTGAGCACCGGTGGTTCATTGGTGAGTTTGCATTTTTTCTTGGAGACCCTCTTCTTTGCAACAACTTTCTTCCGCTTCTTTGTTGTGGATGCAGGTGTTACAGCCTGCTCAACAGATGTTGCAGTATCCTTTGTAGCAGTAGGAGTAGTAGTGGGTGGGTCATTGACTGGCCATGGAGGAGGAGTGGGATTAGCAGTAGGGGAAGGTTCCGTAGCCATGAGGGATCCTGGATTAGTGCAGTAGGCTCAGACGGTGTAGAAGTGGTCGGTTTAGGCAAAGGTTGTGCAGAGGCCTTGGATTTCTTGGATGTAGTGGTCTTTTTGGAGCTAGTGGGCTTCTTAGAGGTGGGTTTTTCTTTTGGGGTCTCGAACAGGAGCAGAGTGCAGCTGCACCAAGACGGATGCAGCAGAAGCTCGAGTTATCCGAGTTCTAGGAGCAAAAGTTGAGGAATGTGATGTGGTGGGAGAGTGGGATGAGGGTAGATCTTGAACATTATAAGTGGATGTGGCTTTACCCTTGCCCTTGCTCGAACTAGCAGCAGGAGGCTTTGTAGTCCCAGAATCCTTAGAGGCTTTGATTGGAGCCATGGTTAGCTACCTACAGAGTAACAAAAGGGAAGAAATGAGCAACAGGACAACAGAGACCAACCAAAAACACAAGGTGACCCAAGCAATTCACAAATAACTACGCTGTAAATTTTCATCGAATATTTCAGAGAACAACAAAGGTTAACATGATGTAGCCTAGTTCAAATCAACTACATATGTAAACAGTAGCACTAAAGAACATTCAAACACACTATCCAACACATCAAATTGCAACCAGTGTGCAAGAGACACCCCAGAAGAAGGAAAGAAATAGAACAAGCCACACTATCCAACACGCTCACTCCCGCTAGCATCAGTACTAGCACAGTAAGATAGTGAATCAAACAGACAAATAAACAGAGTCACCACCGTACACTCATCACAACTTCGACACTCAGAAACTCAACTCCCAAAATATAGAGGAAGTGACATTGCAAACAACAGAAACACGAGGGCATGAAGATGTAAGGAATGCAAAATAACTGTTAACAACAAAACCCAAGCCCTAAAAACAATAACTCAACAAAAATAACGTCCAATATCATAATCAACAATACTCGAGAAAAATGCACCAAGAACGGATTCAAATACAAAACCATCACCCAAAACTCGCACGCCTGCTGTGGAACAGAACCCAAACCACGCGAGAAAAAAAAATGAAAGGAGAGTGCTTACCTGGTCGGCAATGCCGTAGAACAAACATCGACTACAAGGGGTGGTAATGGCAGAGCTACAAAGATGAGAGAACAAGTGCGAGAGTGAAGAACAAGAAAAATAATGGGGAGAAGGGGTTCGACAGTTTTGAAGTGAAAAAAAAAAGTAAATGACTCTTCAACTTCCCTCTACTATTCCTTATTTGATACAAATTGATATTTTAATTGAAATTTCACTTTTTTATATGCATAAGAAAATCGAATAAACTTACCCCAGCTCATTTCCATACTAAGCTAAGGAAAAAGAGTTAACATGGGCCTACAACTAGATTAAAAATATTGGGCTTGAATTATTAAAAAAAACTTAACATACTTTATTTCTTAAAAGTCCAGAAAATTCAACACTCTAATGTATGACCCATTTTCTCCCCTTAAACAAATACTCGAACCTGGCAACCCAGAATTATCTGATCTCCATTACACTTCCTTGTTCCATTCAATCTTGCACGTCTTCCCTTCTGTGAAATATCCTACCTCCCCCCCCCCCCCCCAAACTTGAGATATGGCAAAATCTCAAGTTGGATGCGGACTGATTCTTCTCTTAAATAAGAATATCACATATACAACCAGCAATTTCAGAAAGTCATATAGATAGTGATGATTAAAATAAAATGCAATTGCACTTAACTAGAGTTTAACAGCCTAAAAGCATAAAGTACGAATGTTGAACGAAAAATTTAACTAAGTAACAGAATATTGAATAAACACAGAAGTATTCTAGACAGGAAGTAAAAGAAAGCAATTAAACATATGTACAACTAAGAAACCATGGTCTGCCGAAACAAGCCATGGGTACCTCACAATCAAGCTTCATTTAAGATTGTGGCATCCTTCACCCGGTTGAGAGTGCCACGATAGTATTTCTTGACTCGCTGCCCGTTGACTTTAAATATCCTCTCAGATTTCTCTTCCTTGAGATCAACAGCACCAAAGGGGTAAACCTTGACAATTGTGAACGGGCCAGGACCAGCATGATTTAAGGTTTCCTGGGAAGAGTTTCAGCCTTGAGTTGAAGAGTAAAACCTCTTGTCCTTCCTTTAGCAATCTTGGCACAATCCTCTTGTCATGTCAACGCTTTGTCTTTTCCTTGCAAATTTTTGCATTCTCATATGAAAACAATCGGATTTCATCAAGCTCATTCAAATGCAAGAATCTTGCTTTTCCAGCTTCATACAAGTTCATGTTCAGCTTTTTCAATTCCCAAAACGCCTTGTGCTCTAATTCCAGTGGCAGGATTTCCAAGGACCAGGCAATATGGTGATATTCCCAATGGGGTTTTAAATGCAGTTCTGTAGGCCCATAAAGCATCATCCAAGTGTTAAGACCGATCTTTCTTGTTTGTGTTAACCACCTTCTCTAAGATGCATTTTATCTCCTGGTTAGACAGCTCAACAAGGCCATTTGTCTGTGGATGGTATGTTGTAGCAACCTTATGCCTGATATTATAAGCCAAAACTCCAGCAAAGCTCTTATTCACTAAGTGGGTTCCATCATCACTTATTAAGGCTCGAGGAGTTCCAAACTAAGTAAAAATATGCTTAAGTAAGAATTGAATAACCACCTTGGCATCATTAGTTGGACAAGCCACAGCTTCCACCCACTTGGATACATAATCCACAGCCATCAAAATGTAGAGGTTACCAAAAGAAGGAGGAAAGGGCCCCATGAAATCAATGCCCTAAACGTCAAGCAATTCCACTTCCAAAATATTATTCAAGGGAATCTCCGGCCAAGCACTTAGATTCCCAACTCGTTGGCACCTATCACAAGCTTTAGCAAACTCATGAACATCTTTAAAAAGAGAAGGCCAGAAGTAACCTGATTGCAGCACCTTTGCTGTTGTTCGTTGCCCCCCCAAAGTGCCCTCCATATGCTGCAGCATGGAAGTCTGCCAAAATCGCATGCTTTTAATATTCGGGTAGACATCTTCTCATTACTCCATTAGGACCAAGTTTGTTCAAGAATGGCTCATCCAAAAAATAAAATTGGGCATCATGGTAAAACCTCTTCAGTTGTTGCTCTTTCATGCTGGGAGGCTGCATCCCACAAGCTAAGAAGTTAGCTATATCAGTATACCATGGTGTTGGAGCTTCAGTTATGCTCATCAACATCTCATCTGGAAACCATTCGTTAATAGGTGGGTTGCACTTACTACTTGAGGCTCCTTCCAGCCTGGACAAGTGGTCAGCCACTTGGTTCTTAGTCCCCTTTCTATCCTTTATTTCAAGATCGAACTCTTGTAATAGCAGCACCCACGGATTAATCTCGGCTTTGCATCTTTTTTATGCAATAAATACCAAAAGGCTGAGTGATCTGTATACACAACCACCTTTGCTCCTATCGGGTATGGTCAAAACTTTTCGAAGGCAAAAACCACGGCAAGAAGTTCTTTTTCGGTTGTAGTGTATTTCAATTGTGTGTTGTCCAGCACCTTGCTAGCATAATAAATAGAATGGAAGATTCTACTTATCCTCTGCCCCAGCACAGCTCCAACAGCATGGTTACTCGCATCATACATTATTTCTAAAGGCAAACTCCAATCTGGAGCTTGAATGACAGGCGCGGTTACCAATGTTTTCTTCAAGTGCTCAAAAGTAGCCAAGCACTCTACTGTAAATTCAAAGTTCCTGTCGTGCACCAGCAGAGAACAGAGCGGTTTAGAGATTTTTGAGAAATCCTTAATGAAACGATGTTAAAAACCAGCGTGGCCCAAGAAACTCCAAACTACCTTAACTGAGGTTGGTGGTGGCATTTTCTCGATTACTGCCACCTTAGCAATATCCACCTTAATTCCTTTGGTTGAAACCTTGTGCTCGAGCACAATCCCCTCTTGCATCATTAGATGGCACTTCTCCCAATTTAGGACCAAATTGGTCTCTTCACACCGCTTCAACACTTGCTCGAGGTTCTCGAGACAATCTTCAAAACACTCTCCCAACACCGAGAAATCATCCATAAAGCTCTCTAAGGTGTTTTCCACCATTTCAGTAAATATGGCAATCATACATCGCTGAAAGGTTGTTGGAGCATTGCACAGGCAAAAGGGCATGCACCGGAAAGCAAAAGTGTCGTATGGGCATGTAAAGGTTGTCTTTTCTTGATCTTCCAGAGCAATGCTAATCTGATGATAGTCCGAATAACCATCTAAGAAGCAGTAGTAGGCCTTCCCAGCTAGCCTATCCAACATTTGGTCTAAGAATGGTAATGGGAAGTGGTCATTTCTTGTGGCTTTGTTGAGGTTTCGGTAGTCAATGCAAATTCGCCAGCCTGCGACCATTTGAGTAGGTATTAGCCCATTCTTACATTAGCCACCACAGTCATTCCACCCTTCTTCGGCACACATTGAATAGGGCTGACCCATTTGCTGTCAGAAATTGGATAGATAATCCCATCATCAAGCCATTTTATAACTTCTTTTTTTACCACTTCCTTCATGATTGGGCTTAATCGCCATTAATGCTCCACAGACCCAACATAACCATCTTCAATCAGGATTTTGTGAGTACATAAAGTAGGGTTGATTCCTTGAATGTCAGCAATGGTCCACCCAAATGCCTGATTGTACCTTTTCAGCATTGCAAGAAGTTTCCCTTCCTGCTTAGCACATAGACTAGTAGAGATAATAACCGGTAACATTTCCATCTCTCCTAAATAAGCATATTTCAAGTGAGAAGGCAGTTGCTTCAGCTCCAACTTTGGTGGATTTATAATTGATGGTTCAAGAACCTGGAATTCCCTTCCTGCAATTTGCAGTGACTCGAAAGAAACTTTATTGCAACACTCCTGCTGTTCTAGATCCGATGTTGTAGCACACTCCACTTCTTGCTCTTCTGGCCAGCATTCCTCCAAACTTGTTTCTGATACCAGTGAATCCACATGATCAATCAATGAGCATCCTTCCTCACCATCCAGAAACTTCATAGCTTGGAAAACATTAAAGGTGACTTTTACTCCATTAACTCTCATGGTTAATTCTCCATTTGGTACATCAATTAGAGCTCCTCCCATAGCAAGAAACGGGTGCCACAAGATAATTGAGACTTCTTAATCAACTTCATAATCCAATATAATAAAATTCGCTGAAATTATAAACTTGCTCACCTTGACTAGAACATCCTCAATCTTTCCCTCCGGATGCATTGTAGATCGATCTGCAAGTTGTAGCGTCACAGTAGTAGGTCGAGCACCACCAATTCCAAGTCTTCTAAAGATCGACAGGGGCATTAAATTTATGCTTGCCCCCAAGTCAAAGAGTGCACGCCCAACATCTTGTCCCCCTAATGTACACGGCACAGTGAAGCTACCCAGATCTCTAAGCTTTTTAGGTATTTTGCTGCTTACTACTATGCTGCACTCTCCAGCCAACGCCATAATTTTGAACTCCCCCAAACTTTTCTTCCTTAACAAGATATCCTTTAAAAATTTGGCATAGTTGGGCATCTGCTCCAATGCTTCCACCAGCGGGATGTTAATATGCAGCTGCTTCAACACATCCAAAAACTTCTTATACTTGGCCTCTTCCTTTTGTTTTTTAAGTCCTTGTGGGGAGGGTGGTGGTATTTGATGCTTCCGAGCAACAGTCTGCTGCTTCGGTGTTGTAGCATCGGCAACAACATGTTGTGTATCTGCTACCTTCTCAACTTTAGATTCCATCTTGATTTCTTCTACTTGGATTGAAGTGGGCTCAGTAGTTTCGTCTTCTTTTGCAGGTGTTGCCCCTTCAATCACCTTCCCATTCATTAATACCATTGCTTTGCACTGTTCTTTTCCTTCTCTTCGTGGATTTACCGTATCACTCGGCAAAGCTCCTTGGGGCTTGTTTTTCATCTCCACAACCAGTTGCCCCATTTGGACCTCCAAATTTCTTAAAGTGGCAGCTCGCCTCTGAATGAGTGCATCTTAACTATGTGCTCTCCCCTCAGTTCGTGCCATGAATTCCTTCAACAAATATTCGAGTGAGCCGCCTTGTTGCTGCTGATTCTATCTTTGTTGTGGTACTTGTTGCAATTATTGCTGCACCGGTTGCTGAAAAGGCTTATGTTCCAGCTGAAGCCTCTGATAATCAGGTAAGGCTACTTGATTTTGTTGTTGCTGGTTCGACCCCCCAGCTTCTTGCGGTGTGGACCATGAGAAATTCGGATGATACCTCCACCCAGGATTGAAGGTATTAGAATACAGATTGTTCTTGTTGCCTCCATGTTGTCCAATATAATTAACCGACATGGGGTTAAACCTACAATCATCAAATTGATGCGCTTCCCCACAGTAGACGCAAGTTACTTCAGTTACAATTTGATTAACCACTGGTTGATGTTGAAGCCGCACCTTGGGTTGCTGAGCCACAGTTTGCTGATTTATAGCTCCAGCAGCAATGTTCTTCTCAATAGATTTCAATGAGGTTCCCAACACCTCAATTTGGGTTGTGATAAGATCAAGAGGATCTACATCACCTATCCCAGTAACCTTGTGTGGTATTTTCCGCGGTGTTGACCATTGACCACTGTTTTTAGCAATCCGTTCAAGTATCTCACTAGCTTCAGTGTAGGTCTTAGATAAGATGGCCCCATTTGCAGATCCATTTAGCCAAGTTAGGGAATCAGGGTGCAACCCATTATAGAATGTCTCAAGTAAGATGCAGTGCGGAATACCATGTTGGGGGCACTTTCACAGCAGCTCCCTATAACGTTCCCAGGACTCACTCATAGACTCACCCCCTCCTTAAAGGCGATAATATCCAACCTATACTGAGTGCTCTTTGTGGGAGGATAGTACTTAGTCAAAAATGCTTCAACCAGCTCATCCCACGTTCAAATAGAATCTGAGTGTAGGGAATTCAACCAGGCTTTGGCATGGTCTCGCAAAGAGAACGGGTACAATTTCAGCTGCAATGCATCATCACTCACCCCTTCGAGTTTAAAATAATCACATATCTCCAAAAAAGACCAAAGGTGCATATGCAGATCCTCAATGGACCTTCCCCCAAACTGGCTAATTGTTTGTATCATCTGAAACATCACCGGCTTAAGCTCAAATTGTGCTCCAATGTCAGGCTTAACAATTCCAGGGCGTACATCATGTAGTATATTGTTGGCGTAATCAGCCACTATTCTGTCCTTTTCATTGGCCTGCAACACAATATCCTTGGGAGCCTCTGCATTACCAGGAGCAGTTGTCACTAACCTTCTTATTCTTTGTCTTCTCCGGATCCTCCAAAATGTCCTTTCAATTTCAGAATCAAATGGATATAATTCTGGAACAGGTTCTTAATTCATATACCAACAACACCTAAACAAAACAGCAACATGAATTACTTCTTTTTTTTATATAGATAAAATGTAATAAAATAAAATAAACAAACTAAGCGAATTGAATAGCAACTACTTAATAGCCTTCCCCGGCAACGGCGACAAAAACTTGTTGTGTGCAAA
Source organism: Plectranthus barbatus (assembly GCA_026898455.1). Taxonomy (NCBI): domain Eukaryota; kingdom Viridiplantae; phylum Streptophyta; class Magnoliopsida; order Lamiales; family Lamiaceae; genus Plectranthus; species Plectranthus barbatus. The sequence goes on along the minus strand of JAPKLW010000288.1, from coordinate 264,204 downwards.
ATGAGCACTAGTGCAAGAGTACACTATCTCAAGTAATATAAAACAGAGTATTCTCTGAGTATCGATCCATAGGGAAGAGGTTAAGGTGCACAAACACTCAAACTTTGTTTAGTTGATGAGAACAAATAGGTTGGTTTGTTTGATTAATCTAAGCATGATTTAAATGGGCAAGTAACATAAATCATATAAATGTGGTATGCAGTAAAACATGGAAGAAATGATGCCAACAAACTTAACTAATTATTTAATCAATTGATAAAACGACCTAGGCTATGGAATCAACTTGCTTCTGGATATTATGTTACGGCACCGCAACAGCATAGAGTTTAAGTAGCTGCAAAAATAAGGTTCTCAAATAGATTTTCCAAAATAAGTGATATAGTTTTTCCTAATTTAAATTAACATATTCCTATGCCCAATTTAAACAAGGATCACCACCAAATGTAACTCTCTTAGGTATTTTAGCAAACACAAATCCACATATTCCTAATATATTGTATAGCATTCAAGGTTTTCACTCTTAATCCTAATTTTCCTTTTTGCACTTTTCCCTCCTTGCCCTTGAGAAATTGTGGAAATTTTCAACACTCTAATTTCCAGCTCATCACTTAATTGCCTTCACTACAGGACAAAAGAGCAAGCTTCCCTTTTTTTTGAAATTTTGACTTCACCTTTGACCAGCTTGTTCAGCTCCAGTGCTCCAGCAGTGTTCTGCATGCTTCAGCATAGGCTAAAAAGAGTGGAAAATTCCTCACACAAATATTTAACTTAAAAAAATCAACAAAAGTGAAGCAATAACCCTTAAAATTGTCTACTTGACTCTAATAAGACTCTATGACTAAAAGCAAGACCAAATCGACATTTATTTAACTAAATATAACTGAAATACTCTCCAAGACACACTAAAATCAAGAGAATATAGCTCTTTTAGAAGAGTTATCACCAGGATCCTTCGAGCACAACCGAGATCCTTCATCTCGAACTCCTGACTCAGAGCTTACTTCAGTTCATCTATCCCTTGCTTATCTCGACTCGCTATCAGCATATCATCTACATACACCAGTAGATAAATTTGAGTCTGTATATCTTCACCTCGAAATACACACATGGGTCGTGTTTGCATCGAACAAAGTTAGTTGAACCATAAACTTGTCAAACTGCCTATTCCACTGCCTCGGAGACTTCTTCAATAAATACAATGACTTCTTCAAAAGACACACCTTCTCCCCGTTATTGGCTTCCTCGAAGCCCTCGGACTGCATCATAAGGATCCTTTCCTCTAGCTCTCTATATAGAAATGCAATCTTCACATCCAGTTGCTCCAACTCCATGTTGAACTGAGCAACTAATGACAAGATCAGCCTGATCGACTTTTTTTTCACCACTGGTGCAAACACCTCGCCATTATCCACACCTTCCCGTTTTATGAAGCCTCAAGCAACTAGTCTGGTCTTGAATCTAATCCCAGAAACCTCCTGCTTCTTCTTAGAGATCCACTTACAGCTAACTATTGATTGCTTCTCCCTTGGCTTATCCACCAACTCTCAGGTGTTATTCTTCTTCAAGGAGTCCATCTCCTCCTTCATGGCATCGAGCCACTTGAGCCTCTCCTAACAACTTATGGCCTTCGTATAGCTCTTCGGCATAGTACCATCCAACTCTACCACTTCTGCCATAACGAAGGCATATGCTATCACATCAGCATATCTGAAATGAGTGGGAGGTCTTATCTGCCTTCGTTCACTATCTCTCGTGAGATTATAATCTTGAAGTGCACCTGACCCTGGAACCACTTTGATGTTGTCATCCACCTGAGGTGCACTCTTCGACCCACTAGTCGACTCCACCTCAATCACAGCAACCAATCTATTTCCTTCGACCTTGTTAAACTAATCTTGTTCCTCAAGAGCACCAACTTATTTCTCAAGAATAATAGCCATTTCTCGGCCCCTTTATCCAGATCTCCTACCAGCTCTTCGTTGAACATCAAATCCCTACTAATGATGCACTTTCTTATATTCGGCTCGAGACACCATAACTTGTACTCTTTCACACCTTCGGGGTACCCAATGAATATGCATTTCAATGCCCTCTTTCCAAGCTTATCTCCTTTGATGTTTGCATAAGTCACGCAACCAAAACCTCTAAGGTTGCAAAAATCTAGAGGATGATCAGACCATATTTCTTCCGGTGTCTTGAAACCTAGAGCAGTCGAGGGGTACCGGTTCATCAAATAAGTTGTAGTAGCTACTATTTCTACCCAGAACGACTTAGGTAGCTTCGCACTTGACAACATGCACCTCGTTCTTTCCAGCAACGTCTGATTGTACCTCTCTGCCAATCCGTTCTGCTGAGGTGTTCCAGCCACTATCTTTTGCCTTGCAATACTCTGCTTTGAACAGTACCTCTCGAACACCTTTGGGCAATACTCAAGGTCATTGTCAGTTCAAAGCCTCTTCACCTTCCTTCCAGTCTGATTTTCGATCAGCACTTTCCATTTCCTGAAGGTCTCTAAAGCATCACTCTTATTCTTCAAGATGTAAACCCACACCTTCCTCGAGTGATCATTAATGAGGCTCATGAAGTACCTCGCTCCTCCATTCGAAATGACCCTTGAAGATCCCCATAGATCTGAGTGGATGTAGTCCAGAGTTCCTCAATCTCTCTGTCGACCTACTCCGAACTTTACCCATGAGATTTCCCATAGATGCAATTCTCACAGAAATCTAACTCTCAGATATTATCCCCGAGCAACAGATCTTGCTTCGATAACTCTTGCAGCCCTCTCTCAGTAACATGACTGAGTCACCTGTTCCACAATACTGACTTGTCAACCGTCACTATCGAAGCCACCCCGATCATTGTACTCCCCATCAGAGTATAAATTCCATTCCTTCGAGCTCCCTTCATCAAGTTCAGGGATCCTTTGCAAACCTTCAAAGTCCCAGCTTTTATTTTGATCGTGTAACCCAGTTCGTCGAGCATCCCTAAAGAGATCAAGTTTCTCTTAAGCTCCAGAACATACCTTACACCTCGAAGTACTCTTTCTGTATTATCATGCATCTTAATCCTCATCGATCCCATTCCAACCACCTTGCATGCTTTATTGTTACCCAGAAGAAAACTCGAGTTCTCCTACTCCTCGAACCCTTCGAGCCATGACTTATTAGGTGTCATGTAGGATGAGCAGCCTGAATCCAATGTTCAATCCCTCTCTAAGAGCTCATTCAAAATTACCAACCCCTCTCCACACTCATATTCCTGCTCAGCAACAACTACATCCGCCTGCTGCTTCTACTCCTGTTTTGTCTGCCTCTCCGGATGATCTCTTTTGATGTGTCCCTCATTTTGGCAGAGAAAACACCTGACCATCGACTTCGCCTTTATCTTTGGCCTAGACCTCGAACTTTCCTTGTTGGAGTTCCTCATCTTCGGTCTTCCTCGAGCCACCTGGCCTTCTCCATGAGAGTTCTCTCGCTCATCGTTCTTCTCATTCAATTCTTTTGAACTTAGAACAGACTAAACCTCATCCATGGTCAATGACTCTCTTCCATACATTAAGGCTTCCTTGAAATTTTCGAATAACTCTTTGGCAAAACACTCAACAACATCAATGCTTGATCCTCATCACCTATTACTGATGGGTTTTGTATACTGAAAGTATTTATTATAATGAGTATACAACGGTTTATTTCTCCTATCTGTTAACAACCTTACATGTATGAACAATGGTATCCTCTTGTCTCACCGATAGGGACGATCATACGGCGTGTTGTAGATCGCAGAAGACAGTCTGATCACTTGACCTAGTGAAACATAAACCTGATCACAGCCGAGACAGTGTATGAGGATACGTCTGTCCGGGTGGCTGCGGCATTGTCGGGATAAGTAGTCTGTCTTGGTTACTTGACATGCTGGTACGCAGAAGTGGAGTATTGATGGACCGCAGTGAGATGTATTCGTCTGTCTGACATCAGCGAATACAAGATCTCGTTATATTGATTGAGTCCAAACCCTAACGAAGGTTCAGGGGTTTGCACGGGTTGACTGTTCCTTGACTTGCCATGGTGGAGAGCCTAAGTAACGTGCTCGTATATCCGCATCTTGGGTAACAGTAGTTCGTGTAGTACCGCCTGAGACTGGGTTTAGGTAACCATATCCGAGTAATAGGATGGGGACATTCCCTGAGGAGCTCAATAACATTCATCGTGCCAAAGTCCTGCAGGCTGATTAATTTCAGGCACGAGTGATAAGGTTTGAGTGGTACTACTCAGGAATTATGAGATATTAATTAATTGTAGTTAGAGCTTATCAGAGGCTCCGATTAATTAATGGATGTCTGGTAACCTTAAATATGGGGATTCTTAATTAATGCAGCCCGTTCTCATAACGTGGTAATAAAGGGGTAGGGCAGTATTAATTCTGTGGTGAAAAAGAATTAATATTAATTAATTAATTGTGTCCTGGGTTGTGGACATGGGAATTAATTAATTTATAGGCCCACTATATTATTTGCATTAGGTCCCAGGTCTGGCCCAAATTAAATATGCTGAATTGAGCCCAAAAAGGCCCATTAGGGTTTACAACCCTAGGTCTATAAATAGATAGCTCTCTCTCATAAGTTGTAACTAGGGCTGTGCATTCGGTCAGTTCAGTTGAAAACCGATCGAAATTCTAAAAACCGAACAAACCGAACCAATTGTAAAACCGACCAAAAACCAAACCTATCAACCTATCAACCGAACCGAATAATTCGGTTTGGTTTCGATCGGTTTGGTTCCAACTGAATTTGCAACAATAATTTTATATAATATCCTATACTTGTCGCAGTTCACAATTCTGAATTCTCTATATTCATTTTGCATGTTCATAAATAATTTCAGAGTTCACAACATAAAATATAACTCCAAAAATCCAAATCCAACTCCAAAACATAACATAGAAACATTAATAATATAAAACATAAAACCCAACTAAAAAATCCAAGCATTCAACCAACTACAAAATCCTAGCATCCAACTCCAATATCCATGCATCCGAGTAGCAGCAGGCAATGGATGCGTGCGTGTGTGGTGTAGTGGTTGCGGTCTAGCCGAGCGAGAGG
>JAPKLW010000288.1:236108-254100 GCA_026898455.1 Plectranthus barbatus | reverse complement strand
AAGGCTAGTCAGTCTCGAGCAGAGGAAGTGTTGGAATTGATCCATTCTGACTTATGTGGACCGATGTCCACGAAGGCTCGTGGAGGGTACGAGTACTTCGTCACTTTCATTGACGATTACTCAAGGTACGGATATGTTTACCTGCTTCGCTAAAAGTCTGAATGCTTTGAGAAATTCAAAGAGTTCAAGGCTGAAGCAGAAAGAAGGTCGGGAAAACTATCAAGTCACTGCGATCTGACCGCGGTGGCGAATACCTCGGTAATGAATTCCTGTAATATTTTTCAGAAAATGGGATTACATCCCAATGGACTGCACCAGGTACTCCCCAGCAAAACGGTGTAGCTGAAAGAAGAAATAGGACTCTTCTAGAGATGGTAAGATCAATGATGAGTTATGCAAACTTACCAATTTTATTTTGGGGCTATGCATTGGAAACAGCAGCTTACATGCTTAATGTGGTGCCTTCTAAATCAGTTCCTAAGACACCTTCTCAGCTCTTCCTTGGTCACAAACCTAGTTTGTGCAAGTTTAGAGTATGGGGCTGTCCGGCACACGTACTGTCGAATGAACCTGATAAGTTAGAAAGCAGGTCAAAAGTAATGTTGTTCATAGGGTATCTCAGGCAAACGAAAGGTGGTTACTTTTACTGTCCTGAGAGTCAAAGGGTCGTTGTTAGCACCAACGCTAGATTCTTGGAGGACGAGTATGTGAGTAATCACAGGTCAATGAGTGATATCATTCTTCAAGAAATTGAGAACGAGAATGCAATTCCAAGGGAAGGGGAACGTGTAGATGTGGGTGCACCTGTGAGAGGTACAGCACCACAGACACGTTCTTCAGTGCAAGGTGCAGGACTACAAGTCAATGCACCTACTACTGACACGGCACCGATGCCTCATCGTAGTGGGAGAGTTATTTTCCAGCCAGAAAGGTACATGTTCGTGGGTGAGTCTTCGGACTTGAGCCCGGAAGACGGACATGAGGACTCTGACCCACTGACTTACGAAGAGGTAGTGCAGGACAAGGATGTTGCCAAATGGCGTGTCGTCATGGATTCTTAAATTGAATCCATAACTGCTATGGATGTATACCAAAAAACTGATTTGTCGGATGGCTTTAGGGCCATAGGGTGCAAATGGGTATACAAGAGAAAGAAAGGGGTGGATGGAAAGATCACGGCTTTTAAAGCCAGGCTGGTGGCAAAGGGTTATAGTCAAAAAGAGGGCATTGACTATGACGAAACCTTTTCACCCGTAGCCATGCTCAAATCTATCCGGATACTCCTTGCCATAGCTGCGCATATGGACCTCGAGATCTGGCAGATGGATGTCAAAACCGCTTTTCTAAACGGTTACCTTGAAAAAGGTAGAGACATCTATATGCAGCAACCCGAGGGTTACATAAGCAAGGGCGAAGAACATCTTGTCTGGAAGCTTAGGAAGTCCTTGTATGGACTTAAGCAAGCTTCAAGGTCATGGAACTTACGTTTCAACGATGTGATTAAATCCTATGGATTTGCACAGATGTAAAAGGAAAGTTGTGTTTACCGACTTTGTGCCAGTGGGAGCGTGGTCTTCCTTGCACTATACGTTGATGACATACTCCTATTTGGAAACAATGAGGGAGTGATGTCCGAAATCAAGGTTTGGTTGTCCGAACAGTTCCAAATGAAGGATCTGGGAGAAGCTGGCTACATTCTTGGTATTAAAGTCTTACGAGATCGTAAGAGAAGAATGTTGAGCTTATCCCAGGCATCCTATGTGGACACTGTGATAGCCCGGTTCAGCATGCAACTCGCCAAGAAAGGCTTGCTACCTTTCAGACATGGCGTTCGTCTTTCTGGTGGGCAGTGTCCTCACACACAGCGGGAGAAAGACGAGATGAGTCTTGTACCATATGCTTCGGCTGTGGGTAGTCTCATGTATGCGATGCTGTGTACCAGGCCAGATATCTGTTATGTCGTTGGCATGGTAGCAAGATATCACTCTAACCCTGGAAAGGCGCACTGGACTGCTGATTAAGAAGATTGACACTGCTGACAATCTTGCTGATCTGTTTACATAGAGTTTGCCGCAGAAAGTTTACGAAAGACATATTTGTGAGCTGGGTCTGATGCGGATGCCGACCACTGATAGTGGTTAAAGAGGCAGCAGACTAGATAGACGGACTGTATACTCTGTAATAGCTTAGTTATGCTTTAAGTATAAGAGGGAGATTGATGGGTTTTGCATACTGAAAGCATTTATTATAATGAGTATACAACGGTTAATTTCTCCTATATGTTAACAATCTTACATGTATGAACAATGGTATCCTCTTGTCTCACCGATAAGGACGATCATACGGCGTGTTGTAGATCGCAGAAGACACTATGATCACTTGACCTAGTGAGACATAAACCTGATCACAGCCGAGACAGTGTATGAGGATACGTCTGTCCAGATGGCTGCGGCATTATCGGGATAAGTAGTCTGTCTTGGTTACTTGACATGCTGGTACGCAAAGGTGGCGTATTGGTGGACCGCAGTGAGATGTATTCGTCTGTCTGACATCAGCGAATACAAGATCTCGTTATATTGATTGAGTCCAAACCCCAACGAAGGTTCAGGGGTTTGCACGGGTTGACTGTTGCTTTGACTTGCCATGGTGGAGAGCCTAAGTAACGTACTTGTATATCTGCATCTTGGGTAACAGCAGTTCGTGTAGTACCGCCTGAGACTGGGTTTAGGTAACCATATCCGAGTAATAGGATGGGAACATTCCCTGAGGAGCTCAATAACATTCATCGTGCCAAAGTCCTGTAGGGTGATTAATTTCAGGCACGAGTGATAAGGTTTGAGTGGTACTACTCAGGAATTATGAGATATTAATTAATTGTAGTTAGAGCTTATCAGAGGCTCCGATTAATTAATGGATGTCTGGTAACCTTAAATATGGGGAATCTCAATTAATGCATCCCGTTCTCATAACGTGGTAATAAAGGGGTAGGTCAGTATTAATTTTGTGGTGAAAAAGAATTAATATTAATTAATTAATTGTGTCCTGGTTTGTGGACATGGGAATTAATTAATTTATCAGCCCACTTTATTATTTGCATTAGGTCCCAGGTCTGGCCCAAATTAAATATGCTGAATTGAGCCCAAAAAGGCCCATTAGGGTTTACAACCCTAGGTCTATAAATAGACAGCTCCCTCTCATAAGTTGTAACACATTTGAAACACACTAAACCTAGAGAGAAAGAGAGAGAGGCGTCGTTTTTGGAGAAGAAAAGGAGGAAAATTTTGATTCTGGTCCTGCTCAGAATACAGATCTACGGAGTCCTCACCAGTAGTAGTTCTGAACAGCATTGGGACACAGCCCTGAAGATCTGATCTGGAGAACAGAAATCATATTTCTTTCTTTTCTTTGTTTTCGAATTTATCTTAGAAATTAGATTTCTAATTTCTGATTCAGCAGATAAAATCGAAATTGCGTGGTTGAATTGGAGTTTGGAATTCAAACGCAAAAGATCGGATCAGACTCGACAGAATAACGGTAATCCCTCAATCCACAATACTGGTTATTAAATTCATAGGAGCATGCTAGGGTTTTGTGAATTTAGATTATGTGCAATATCCATAAATCGATCCGGTTCAGTTTGGTTTTGGTGATTCGGTTCACGAAAAAACCCTACAATTACCGCATCAATATTTGCCAGATTGTGGATCAACTTATTGAACTCGTCGAGCTACTCATTGATCGGTCTTCCCTCTTGCATCTGAAACAAATACAACGACTATTTGAGATAGAGCCAATTCACCAGGGACTTCTTCATATATAATGATTCAAGTTTGGTTCATACTTCCGTTGTCGTCTTCTCCTTAGACACCTTCCTCAACACCATGTCTCTGAGACTTAGTATCAGTGCATTGTGCGTCTTTGCCAGTGTATCATTCTTTTGTTGCTCCATCATCGTATTGGGTAACCCAGCCTCTCCGTTCAAGGCACCGTCCAAGCTTTGTTGCACGAAAAAAGCTTGCATCTTCAACTTCCACAAACTAAAATCATTCGATCCCGTGAACCGCTCCACCTCGAACTTGGCTGAACCCATCACAATCATTATATCCTCCACGTTCACCGCACCAATTTGTTGTGAACTGAAGCGATTACAGACACAAATAACAAACGGAAAATTAAACGACACAAAGAATTATAGTGGTTCGATTTATGCTCTACGTCCACTCTTCAAGCCTCCTCGGTGATTATATTATTATGATGAAGAAAATACAAAGTAAGTGACAAGTATGATTGGTGGGGAGCAAGGGTATATATAAGGAGATATTCCTAGATACACAATGAATATAAAAATCTAGATATGGTAAGATATATCTAAATCTAAATCTATCTCTAATAGATTTATCCATATCCATATCCAATATTGGTAAGGAGAAATCTTGTCCAACAAGGAAACAAGATATGCACCATATCTTTTTCATATCTAGCCAACTCGAACTGCTCATCGAATTCCTTGACCTACACGGCTCGACCCACTTCTGTCGAACTACAATCAACCCAGTCTCATAGACCCACTAGTGAGCTACTTTCAAGCTAGATATTGAGACTACTCTAACACAACTAAAAATATCTTACTCATTCAAAGCACATAACTGAATGTTCCTCGTCAATTATTGTTATCAAAACTTGTTAAAAATTAGTCAAATTTTTACTAAATTGATTTCAGAAAATACACATCAACAACTTAACAAGTTGTTGAGTTTTGAATCAAATGCATGAAATAATAAAGCAGGTAACGACATAGATATTTTATACTGGTTTGGGCCAATTGTCTTACGTCAACTCTTCAATCTCATAGGTTGGAATACACTAGAACCAGTTATAGAGTGATGTAGCTTGATCTCTCGCAGTCGCAAGTAGCTCTTCTACCCACCAGATATATGCGGTCATGCCTAGTCCACCCGAAACTCGCTCGCTCGTTCAGCTTGATGTACGAACATGTCGCTCAGCCACCAGCTGGAAGGGTTGGATGGTTGAGTTCTTCCCAGAATGTTAATAGATGCTTGGTTGGAGTACCGCATGAGTTTCTTAAGTGATAAATTTTTTTCTCGGATTCTTATTTATAAACAGTAAGAACTCTGGAAACAACTCTAGCAAAAATCTAGGAGCCTCGTGTATAAGAAACAAGGTGATTTACGAGAGCTGAGAGCTTGAAAGCTTAAGTGTTCGTCCGTTTGATCTCATAATGTATGTTGTGTGTAGGTTTTGGCTTTTTGGTAGAATATGTGAGCTTTGGTCTTTGCGTCTTCATCTCTATTTATAGGCGCAGGCCTTGAGAGATTTGAATTGTAGTCGTTTGAGACGAACTCAAACCGATCAATGGGATGTTCTGACAGCTCCTACTTTCTGCGCTGCAATACCATATGGAGTATTGCGGTAGATAGACTTCTACTTTTTGTTAAAACAATTCTTTCTCCCAATCTTAGGAATCCCAACTGATTAGTTCCTCAGACACTTGTCCTTTTGTCTCTAAATGATCAGACTTGCAGAATCCTCCGTCTTTATGTTCGCTCTTCAAAAGCTTAAGACTGGCATATTATCTAAGTAGTATAGTTGGTTGTGGTGCTAATCTTAAGTTTCTATGTATTAAAGATGTTTTAAATGTGACGACCCGACGCCGGAGCAAGGAGTGATCGCCAGTGCATGAGAAGCACAGACAAGGAGCGGCTCCTGTAAGACTTTCGATAGGTGTGCGAATGGTGATATAAATGTATGGAGTCACACCGGAATGAGAGGGATTCTGGCTTTGCAAGAATGAAAGTGCTTAAAAGGATTTGATTGTGCTACTCATACCAACATGGTGCATCATCTTTTCCAACACCCATTCTAGGAAAACTCTAATGTTAAGCGTGCTTTACCTGGGGTAGAACTAAGATGGGTGACCTCCTGGGAAGTTTCTCAGGGTGCGTGCGAGTGAGGACAAAGCACGCTGAGAAAGACATATGTTGGTTTGTGGGGTAAGCCGTCAGTCTGGAAGTCGTTCCGGACCATTGGTGGGTAACGTAGCCAACCTCGGGTGAGCTCGTTCGGGCCCTGAGGCCGGGGCGTTACAAATAGTATCAGAGCCGAACCTCTCCCAGTACGGTGTGGTTCGAGGACGAACCAGCGAAAGCTGGTGGGCATGTGACGACCTGACGCCTGAGCAAGGAGTGATCGCCGGTGCATGAGAAGCACGGACAATGAGCGGCTCCTGTAAGACTTCCGATAGGTGTGCGAAGGGTGATATAAATGTATGGAGCCACACCGGAATGAGAGGAACTCTGGCTATGCAAGAATGAAAGTGCTTAAAATGATTTGATTGTGCTACTCATACCAACATGGTGCATCATCTTTTCTGGCACCCATTCTAGGAAAACTCCAATGTTAAGCGTGCTTGACCTGGGGTAGAACTAAGATAGGTGACCTCCTGGGAAGTTTCTCAGGGTGCGTGTGAGTGAGGACAAAGCACGCTGGGAAGGACATGTGTTGGTTTGTGGGGTAAGCCGTCAGTCTGGAAGTCGTTCCGGACCATTGGTGGGTAACGTAGCCAACCTCGGGTGAGCTCGTTCGGGCCCTGGGGCCGAATCGTTACAATTTCCGTTGTTGACAACTTGTCAATTCCAAATTCTTCATTGAGATCTTCTACAACTGGTAATTGTCAAGTTGCCAGGCTCTTCAGCAATACCGTCGTTACTGATTTCGTGATCCGAACTTGTGAGATAGTAAATGTTTATTAGAACTCGATAAACCTATATAAAATTTTAAAGGGAGAATCATAATGTAATTTCTAATAGGAATAATTGAGTTAATTAGGAATCGTGTCTTTGAATTTCCAGTAGTGGAAAGGGGGTCCATTTGAGGGGCCAATCATCTTTCGCCCATGAGAGTTTCCTTCCTCTAACATGTAATGCCCTTTACTTTCTTTTTTTTTTTTTAATTTGTCATTTGAGACTTTCTCTAGTTAACATTTTTTTAATTAAGTAGTAAATTCGTGGTGAAAGTTTCTTAAATTTTACAAATAAAAGACATTTATTTTGACCGCAATTTACGTTAAAATACAATCTAAGTATATGAATAAAATATTTTAATCTTCGCGTTATATAATTCTTTTGGTCAGACTTAGCCAAGTTGTTCGTGGAGCAATTATTGCAAGGATACACGTATACAATTTTCAAACCAACATCCAGTTACTGATAGAATTCGCTATATGTATAAATTTTCCAAGGCAAAGTCTCTGAGACTGCTCATTATTTTTATTGTGAGATAAATTTAGTAAAATGATATATTTTTTTTATTGTAAATGATATTTCACCATTTTTATTGTGATATTAGTTTAATGAAATGATGTATTTTTTTATTGCAAATGATGTATTTCTTTGTTCCAAATAATGTAATTCTTAAAAATGAAATAATATATTTAATTTATTAAAATGATGTATTAAGATCCGTCTCATAATAAAAAAATAATGAGACTGTCTCAGGAGACAAACTCATTTTCCAAATACGTACAAACTTTTTGTTGATTTTTCGATTACATGTCTGTCCAAACCTCGACATCTACAAATTTATCTGGCTATTTCTGTCACGCAGTTGAAAATGACCATTTTCTAAATTATTATTTCAACAATATTACAATATTTATCATTTCATTTCACAACTCCTCAAAAGTACAGGTAGATAGATGAAAAAGGAAAAACATACATACAGAGATAGAGAGGCTAATGGCTGGCAAAGGCAAGCTCACATGCAATAGCAAGATGGTCGCTACCCCACTCCTGCAACACAGCTTGTCAAAAATGTCAGCAAACAACAATCACAACAAGACGAAGACTTATTTTCACCACAACCACTGATTTATCAGAATCATCAAACGCGCTTTCTGGAGAAAAATATCAAACTAATATCATATCATCTTTCCAGGATGGATATACTCCCTCTGTTCCAATTTATTAGTCCCACTTACCCTTTTTGTTAGTCCCACTTATTAGTCCTCTTTCCTAAAATGGCAAACTTTTTCACACTCATCAATAAAATATTAATTCTACTACACTCACAAATATTGATTATTGTACCATTTTGGTTTGGGACTAATAATTAGGGACGGAGGGAGTATTATGTTATTTTGCTTAACTATTTACATATTGAGTTGTTCTATTATAACAGGGCATGAATCATTATTATAATATGATGACCAGTTCAACAGAGAGAAATAGAAAAAAGCTTTAGTACTGTGATTTCACAGTCATGCTCAGCAAACAAAGTATCACAGGCCAAACATTATATCAATTATTTAGCAGCATGAGTATGATCGGAAAAAGACGAACCTTACTCGGCAGACCCCCTGTCTTCTTTAAAGTGGGTATTGGCAAAGATTCAAGAACTTTTAAGGGGATAAGGTCTGAAGTATGCCTGTTCACATAAATGGAACGTAAGATTCAACTATCATGATGGCACAAAAAGTGAATCTTAAACCTTGATACTCAAAAGGGGCACATACCATATGTAATCAACCGTTCCACTAAATGAGCTGTGGTAAGATGTAACTAGTGGTTCCCCAGTTTTATCCCTGATTTTTGAGCTTCCCTGAGCAAAACACAAGATCAAAACAATCTTTAGACGATTCATCAGATACATTACCGGCATTGTAATTGGGTCATGCAGATGCATGCATAAGCTGCAGTATGCAATGATTAACGAGTATGAGGAAGGAGCGGGAGTCTCTTACAGGAACCCCAGCATACGCACTGCGAAGTGTTAGTGGGTGTTTCAGGCTATTGCTTCTTGATCCAGTGGCAAGCATTTTTTCATCATCAGTCCATCTACTTTTTGTAAAGGACGTAATCAGCACATCATTGAGGGTATAACTAACTGACACGCATATCCACATAAGGCTAGCAATGATATTCTTTTTCTTTAATATTTAGAAATCCGCAAAAGTATATGAACCTTTTCTTTCTCCTTCTATTCTTACCAAAACACAGATCAAGCCTCAAATATTATTAGAAAAATGGTCACGTATACAAGTTCTGTGCTTACAAAAAATAGAATAAAGTTTGATTTTGAAATACATCTTGCTAAATGACCATATGAGGTTTATTTTGCTAACCATCTACCCTAACTATGCAAATATGAATGAAATTTGACGAATATATCCCCCTCTTCACCTCACAGCACACGGAGCCTGTAGCCATGTATAACTTGGCGGCTACATAACAACAGCTTAAACTAATAAAATTACCAATGACCTTGTTTAATACTACCTCCATCCCGCGCTATTAGTCACCTTTGCTTTTGGCACAATAACCAATGACACAGAGATAAAAAAATTAATATTTTATTGATGTGTAGATTAATTTACCATTTTTAGTAGTGAGACTAATAAATGGGACGTACAAAAAAGAAAAATGGGACTAATAGAGTGGGACGGAAGGAGTATTATGTTTTAACATATGTTAAGTTGTCAATATCAAGTTCCATTGCATCTAGTAGGGACCACAAGGACCTAAAGCCTGTATGCTCACAAAGCTTAGAAGAACCATTAGATGATGACTAAATAAATATTAAGGCACCAAAACTCTATATATGAATCAAAGACAACCCATTCTGGTATAGTAGTGAACTTCAGTATCATCTTTAGAGGTTAACATATGGATACACAGACTTAATTCTAACAGACAAAGACAACTGGAATCAAACCCATTCGGTGGAATGTGAAAACCTGGCTATACGATTATACAGATACTGGGATTCTGAAAATATGTGGCCAGATATTTGCCTCCGATCATGTTGTAGGATATGCAGCTGCATATAAACAAGGAGTTAGTAAACCAATATATGGCTTGGGTCTGTAAACAAAATAATAAGTGATAACATGATAAAGATCCAGGTATTACCTTAGAAGATGCCACAAATTGATATAATGCACTCTGGGTAAAGATATAGCATTTCAAATGTAAGTAAGCAGCTCAGGTTTAATGGAACTTGCTTCAGATTTCATGTGGATAAGAATACCTGTGGTAAACTATTAAAGTCACCAGTAAGGACAACTGGTATGCATCCCCATTCTTTCGACAATTCATGGGCTTTCTCAATTAATATCCGTATCTACAACAACCAAAATTACGCATTATAGCAACAGCGAATACCGGAAGATCAATTCGAATTTGTGAATAATACATATTTATCTATCAACTTCCTTGTCCAACACAGAGTTGATCTAAAGGAAAATCAGTGGGACCATCCGATGGAACCCAAAACTGGTATTAATTTTCATTATGCTAATCTGGTCCCTTCCCCGAAAAGAAAAATTCTTGGAACCCTGATCAATTGAAACCCTAAACCATTGACAGGAGTAAAAACCTTCAGGCCATTGACTACTTCACTAAACCAAGGTAGAGTATGTGAGTCAGCAGAGTTCGACATAGACTCCCAAAGTTGGCAGTTAATTTTTGAGATTGGAATGGAGAATAATTCTACGTATCTATCTTGCATTTCAACTGAAAGTGCATTGGGGAACACCTTCACAAACCTTCTTATTAATGGAAGATGCCATACTCCAATGCAAGTAAAAGAGAAAACTGCAAAAGTTCTACTGGTGCTATATATTTTGCAATTAGTTGAGTTTGAAAGTGATATGCCAGATTCATATTTATGTCCAAAATAAATCACAGTGTCAGTCATCCAAAAGATCTTTTTAGATGCGACTCCTTTTCCTACAGTGATCATCTCCATCACCATCAATGTATGGCCCTATAATTATATGTTATAAGTATATGTTACTGTTAAGTAAATGAGTCAGATAGTGCTCAGACATAGGAGTGTTTATAATAATTCACCTAGCTCAGCATGATATCATCCTCATTCCTTATTATGTCCTATACACATATCCTGCACAAATGCATCATATGTAACGTATTCTAGGTGTTCACCATAGAGTTTCATGTACCCACAGCTAATAGGCTAAGCCAATGAATGAAACAGGGCCTAGGAAGCATTCACACTTGTTGATACCACCTTAATCTGTATTCTCTGGAATAGTTTCCATCTATACCCATAATGCAAACACTATGAACACTAAAATTAATGACATCCTCAAGACAGATGAGAGTTGAAATCACCTATATAAACTTCAAAGCTTTAGAAGAAGATAAATAACAAATATCCATAATAGAAATTATGGGCAGAAAAGTGACAGATCAGCAGCTATAGGGAAACACGCTAATGTTCTGCAAGCATCGGCATGCCAATTTACTTTTATTACAATGTAGCTAATGTAAATGATTGATATATGAAGGTGAAAGACAACTTTATAAACTAATTACCTGGCCAAGTTTGACATCTCCTCGTTTTGGGTTGTAGAGGACATGTATATTTCCAACCAGAATGCTACGGGAGGTTGTACCACTGAGAAAGAGAAAATACACAGGTTACTAAGGGTTTATAATTAATAAAACTGAGAAGGGTCAAAAATAGGCAACATGAGATAAGCAGAAAAAGGTATATTGCACAAAGCATATTTAATAAACATTCAATAGCAATGACCTAAAAAGAAGGACCATACAGACCTTGAAGTAGCATCAGCACTGTGCAGGTCTTCGTTCATCTGAGTAATATAGTGTAAGTTATCCAGTATTGCACACAAAAAAAAATAAAAATAAAAATCAATATCAATGATGGCCAACAAGTTCATCATAAGAAAGGAAATGAAATAGGAAGTAGATAATAGTAACCAAAGAGTGACATAATGCAATTTCAGATCATGGCATCATGCATGCCTTATGCGGCTATGAATCAAAGGATTTACAAGCTTAGAATGACATATAACCAACTTAAATTAGTACCTAGTGAATGCTCTCGACAAGAAATATCACAACAGCTTAAATAATTGACCATAAAGTGAGGGTTTTTGTGAGAGGGAGGTTGAGGAAAATCATCCATCACCACAAAATGTGAAGCTACCAGAATAAAAACAGAGTGGTGACCTGGGGGGCTCAGATATGTTTTACATTCATAAAACCAAATACTCATTCATTACATGAGTAATCAAATTCTTATTCAATAAAACTATTGTCAAGCTTCATATGAAGCATGATTAACCACAATGCAGCAAATCCACAGACGTACATACCTTTAAAACACAAAATTGAGCCACGTTGTCTCGAAGGCCAAACCTCTGGAACTCTATGTTCTCTTCATGCAACAGAGTAAATCTGCAGAAGAACATCACTGATGAGTAAGAGTTATGAAAATTGTAGTTACTCCAAATAAATTATAGACCAAATTTCTTAACTGTAAGTGAATAGAATCTACTATACATAGTATATATGGAAAGTGAATAGTAGCATCTAAGAACTCAAGCAACAATCACGCCAAGCATATAAGTAAATAATTTATGAAAAATTCCTCCCCTAGTGCCCCCACCCCACCCAACAGCCACATACACACACCCAAGAAAACTAGAAAAGTCATCTAACAAGGGAGCATGATGAAGAACTTCCGCTTAAGTCAAAACAGACCATTTTTCTTTTTTTCTTTTTTTTTTTAGAAGTACACCACAGATTAGGAACATGATAAAAGAGGAATGTCTTACAGCTCAGATTTCCAAAATATGGCACAGCCGTCGCGTGATTCACCAGTACGACCCTTTTGTGTCCAACAGATCAATTGCAGTCAAAAACTTGATGTCAGGGCCAAAAGTGAATAGCAGAAACATAACTTGCCACACACCTTGTGCAAACCTCTGAAGCCATCTTTGCAAAGTATCTTATTCAAATCATCGAAGCGATCAACTTCCTGCAGTCACAGGTATGAATGCTTTGGAATGTATTACACAGTTATGAATGCTTGGGAAAGTATTCATTTAAAGTTCAGGAAAGATAACAAGGCATTTAATGAAATCTCATAAAGAAAAAACAGAAAGTCTCAAACATATCTTTCAACTTTAAAAACTCACCTTTCCTACAAGATTAAAAAAATATTTGAAAATCACCATATCAACTATCAAGTGAACCAAAAAGAATGAAAGGTCAATATCATGACCAGGAAGTGCTAACACTTGCCTGAAAACACAAGATACTCGGTTGGTAACCCCTGATTTCCTTGCAGATAAGCTTCTTTCGATAGTCCCAATCCAAATA
This sequence comes from Plectranthus barbatus, assembly GCA_026898455.1. Lineage (NCBI taxonomy): Eukaryota > Viridiplantae > Streptophyta > Magnoliopsida > Lamiales > Lamiaceae > Plectranthus > Plectranthus barbatus. Next base: position 240,931 of record JAPKLW010000288.1, on the reverse strand, counting down.
CTCCGGGCACACCCCCCAGTACAATTCAGGATGTTTTGTTGCATTTTCCACACCAAGTATGTTATATGATACTATAACAACTCTATCTGCAGCAACCAAAGAAAAATGTCACCTTGTAAATAGGCTGTGCGTATGGTTGAAGAAAGCTACATGAAATGCAGTCTGGTCACAGTTTAAAGGATCACTTACGCATTGATATTATCTTCTTAGGACAAATAATTTCTTCTGGTCCAATTAAGATTATGATCACCATATTCACTATTTACAAATGAGTCGTCAAAGGAGAAACCCATAACAATAATAACAAATACCTTTTTGATACATCTAAATATACTAAAAACGTGGAGAGTTGATAAACAGAGCTTGTTGAAAACATGCTATTCAATAAGGTTCAAGGGGGTAACCGTTTCTCAATATTGCCAATTGTGGTTCCGAATCCATATACCATTTTTTCCAATAATTACACTAACTAAAGAAGATCTCGAGCATCATAAAAGTAAGAAATGAAGCACCTCGTGCCAATAAAAATTAAATAGAGACAACATACGAGCAGCCGAAGTTGCACCACCCAGTATACATCTAAAAACACGATCTTTTTCATATTTTTATCATTGAAAAAAAAATGCTCGTATTTGAACACGTCACCATTGTATTTGGAGACATCACGCCCAGAATAAGTCCACTCGCGTGTAGAGAGAGTTCTGCCCGACTTCCGACGGCTTACGTGTTGCCTCCGGACGTACGGATTCGTATCCTTATGCGTGGAAGAACTGGACGCACGGGTTAAATTGGGTTTTAGGGTTTGAATTTGGATGCGTGTTTCGGTTTCAACAGACACAACCTTTCGCCTTTTTCTGGTGCGTTGAGCGCTGTGGCGGCGTCGGCGTGTTCCTAGGGAACCTGGCTGAGGATGAGGAGAGTGCTCCGTCGTCAGAACATTGGTGTCGCGGCAGCGTACCATGACCGCAGCGCTCCCTAAGCGGCGGTTAAAATTATGAAATTCGGAAATACGGAGGTGAACGGAAACCGGTGGTAAACGAGAACACAAAAATGGATTATTGAATTGAACTGACGAATCAGCAAAGGATTTTAGGTCAAAATAAGTCAGGCCCATAATAACAAAATAAAATAAGATTAAAAATTTACAATAAGTTGGCAAAATAACTCACATATCAAATTTATAAAGCCTAGAAGTGCACCCAATTCATAGATGGTTGTTGGCTTGTTGCTAAGACCATCCGGATAAAAAACACCAAACTCAAATTTAAAATATAAAATATTATTAACATATTTTTTTTATTATTTTTTATTTTACTTTTCAAATACTACCAATAAATAAAATTTGCAATTTATTATGAGATAATTAGTTATTAACAAATGCATGATATTATTAATTGAATAATTATCTTCTAAAATATTAAATACATAAAATATGTCTTCTTTCATCTTGAGATGTCGCACACATGATTTATCTAGGAGCAGTAGTCCATTGTAGATTTGAACATTCTCTTGGAGTTTACTGGCTTGCTGGTGAAGCTGTTCACAATGGCGGATATATTTATGGCCTCCACTGAACTTCAACCCTTCGTATCATATTCTTTTTTCTTATTTTCATCCAATTTTGGGTTGTTCACAAACTGAAAGTTCAACAAGTGTGTCATCTGCATTAGATATATAGTGAAATTATATTTATCGGTAGTATAAAGAGAATTCATATGAATTCTTTGTGTACAATATCCATTGTGCAGGACTAGAGCTGGACATTGATCGCTTTGATATGCAAACTGTGAAACTTACAAGTTCTATAGATTATTATTATGCTCTGGTGGGTAGGTGTCTATTTGCACAACTTATTATAGTTGACTGCCTTTTGTGCTTTAATTGACAGGGCTCTTGCACGACATGTTTTCTACTTGTATCCTAATGTTTTTCCACTGGAATATGCCACTTTTAATGTTTACTGGTCTCACGAGGACCTGTCTGTTGAGATGGTGGATCATATTATTGATGAACATCACATTGACATAGATGTTGATGTTACTAAAAGAGTCAAGGTGAGTTTATAACTATCATCACCAGGTTTAATATGTGAGTCCTACTTGAAGTTTTGCTTGTTACCTGAAGCTGTTAAAAAAATGTACTCCCTTCGTCCCATTAGATTAGTCCATATTTCTATTTTCGTTTGTCCCACCATATTAGTCCACTTTCCTAAAATGGAAAAAAATCTCCTCACATCAATAAAATATTAATTCCACTACATTCACAAGCATTGATTTCTGATGAGGTAAAAAGTAAATCATTACTCTTTTGCGTGGAAACTTTCTACTCTAAGTCTACAACTAGTTATTTGTGTTGCAGGTTGATGGAGAATATGAGAGTTATGGGAGATGAGATATGCTATCGTTCCAAAGATGTATGTATCTATTAGCTTTACTTATTTTCTTTTAATTACCTATCCTTTTAAATTGAGTAAGTTTCAGATCTAACCATCCACAAGTTGTTTGCCACGCGAGCTGATCTGTACAGAACTGTCTATACTCATGCAAAAGTAAAGGTACAATGCAAAAAGATGTATAGTTGTGCATTTTGTTTAATTACGAATATAAACAAGTAGCATAATTACATTATATTTTTCATCCTTGGGTGGACTTTCATGCATGGAAATTGCTGAAGATATGGTTTTGTTTCAGGCCATAGAGCTGATGGTTGTATGGTTGTAGATGCCTTAGTGAGTGCGAACAATTAATTATCTGCAGGGATCCTTCTCAATATTGGAAGGTTAAGTGGCTCTCCAATTTATATTAGTACTTACTGTCTATAGCACATATTTAAATTAAGTTCGTGAACTCTGTTTTCTATTACAGTTACATGACACTATTATAAAAACAATTGAAACGGCTCCAGACCAGGAGCTGAAGGAATCAAGGGATTTGAACCTTCGAATTCGCAGGAGGGACTTATATCAGGTCACATAAATTTAAGTAAATAATGGCAATGTTGTTCTCTATATTTCTCTTTCTCCTAGTGCATATAGAAAAGCTTATCTGATGGCGTTTTGCTTTGGTTTTACAGTTTTGTAATGAATATTCTGTTCCAAATGACCAATTGGAGAATTTAAAAAATGTAATTGCACAAGATATTGTTTGTTCACAGAACTAACAAGCCTGTAAGTCCATCAATGTTTTTGTGTGTCGCGCCTCCAAACCGGGCCTATGCGACAGTCCCACGTGCGACCAAAGCACGCTAAGGGATTTAATAGTTTTAAAACAATTTTCGAAGTTTAAGCGGAAGCAAATTCATGTTTTTGAAATAATATGTCTTCAATGATTAGATTGAAGAAATATAAATTGAAGCATAACATCAAAGAAGTTCGAAAAGACGGATATAAATACAATTACAATCAAGACTTCCAAGGTGACACTGAGACATAGCATCTTAGCTCAATACCAAACCTCAATATAAGTGTAGGAGTTTCGAAAATCATGCCATAGGACAAACAAAAGTAGAGATCATGCTTAGGGGTCGAATCAATGGATATATCAAAGCTTCAATAGATAAATACTCCAAGTAGATCAATTTGGTTTATGTTGGTCCCGGTTTATCAGAGTGTATAACGTTACGCAGCGGAAATATTGAACTTATAAGTCTAACTTGCACTCTGTCCTGCTGGTTGCTTCAGCTGACTGGCTGACTGGCTGGTCAGCTGATAGCTCAACACTTAGAATATTTTAAGTCTAGTTTGCACAGTTATCAGTTTTCAGATATACACCAGCACTTGAGTGCTGGGTTTCAAATACAAATTTAAATACTGAAAGCAGATAAAGGCAAAGGATTTTTATAGTGGTTCGATCAACTGATCTACGTCCACTCTCCAGTCGACTCACTGGAAATTCACTATAAGAGTAATCCGGTACAAAGTTCCTACGATCTATCTCCAGCTGGTAAATGCCCCGTCTACCAGTCCACTGGATCAACCGCTCCCGGTCCTTATCCTTCTTCAACTCTCGTCAGATGGATGGAGTGCGAGCACGTCACTTCAACCTCCTCCTCCGACTGGTTGGGTGTTGAGTTCTCCCAAGAACGTAAATCCTCTACGGCAAACTGCCCGTAATAACTCAAGAGCTGGCTGGCTCTAGAGCTGCTATGTTCTTCCTCAGAAAGAGAAAGAACACCAAGTGAGGTCTAAACTTACAAGCAGGAAGCTTGAAAGTCTCGTGTTTGAAAGATATCAACACACGGAAAAGCTTTAAAGAAAGCCTCGAAAGATGCTTGCTTGCTTGCAATGAATGTTCGTTCTTTCGGTAGTTGGAGAGTATTGAATGTTCAGGATGCAAGCGTGTAAGCCAGTGTGCAAGCGTGGAAGCCTGGAAGCGTCTTAAATGTTGGTAGCTCCGACCTATTTATAGACGCAGGATCCCATTCAAATTTCTAGCCGTTTGGACACATCCGGAATGGGTCTCTGTCCTCGGATGTACTTCAGACGGCGGCAGGTAGGAATTTCAGGAAAACGCCATACCTGTGTCTGCTTTTTCTGACACAGACCTCTTTGTGTCAGAACGGCATTATTTCGTCAGTACGAGGAATCGCAACTGGTGTCTTGAACTGATAGACTTTAAGGTATCCTCCCTTAAAGTCATACTTTGTCAGTATATTCCTCAGACGAATCTTCTTTTTGTCTCTAAGACTCTGGGAGAGCGAATCTTGAATTCTGCTGGTAACATCCGACTGGTAGATCGTACTGGTGATCTAGTGCTGGCAGTCTCTGCTGGTGACTTGGCGCTTGCACAATCTTAGTCTACCAATTTGTCTGGATGTTAACTCTT
>JAPKLW010000288.1:170586-221699 GCA_026898455.1 Plectranthus barbatus | reverse complement strand
GCCGATCGTGCGACGAAGCTGATGGAGAAAAATGCGTAACCGGCGACCCGTCTACATAACCGGCGATCGCCGGTTGTGCATGTGGGTCGCCGAGTTCGTTGCGAACGTGCGCAGTCCCACGGTTTTGGCCATAACTTTCGCTCCCGAACTCCGATTGACCTGATTCCAGTTGCATTGGAAAGCTAACTCGAATATCTATCTATTGCCATGCTCCATTAGCTTGAATTCCATGTGTGGAGGAATTTGTGCCTGCTTCTTTGAACATCAACTGCTTTCAGGATGGGTTTCCATTGAATTTTGGCCTAAAACATATTTGGGTTCGGTCTTTTCTCACTTCTTCCTCTTTCCGATGCAAGTTAGCATCGATTGGCCCCAGGGTACTTGGTCAAACCTTGTAAACAACTCAAATGTGCGTAAACAACCACAAACCAGACCAAACGTAATATTTTCTAAAAGAATATGAATAATGCATGAAAACACTACGTAACAATCTAATCTAAGGTCAAAAGTGAGCAAATCCACATGAGCAAAGTGCACAAAACGAGTGTTTATCACCTTCTAGATCTCCTTCATGGCTCCATGGATCTTCAATTTCTAGCCTTGGTCGATTTTACAAGGTGGAAGGATGATGGAGCTTTCTAGATATTTAGATAGAGGAAGGTGAGTAGAGAAGTTTGGTGTAAAGAATGGTGTAATTTAGAGCAAGAAAAGTGGGGGTTGTGTTGAGTTTTAGGGGCTGCACTTGGAGTTCATCAATGGAGTTTGGGAAGAGGTTGAAGATGGTGAAGTGATGATGATGAGAAAGAATGGAGAGGGTGAAAGGGTGGTGATCGATTGGAGTGGGGAAAAGGAAGGGGTGGAGTGTTGAGTTGTATATCCATGCATGATTACTTCCATTCTCATCATTGCACTTTAGTTATACAATTACTCAAGCAATCAAATGATTGTGTTTCCCTTATTTTCCTTCTAAATTTTGCCCCTCAAATATTTAACTTGCCTAGCACCAAAACTTTCTAGAATGCCCATCTAGGTAATTTTCCACTCCACTCACTCCATGTCTTAATTATAATATTGGATTTAGTTCCCAACTTATAACATATGGTTAACTAATATAATCTTCCCACATTAATCACATAGGGCCGAAAACTTAGGAAAAATAGTAGGGAAATGATTTCCAGAAATTTTACCTCGGAATTATTCTCGAATGAATACTCATTATCGAATTAAATCATGGAATGGAGACCTAAGTTGGTCTTTGAAATAAATAAATTCCAAAGTAGAAATTTGGGCCTCAATCCATACATATAATTAAATGGGCCTAATTGGGCTTCAAAATAAATCATGGTTGTGCTCAAAATACCTTTAAATTAATTTAACCCAAATGCTTCATAATTATTTAGCAAAATAGTAGTGGAAAAATACGGGGTGTTACATTGTGACACAAAAATATTGATGGAAGACTTGTTGGTTGATTTCTTCCTTACAACAAAATCAGTTGCAGGCCTGGAAGTTGAATGGTGGTAGTTTTCGGTCGTAGGCTCTCTTTCATGGTTGATGCATTTTCTTTATTAGCAGATGTTGAACATTTACATGTCTGCAATTTTTTTTTATTTTTCTTTATTATCAGTTATTGAACATGTAAATGTGCGGAATCATCCCACGAATATCCTTCCATTTTGTTTTGATTTAAATTGTAAAATTAAACTTTTTGTTACAATAGGTTTTTGTCTTGAAGTTCATATTTTATAAGAAATTCCCAGAATACAGGTTGCAGTAGTTGATAAATCGGTATTCAAAGTCGCAGGTAGATCAATCAAGATTTTGACAAAATGAAAAAAAATAGACTACGCGAAAATTTGCGTAGTCTATACGGCAATAGACTCGTGTAGCTCGCGTAGTCTATCACCTTACTCACATAGACTACACTTACATAGACTACGCGGAATCGAGTAATAGACTACGCGAATTCCACACAGACTATTACCTCTTTTGTTGTAGTTTATGAAGAAGAAAAGAGGTTAAAGATGAAGAAAAATATAATATGAGGGGATTGAGAATAAAGAGGAGTGATAAGCTCATTATTTTACTCACTTATCTATATTATTTTCTACTATTTTATGTAGTTTTATTGAGCTTATATATATATTATGTGCATGAGTCTATATAAGGTGGTGTTATGCGCGTTTTGGTGTTTTTGTAGGGTTTTAGGCCTAAATTCACGAGAAATCCATTCCGGAAGCAGTGATGTGTAAGAGTAGCAGTGACGATTTCGTCCACAAGAGGAATTCGAGCTATTGGCACATGGCAATGGATGATGCTTTGAGTTAGCTCTCCAACGCAACTGGAATCGGGTCAATCGGAGTTCGGGAGAGAAAGTTATGGCCAAAACCGTGAGACCGCGCAGGAGGGCGAAAAGCTGCGTCGACAGATGCCAACTGGCATCGATCGACGAAGACCAAGAACTCCCGTCGATCGACGATGATCAGCCTCGATCGACGCGAGGTTCTCTGCTGGAGCGAAAATCTGATTAAATTCGAATTTATTCATATCTTTAGCCCTAGATTTGATAAGATACACATCCACCACTATAAATACCTATTAAATTCAACTTTTTGAGGCATGCAATCATATTTTAGAGTTTTTTTAGAGTTTGGTGACTTGGGAAACACGAAACCCTTTTATTTTCTTGTAAGTTCTTTTATGTTTATGCAATTTAATATGTTTTCTTTTGGATTTCTATCTACAATGAGTGGCTAGAAACCCTAGCGGGTTCTAGGGGTTGATATTATTATGGATGCATGTTAGGATTAATTAATTATGTTCATGATTCCTGTGTTTATTTCATAATTCTAGATTAATTCAAGGACCGAGAGGTGACGATTAATTTAGATGTCTAGCTATTGATAGAAGGACCGAGAGGTAAATATTAATAGTGGGAATAGGAATACATGATACGATCTACACTATCCAAACAGATGTACTAGATGTAGGAATTGAACTGATTTGCTTATCAGATTGACTAATTTGGTGTACTTTGAGACCGAGCGGAGATGAGTCACTAATTAGTAATCTAGGTTATATTTGCCAAACAAGGAGATATAACATCATTGCAGTATTCCACCTGTTAAATTAATTGATTCCTACATGTTATCCATAATAAGAGTTCTTCCCTAGAATCTGTGTTCTTTAATTTGCTTTCCAAAACTCCTTTAATTTTCAAGTATTGTTATCTTTATTTTCCAAACAAAACCCTGATTTTGAATTCCTCAAACAATGAATTTTAGAACCATAGCTAGTACATAGGATAATTTCCCCATACAATTCCCCTGGATCGATAACCTTAGGGTTTACAAATTTATTTGCCACTGTTATTATAATTAATCTGTTAGAAATAGCAGTGATCAAGGAGCCAAAATAATTTCTCAGTTTAACTAAACTCGATAATATATCACTCTACCAAGAATTCCTCCATCGGCTTTAATTCTTATGTGTGAATAAGATTCTCTGTATCACTTCTTCTTTTTTTTTTAGTCGAAAAGAAATAATGAGAGAATTTCTCCCTTTTATTTTCAACATGGTATCAAGAGCCATGGTTCATTCGATCAATTGACCTACCTGTTCCGGTTCAAGTTTTTTTTTCCTTCAAAATTTAAGGAAAGAGTGATGGCTCACGATGAGATTAATGCAAAATTATAAAGAGCAACTGCATCTTTATGGATCTCATCATTAATTTAGGAATGCAACTAGTTAAGTTTACACTTAATGATTCAAATTACAAAATATGGAAAAATGCAATCATCACCTTGGGAATCTAAGGATAAGCTAGGTATTGTCGATGAAAGTTGTGCATTGCCGATGATGGAGTCTAAGTACTTTCGGAGGTGGCGCAAAGTGAGTAGGGTATGACCTTAGCAAATCAACATCATAGTGCACTAACTCATGTCATCTTTTTCAATATAAGGGCACGATCGTCAAATGCTCGCATCACAATGTAGAGCAAACATTCATACCACTTGCATGATGCGTTCTTCTCTAAAAGGGGTTGCCCACAGAAAGGACAAATAGCTAACACAAAATTATTTATGCATTGACTAACATTTCAAAACAAATTATGCTTTAATATCAATTATATTGAGTGCATGGCTCCAAAACATAATATTTTGCTTTATTTGTTTATGGTTTTATAAGAAAGCCCACCTTGTGAGTTGGGTGGTTCGATTACTGCTTATGTCGCTGCTTCAGGTTTGAATTCCGAGATTCCCAATGAATAAAAGATCTGAGTAAGCACGATATAGCGACAAATTAAGATTATTGTACTTTATATATTGAGTCTTAAATATTGGCATGCTTCAATTAGGACTAACTTAATAAGGATTGAGCCACTGAGTCCTCGAGCTATTGCATAGACGATAACTTATCTAAGGACTGAGGATGTGTTGATTGAATATAAAGGGATAATTGTGTTGAGGTGCGATATCAACGGATTGACACAATAGCTCGATATCAATCGATAGGGGATCAGTGTCGACTGTTGTGAAAAATGTCGGTCGACGTGAGGACATGCTGATCGATACGATATTTAAGTAGAAATATATTTGCATTTGGCATAATGTCGGTCGGTGCAAAGATTAAGTCAATCGATATGAAGAAGTTCGATAGAAGGAGGAATCGACCAATATAGTTTTCATTCTTGGACAAAAATATGAGAATTTGAAAGAGGCTCTCTAATAGATATAGCTAAATTAGTAAATATATTTAGTGCTAAGAGTTGCTAGCTAGGCGCTAGTCGGGAGTTCGGGGTGGAGCCTAACACTTAGACAGTTTAGGTAGAGACTAGACGTTTTCTAACAGTAAATCGGTAAGCTAATTCTTTGTACTTAATATTTATAATTATATTTATCAATAAACAAAAATTATAATTATATAAATTATAATTATTTTTTTTTAAAAAAATATATATAAAATATAGGCAGCCTGAAACTGATTAGGCGATGCATAGCCTGCTTAGTTTGCTACCTAAAAATCGGCGTCTAGGCAGATTATGAGGATTAGGCGGTGTCTAGGTGTTGGTTACTTGACAAACTATAAGATACGGGGATTTGAGGGTTTTTTATTCTAGATCTTACTCTCTTCTTTCCTCTACGCTCTTTAGTCAACTCTAGACTCCATGGATGAGTGGTTGAAGAGTGTAATTATGGCTACAACAGGTTGGGAGATGAACAAGAACTTCCAGACTTTCTATTTCTCTCTCTCTCTGCATTTTACGGACTTTGCTCTTTTTGCAGACAAGGATTGGGGTAGAAGTATATATATGGAGTATAATATCATTTATGGCTTCTCTCTCAATTTAATTTGGGATGGGGCACCACTTACATAAAAGAATATTGTTTATACAGACTTCCTAGTCTTCTTTTCGAAGATGTGGATGAATAGTTTAAGCATGTGGTGTGCAATTTGCTTCCATTTATATTAGCTGTGTCACTTGGCCCTTCTCAATTTCATTTACGTAAGAAGCCAGACATCTATTCTATTAATTGTCTCATATATTCTTCAGGAAGAATGTTCCCCCGTCTTGGCCTGCAATTCACATGAAGTCAAGCAGAATCCAATTAAATCTTCAAATGATTATTTGCAATAAATAATTAGGACAAATTTTCAAATGAATATTTGCAATAAATGTTTAGGGAATGTTGGCGACTTTGCTTCTGAAAGTGCTGGAGACGAACTCCATAATAATTCCTCTAAGTTCATTTAAATCATTTAATGGTTAGATTTTTTTGAAATTATTGATCCCAACTATCTCCTCAAAAATTTGATTTATTATTTTATTACCCTAATTTATCGTAATAATTTATCTCGATTGAGCTGTAAATTTTATCTCATTGCCGGAATAATTATGCTTCGGTGTAAATTCACCATTTGATTTCCGATTGATTTGAAATAAATAGATTCGTGAACATATTGTAATACTTTTATTTATATTTCATTATTATTTCTTTTGTATATAACTTGTGAGGGATATTACAGTTTGGATCAAATTTTAACCCAAAGAATCTCAGTCTAATTTAACCCAGACCAAATAACCTACAACTCGATAGGCCAAGTCATCATGCCTAGGGGTGCATCATGGGCCGAGTTGAGTTAAGCATGGTCAAGTTCAAGTTGAGTTTATTTTGACTTTTTTTTGTTGTGGGTAAGATTGTTCAGAAATCGGAGCCCCGAGAACTATGAATAAAATGAACAAAGAACAGCATAACAAGTGCAAAGAAAATACAGGTAGACGGCTAGAATGGAAATACAAAATGGGTTGAATTAATCTAAACAGTAAATAATGAGCTTTTAGTTCTCTCTGGCATTAATCGTCGGGAGCGTAAGGGTAAGTTTTTTCTCTCTTTTCCTATCCCCCCATCCTGATACCTTGAGGGGGTATTTATAGAAGATGGCTGCTTTCTAGGGTTTCCACGTCCTTCTCTCAGCAGTTAGAGGCCATTTCCGTGAAAATCGGGGCAGCTTATCCGCGTGGTAGTTAAGTAGTTCTGGAAATCTCACGAGCTAGACATTGCGCGTTCGTTGCCTCTTTTTGACCGTTGGGTGATTGCCGAGGTAGGACGCAGTTCCCCTATCGAACCCTCTCCTTGCTGATCGGACTGCTTTTGGCCTCGATCGAACTGCTCTCGACCTTGATCGAACTGTTTTCGTCTTGCTGGATCACTTCTTTGGCGGACCCTGATCCCAGCGGTCTGGGCTACTGCGACCTTACTGGGCCAGTAGCATTATCGACCCTTCACTGGGCTTTGGTTTGATTCCCTATTGGGCCGGATCCGGTTCCGACCCCAACAATAGCCCCTTTGGATTGGTTGGTCATGCCTGCCATGACCTGTCAAGTCAAAATAATGATCGAACTCATGTTAGCGTGGGATTTTTCCCAGATTTTGGCCCTTCGGACTCCCTCATGGGTAGTCCGGCTTTATTCGAGTGTTTACGAACACCTCTCGGCTTCAAGGACCAATTCCTCTATGGGGGTCCTCACCCGCGCAGCCCCAGGAGGCTGCTGCGAGTGCTGTCGCCACGGGCCCAAAATTGCGGCGTTTGTGGGGGCAGTTCGGGTTCTGCCCTATTTTTCAGATATGGCCATCTGGTGAGCCCCGACGAACTCATCGGGTTCGTGAGGTGGGGTCTTTAAGTATCCTTTGAATTATTTCGCAGATTCGTAGGTCAGTCTTGCCGACCTGGTCGCAGTGGGTCGTGTAGTATTTAAAGCGGATCGAATGTGTATCGATTTGATCATTTATGTCGAACTGTCTTTTTGCGACCTACATTAAGCGAGGTGCTTTCAAATTTTGGGTGGCAAAGTTTAGTAGCAGTTACGTAATTTCCGCAAAAATCGGGGGCGGTTTTGAGAAGTTGAGAGTGCGCAATGGTATAATCATCATTTGGGATGCGCGCCTTCTCACTTCTCCTGATACGATTCTACTTTCCTCTCTTTCTCTCTGGCGATTCCCGGCGATCGATTTCTCCATCCCAATCAAGCTCTGGCGATCAATTTTTGTCAGTGGGTCTCCATTTCGTCCCCGATTCGAAGGTAACTGGTCCTATCTCTTTGCTTTCTTTTGTCCCTATAAGGCAAAAATGCGTTTGATTTCGGCGGCGGGTGGTTCGCTCGTTTAGGGTTTGCTAGAGAGTAGAGCTGACCGGGGCTCTTTCTCCCTATTCTTTTTTCTTTTAGGTTAACATTTTTCAAGATTTGTTTCTTTTTCTATTTGTGATGAGCTCCTCTGATTCTGATTCCCAAAACTGGGAAGGATCCTTAACGGAGGGGCGCGGTCTTACTCCGCCGTTCACTCCATGGCCGCCCCATGTCTTCAAGCCATTGGATTTTACCGGTCCAGACTGGAGCCTGCTATTCCAGGGCCCAGAATTGCCGGGGCCAAGCAATGCAGCGGCCGTGTCGAGCGAGAGTTCGAGTTCGAACTCTCGCGATCATCAGGTTTTGTCGGAGGCCTTCCAGGGGTTAGGGGGCAATCTGACCAGCGACGAGGTGACCGACTTGGGTCGGGGCCTGACGGAGGCAACCCCTGCAGAGCCCGAGGTGGTTGGCAAGTACGTCTTCCCCTCCGACTGGAAGACCCACCGTGTTCTTGGGGCTACGTCCACAATGACCAGGGAGACGATGAGGTCACTAGCCATCTCCGTGCCTTGCCAAGGAGTGGAGTACTCGATGCCCCGTCCTTCGAGCAAATGCTTCGACCCGCCCGCACATTTTGCTGTATTTTACATGGCGGCCATGGAGAACGGGGTCGGCCTTCCGATTCATCCCTTCTTCAGCAAGGTGCTGGGATCCTATAACCTCTCTCCCTTCCAGCTATCGCCTAATGGGTGGTGTCACATGGTCGGAGCCCTTCTGGTGTGGCTCGACCTGAGGCTTGGGCTCCCCACTGTCTGGGAATGGCACCACATGTACCGGATAAATCAGAGCCCGGACAAAAATTATTATTACTTTACGAGGTGGTCCGGTGGGAAGTCCACACTGATCAAGAAGGCCCCGACAAACTCCCCAGGGTGGTGGACGGACGTACTTCTTCTTGAAGCTGAATGGGGAAGACCCCGAATTTCTCCGCCAAGGAGGGAACCCAATCAGTGGGTCGATACTTTCGAAGATAGGTTTGATAGTTTGATTCTCGATGGGTCGAACTTTAATCGTTTATTTGTTTTTGCAGATCCTCCCCGGACGGACCTTACCAACAAGGAGCAGGCTCGGGTAGATAGGGCCTACGGCATATCAGAGAACGACCATCGTTAGCTAGTCATTCGGAATGGTAGATCGGTCACTGCCGAGGCCATATACGACAATGAACTTTGGGCTACTCCATTTACCGAAGAGATGACTCGCACCCGCCGACCCCAAGTATCCACGAAGCGGGTCGCGGAGGCCCTCCGCGAGAAGAAGCGGGCGCGAGATGAGGAGGAAGCTCGCCGCTGTGCTTCAAACCCGCCGAAGCGCCCCCACGCCGATACCGACCTGCCACCTCCTCCCCCGCTCAAGTCGACGAATCCGACCCCGACGAGGGTCAAAATTGCCCGCCCTTCATCTAGGCCCGAGACTTCGTGGAGTCGTGAACAAGGGAAGGAGTCTGCGCACTCTGAGAGGCGGAGGCGCAGGTCCAGGGAGCGCGAGCCTCGCTCGACCGAGCAGGGTCAGCTGGTAGTGATGTCCACGGCCCCTCCGGATGTGCGTGTGGATCCCTTTTCGACCCGCACGCGCAAGATCCTTCACGACCCCGGGGTCATTCCCCAGATCGGGCTCGTTCTGGATCGCCTGGCGCGCTATGAACTCCAACAGCTTCAGGTGTGAGTTTTAAGTTATATTTGTTTGGTCTGCGTGGGCTAATCATCGTGAGTAATTGTGCAGGCTCAGGTGGAGTTCGACTTGATCCAACAGGAGCTCGCAACCTTCCACCGGGAGTGTGCTGACGAGATTTATTGACTCCGCAATGAGTCGGAGTCCACGAAGAGGCTGGTGGACAGCCTCAATGAGAAGCTGAACGCGGCCGATGATAGGGTCGCGGCGGTGGAGGGCAGGGCCAACAAGGCCGAGCACGAGGCTGAAGATCTTCGGCGGAAGGTCTCCGTGGCCCAAGCTGACGTCGATAGGCTGTCCGGGGATCTAAAGTTGCGGGGCGAGCAACTCCTCTCCTATGATGCTCGGCTCAAGTCCCAGCGGGAGAGTTATGTGGCCGAGGTCTAAAAGTACGAAGAGCATATCGCCTCGATGAAGACTGGCAAGGGACTGGACTTTGATGCCCTCATTGCCTCCCCTGCATTTGCCGAGACTTACGAGGTACTTTGTCCTTTCCTGTTCTGAACCTTTTTACTTTTGGGTCCTGACTAACCTCTTCGCAGACGTTCGCTGAACAGGTGGAGAGCGAGGTCCGGGGAAGGATAGCCACAAAGTACCTGGACCTTGACCTAAGCGTCCTTGACGAGCCAGAGCCTAAGGAGGAGAAGGAGGAGACAGAACAGGAGAAGGAGGGGGAGCGACTCGATCAACAGGAGTCCGAGCAGTAGGGGGAGTAGCAGGAATCACTGCAGGACTCGAGCCGGCCTGACCAGGCCCCAACGTCAAGCAATCTTGGTCCGGACTGACCGTCGTGTGAAGTGACACACAATTCTCACGTTAAATTATCAATCCAAGATCTTTTCTATTCGCTCTAGTGGAAACTATCTACTCGTAAGAAGATGCATCAATAGCTAGGCAATACAATAGTCGTTGGTTTTCTTTATCTATCTAACTATGATTTGCAACTAAACTACGAATTCGCACACAATCAAACATTCAACAATTTGCTAAATTCACCAATCAATTACTTCTATCAAATGTTTAGGTAGATTAGAGTAACAAGTCCAACAATCTTAGAATGAAGTGAGTGTTTGTAACCTTCAATTGAGCCAAATTAAACCGAGCTATGTTGTAAACGATTTTTAATTCCTATGAAACTGAACAATCGACACTATCCTAGTCAATCCCCTTTGTACCGGTGAATTTTCCGTAGATGAAATTAGAAATCTCAAACAGCTACGTTATCGATCCCTAATTCACTCCAAATCGACCGTCGATTATTGCCCTATAATCCTAGCTCCGACATGGATTGGAACTAAAACTATATGATTATGCACTTATCACGACATTTCCGTCCGCGTATTAGCTGCAACGGTCACATCAACTACCTATAGATTGGCTATTATCTACATCTAATAGGTATGAACAAGCTCAAGTGCAAATCAAGACTTCATAGAAAAGTTAACAAACATAGAAGGTTCAATCCATCTCAATATCTATATTACAACACTCACTTAGGTATTTAGCTCCTCATACATTGAATTTGAAGCAATACAAGTTGAAAGATAAGAATTGACATTACAAAGCTTCAAGGTCAAAATTGATCTTCTAGGATTGCCTTCGTTGAATCCAATCCACCTCTCCCTCTTCAATTGTCACCAAGTTGATGGAATGATCCTTGGTTCTCCTTGATTTAAGTGGGGAAGGAGGTGTAGAGATGAATCTAGAGGGAAGCTAGTGACGGTTATTTCTCAATTTGGCAAAAAGTTCTTCATTTAATTGATTTTCCCCCTTTTATAGACGAGCTAGCAGAGCCTCAGATCGCCCGAGCCAACCACGGCTCGCCCGAGCCATCCTGGGAACCACAGAAATCTGGAAAAACATGTTCTGGCTCGGCCGAGCCAGAACCGCTCGGTCGAGCCTGCTCTCTGTCAGGCAGGCTCGGTCGAGCCTACACTGCTCGGCCGAGCGAAGCCTCTGCCCGGCTCAGCTCGGCCGAGCCTGCTTCGCTCGGCCGAGCGAGTCCTCCAAGCTTCCGAAACCATCCTTTCGTTCTGCTCGGGCGAACCTAACCTCATCGGACTCCAAACTCGGGCGATTTTCCTCCAAAACTTCCCAAAATTTGCTATATTATGCTCAAAACGTATCCTACATCATTTCAAACACGACAACAAGACAAAAGAACAACGAAAGCATATGATATGAGGGTAAAATGGCCACAAACATGCACGCTCACACATCAAAAAATAAGTCATTTTACACACATATCACGGACCCGAATGCCAGCCTCGGCCTGACTCCTGATTCTGATGCTGCCGTTTGACTGTCTTACATGCCGGAGTCTTCGTATTTTGTTGCCTTTGTTAAACTCTCTCGTTTTTAAATGATTTTTTTACAGTCGAACCATATTGCTGCTTTTTGAATGGATTTAAATGGATTGCGCCTTCTTTCTCTTTTTCGAGTTTTGTTTAATTATTCTGCAAAATAATTGTGGTGGGCGTCGCCCCTCCGATGCTTAAGTCAGTACGTGGTCTTTGAAAATTAAAAAATCGTAATCAAAAGAAATGAGAGAGGTCAAGAAACATTATCTGGTGTGTGCTCGATTTGGTCATCGTATCTCTGGACCTCTATAGGGGCCGTTGATTCCCTACAAATCAATCGTGGGCATCGCCCCTCCGATGCTTAAGTCAGTAAATGTATGAAAAGATAATGTAAGTGAAAATTATAAAACTTCAAAAGGTTTTAGAAATATGGCGTATTGATAAGCTCGTTTTTCTACTCTCTTATCGCATTGTTTCTCTTTTATTTTATGCATTTTAGTTTGTTTTCTTGAATAAATTGAGCATGAGTATATATTAGAGGGTGTTATGCTTGTCATGGTAAGATTTCACAGGTTTTAGGCCAATCCAATGGAAACCCGTACCGAAAGCAGTAGATGTTTAAAGAAACAGTAACGAATTCTTCCACAGATGGAATCTGAGCTAATGAATCATGTCATTTGAAATATCTTTGAGATAGCTTTCCAATGCAACTGGAATCAGGTCAATCGGAGTTCGGTAGTGAAAGTTATGGCCAAAACCGTGAGACTGCGCAGAAGGGTCGAAAGTGGCAAAATTGGTCTCTGTTTCGACCGAGTTGAAGGCCATCTCGACCGGGGCCGATTCATCTCGGCCGGGGCAATGTTCATCTCGACTGGGGCGAATTATTTTGGTGAAATTCTGGGAGTTTTTCACATATTTTGGGCGAGAATTGCTTGGGATTCAAGTTACACATCAATTTGGAAGCAATGAAGACCCCAAAAGGGAAGTTTTAACTAAGAAAATCATTCCTTTTGAAGCCATCAATTCAAGAAGGAAATTCCTACCATCCAAGGCCTCAACCCTACTACTATATAAACTCTTGAATAGCTCAAAATTAGGGTCCCCCTTTTCAGTTCTTTTAGTTCTTTTCAGTTGTTGAATCTTTACTTTAATTTTCTGTTTTCATTATAAGTTTTTGAGAATTCCTCTTTAGTTTTTGTTAAACCTTTATTGTTTTTAATGCAATCTTTAATTTTCCCTGCAATGTTTATTTTCAATATGTTAGGCTAGAACCCTAAACAGGTTTTAGGGTTTCTCCATCTGTGATGCATGTTTTGATTCAATCATCCAAACCCTTTAAACTGGTTTAAATCCTATGTTTTGTTTTAAGTCTATTCTCATCGAAGGATCGAGAGATGAAGATTAAGGTAGGTTTTAGTTATTTATCGAAGGACCGAGAGGTGAAGGTAAGTAATAGGAAGTTAGGATTTAATACTTTTGATTTTCTGTCCGACCAAGAAGATTTTAATTGTAGGATAAATCTAATCTTTATTGAAATTAATTAACTTTGTGTGTTTGAGACCGAGAGGAGATAACCATTAGTTAGTAATTTAGGATTTAATTGCCCAACCAAGGAATTAATTCCACAGTAATAGATTTTCCACCAAAATATCTTTTCTGGGTTTGAATATTTGTTTCTTGCATGTTGATCAGATTGGTAGATTTCCCTAGAATCTGTGCTCTTTAATATTTGAATTTTCTTTCTTTAATTAAGGCAAAAACTTGCGTTAGGCAGGCCTAAACAGTTTAGGCGGGTTTTATCCTACCCAAATGGGTTGACCCATCCCAAATAGGGTTTATTAATCCCAATTAGGGTATAATGTATGGGTTTGGGCTTGGGTTAATGGATAAAACCCGCCTAAATCGTTTAGGTCTGCCTAACCCAAGACCTTCCCTTTAATTAATTGTTTTGAAAAACCCAAAACCTTCAAAATGATTTGCCCAAACAAAGGTTTTAAAAGCTATATTCAGTACATGATTCCTTTCGTAGCACTATCCCTGTGGGTTTGACAACCTCTGGGTTTTTATAAATTTATTTGCTCTATGCTATAATCTGTATGCAGGATTTTGCATCGATCAAATTGGCACCGTTGCCGGAGATAGTCAGACGGCGATTCATTACTGGATTGTTTGAAGAACTTCTGGATTGGGTTGTATTTTCTTAATTTTTATTAATTTTCGAGTTTGGTGTTATTTTCTTTGTTTTTGGGTTTGTTGCTGCGTTTTCATTCGCGTGAGTTTTTTTTTGAGTTGCGTCTGTTTTGGCCGAGGTGAGTCCCACCACGGTCGAGACGAGTTCTCCATCTCGGCCGTGATACAT
Organism: Plectranthus barbatus; assembly: GCA_026898455.1. NCBI lineage: Eukaryota > Viridiplantae > Streptophyta > Magnoliopsida > Lamiales > Lamiaceae > Plectranthus > Plectranthus barbatus. Next base: position 207,682 of record JAPKLW010000288.1, on the reverse strand, counting down.
CACAACACGGCCGGGACAGTTTGATTTCTCTCTCGTTTTCTGTGCAGGTGCATGAACACGCGTAACAAAGGGAAGATCCTTGAGCCCTTCATACCAGAAATCGAAACAGCCTGCAGGAACAACAGAAAGAAAGGAAAGAAGCTGAATTTTGAGATGGAAGCAAATCAAGAAGCCCCGCTTCAGAACATGACACCGGAGGAACATAGACAATTTGTCAATGATGTGCAACAATTGAGGGCGCAACTTCTTGCAGCCCAAGCCACCCAGGCGGAGCAAGCTGCGAGACTGGCAAAACTGAATAACAGGCAGATAGTGGTGCCGCAGAGGTCCATCTTGGACCATTTTCTCCCATAGCAGGAAGAGCCCGGATTCAGAGTGCGGATTGATGCCAATAATTTTGAGTTAAAGACTGGGCTAATTCAGATGGTGCAGCAGAATCAGTTTGGGGGGAGAGCCGTTGAAGATCCATACGCCCACCTCAACCTATTCATCGAGGTGTGCGACACTGTGAAGCAGAATGGAAAAGACCAGTTTGATGTTGTACTGGTCGCAGAACTCCTGTACTTTCTTTCCTGTGAATTGAGTTTCGTTATCTGTTCTAATCTCTTTTGGTACCCCGAATCTGCATAGGATGTGTGTCCACAAGAATTTGAACACCTCCTGTTCTCTTACATTGGCGAACGCCTCGGCCTCGACCCACTTCGTGAAATAGATAGTGGCCACGAGGATGTATTCTTTCTGCTCGACTCCTTTTGGGAGTTTGCCTACTATGTCCATCCCCCAAGCCATGAAGGGCCAAGCCGCGAACGTGGCGTGGAGTGGTTCTGCATGGCTTTGATTGGTTACTTTAAACCTTTGGCATGCCTCGCAGCTGCGTACGTAGTTCTTGGTGTCCTTCCGCAGCGTGGGCCAGTAGAATCCTGCGGATATAACTTTATGTGCTAGTGGACGAGCCCCTTGGTGGCTCCCACAATCTCCTTCATGTATTTCCATGAGGACAGCTTGTCCTGCCCCATGGTCGAGGCACTTGAGCAGTGGTCCTTCAACAGACCGCCGATATAGATCTTCATTGTAAAGCGTATATTTGGCCGCGGCTCTGGTTAGTCGTAAAGCTTTGGTCCTATCCTAGGGCAGGACACCGTCTGCGAGGTATTTCCGGATTGGCTCGGTCTATAACTCGCCAATTGACAAGTCCATAACTTCCGCAGCTCTAGATGCGGCGGGCTCTTCGGCTCATGTTATAACGATGGGCTTGCTTTGCTTGGTGGAGGCCAGGTTTGCTAACGCATCGGCCTCTGCTTTCTCCTCTCGCTCGATGTGTCTCAGCTCACATTCATCAAATTCTTTTTGGATTTCTCGCGCCAGATCGTAGTATTTTTGCAGCCGGGGTTCTTTGACCTGGAATTGATCCTCCATTTGTATCACTATTAATTGCGAATCTCCGTGCACCTGTAGGCAGCGAGCCCCTAGCTCTTTTGCGAGCTGCATTCTGATCGCGTATATTTTAACCCGCGACTTAGCAAAGCTAATAATATAGCGGCAAATTAAATTATCGATCCCACGAGGAAAGGAACAACGAAAAATCCTATAATATTTTTTTCCGCAGGAATTTTTCCATCGATCGACGGTGCATGTAGCGTCGATCGACGACGCCTGCATCATCGATCGACGGGTCCTGAAAACTTCTGTCAATCGACGGGACTTTCTCCGTCGATCGACGGGACCCTGACTCTGAAAATTGAAAAACTAAAAACTGAAAAAAAATGAAAATTGATGGGTTACCTCCCAACAAGTGCTTGGTTTAACGTCGCTAGCTCGACGATACCTGTTTCCCTACGGATGGTTGAGATAGTACTTCTCCACCACGCAGATGTCGAGAGGGGTGTAGTACGGCTTTAAATTCCATCTTGGCCAGCTAGTTCGACTACACCATTGCGAAACTGGCGGGCAACGGTATATGGCCCTGCGCACTTTGACTGCAGCTTCCCGGGCATGAAGCAAAGTTGAGATTTGAATAACAAAACTTTGTCACCCGAACCAAAGACGCGTGGGCGGATTCCTCTGTCGTGGAACCTTTTTGCTCATCTCTTGTAGATGATGTTGTTCTCATAGGCCTCGTCTCGAAAATCTTCCAGTTCTTTCAGCGCCAAGGCACGTTCTGATGCAACCGTCTTCCAGTCTAGATTTAACTCTTTCACAGCTCTCCAAGCCTTGTGCTCCATCTCCAAGAGGAGATGTCAAGCTTTTCCAAAGACAAGCTGATAAGGAGAGGTCCCTATGGTAGTCTTGTAAGCAGTGCGGTATGCCCAAAGAGCAGCATCGAGCTTCACAGCCCAATCCTTCCGCTGCTTCACCGTCTTTTCCAATATCTGCTTGATCTCTCTGTTGGAGAGTTCAGTCAGCCCGTTCCCTTGAGGATGGTAGGGGGTAGTAATGCGGTGCTTGACTCCGTACCTGCAAAGAAGAGAGGTAAGCCATTTGTTACAAAAATGAGACCCCCCATCACTTACCAGGGCTCTTGGCGTGCCAAATCGTGTCATGAGTTTTTGAAGAAATTTGATGACTGCTTTTGAATCGTTGGCAGCTGTTGGAACTGCTTCAACCCATCTTGATACATAGTCCACCGCGAGCAGGATGTAGGAGAAACCATGAGATGGCGGGAATGGTCCCATGAAGTCGATCCCTCACACATCAAATATCTCGACTTCGACCACAGGTGTTTGGGGCATCTCATCCCTACGCGAGATGTTGCCGGTTCTCTGGCAGTGATCACAGCTTGTAATCCATCCTCGACAGAACTCGTAGATGGAAGGCCAGTAGAATCCGCTCGCGAGGATCTTGAATGTCGTCCGATTGGCCGAATGGTGGCCACCGCTAGGAGCTGAATGATAGACAGCGAAGATCTGATGCCACTCTGACTGAGGCACGCAATGCTGGATAATCCCATCTGCGCATCTCCTCCAAAGATAAGGGTCCTCCCAATAATAGAATTTGACATCGTGGAGGAACTTTTTCTTCGCATAAGGAGAGGAGTCTGGTGGAAGTACGCCGCCCACCAAGTAATTGGCGAAGTCCGCATACCATGGTGTCTTTGACTCGTACGTCTCTCTCAGATCCCTTAGGGCGTAGATTTTCTCGTCCAAGAAGGTCTCTTGGATCCTCAGTTCCTGATCATCTCCTTCAGCTAGTGGCTCGAGTCTTGAAAGATGGTCGACAATCACGTTCTCACTTCCCTTTCTATCCTTGATCCCCAGGTCAAACTCTTGGAGCAACAGGATCCATCTTATCAGCCTCGGCTTCGCATCTTGCTTGGCGAACAGGTACTTGATAGCTGCGTGGTCGGTGTAGACAACAGTTTTGGATTCTATCAGATAGGACCGGAACTTGTCGAAGGCATATACCACTGCTAACATTTCTTTCTCAGTGGTGGTGTAGTTACACTGGGCCGGGTTCATGCTCTTGCTGGCGTAGTGAATCACATGGAAGAGCTTTCCTTTCAATTGCCCCAAGGCTGCTCCAACGGCATAGTCGCTAGCATCGCACATCAGGATGAAAGGCTCGCTCCAATCCGGAGAAGTAAGCACTGGAGCAGTCACGAGGGCTGCTTTCAACTTCTCGAAGGCTTGGATGCAGTCCTCGTCGAAGAAGAAAGAGATATCCTTCTCTAGTAGATTACACAACGGCCGCGAGATCTTTGAAAAATACTTGATGAACCTTCTGTAGAACCCTGCATGTCCAAGGAAACTTCTCACCGCTTTGACATTCGTTGGCGGCGACATCTTTTCTATCGCAGCTACTTTCGCTCGATCAACCTCTAGTCCTTCGGCTGATACTCAGTGTCCTAGCACAATCCCTTCTTGCACCATGAAGCGGCACTTCTCCCAGTTGAGGCAGAGGTTTGTCTTGGTGCATCTTTCCAGTACGGTAGCTAGATTCTGCAAGCAAACATCAAATGAACTACCAAACACAGAAAAATCGTCCATAAATACCTCCATGACATCTTCGATCAGATCGTGGAAGATTGTCATCATGCATCTCTGGAAAGTAGCCGGTGCATTGCACAGTCCGAATGTCATTCGTCGGTAGGCGAAAACACCATAAGGGCATGTGAATGCGGTCTTGTGTTGATCTTCCGGCGCCACAGCTATCTGGTTGTATCCTGAATAACCATCAAGAAAACAATAGATAGGGTAACCAGATAAACGATCAAACATCTAATCAATGAAGGGAAGAGGAAAGTGATCCTTGCACGTAGCGGTATTCAATGCCCGATAATCTATGCAGAATCGCCAACCCGTGACGGGTCTTGTCGCCACTTCTTCTCCATCGTCATTTTTTACTATCTGCATCCCTTCTTTCTTTGCTACAACTTGTGCAGGGCTCACCCATTTGCTGTCGGAGATTGGGTAGATCATCCCATGGTCAAGAAGCTTGAGAACCTCCTTCTTCACAGCTTCTTGCATGATAGGGTTCAACCGCCAATGTGCTTGTCTTTTTGGTGTAGCATTCTCCTCGAGAATGATCTTGTGTATGCAAAGCGAGGGGCTGATCCCTTTTATGTCTCCCAATGTCCATCCAATAGCGCTTTTGTACTGCCGTAGGACTCGCAGTAACTTCTCCAACTCCCCCCTGTGTCTAGTAGGCAGAAACAATAACAGGGTAAGTATCATTTGGTCCCAGAAATGCGTACCTGAGATGTGTCGGGAGAGGTTTGAGTTCCAAATTTGGCGGATCAGAGTTAGACTTTGGCTTGCAGAAGGGAGCATCGATCGACGCTGGCTGTCCGTCGATCGACAATGACTCTATAGCTAAAATCCTTTTTCCACGTCTCGCTGTTTCTGTCGAAGAAAACTTCTGGGTTACTGCTGCTCGGGCATCGATCAATGCTGACCCACCGTCGATCGACGGAGGTCTGAAGTTGTTGTTGATCGACGATCCTTCACCGCCGATCGACGGTGACTTGCTATCTTGATGTTTCGGGTTAAATCAGCCCGACATTGGTTCTCTTTTGGTCTCCTTCTCTCGAGTTACTTCCTCAAACACATCTAGTTCCATCACTAGATCCACGATCTCTCCTTCTGCTTCCACCAGATTTGACGACGAGAAGAGTGAGTGTTGTAGGCAGTTCTCCAGAAAATCCGGCTCACCCTTGAGAGAGGTGAATGGAGAGGAGAATACCGGACTGAAGCAGTCGATCATATGGCATTCCTCCTGGTAGCTACCATCGTTGTGCTTCTGCATCGCCTTATATATAGAGAAAGTCACTGACTCATTGTTGACTCTGAATGTCAGTTTGCCGTCTCGAATATCAATCAGAGCCCCACCAGTTTTCAGGAATGGTCTTCCCAGAATCAAAGGGATGTTCCGATCTTCTTCCATGTCAAGCACCACGAAGTCGGCGGGAATTATGAAATCTTTCACTTTTACAAGCACATCTTCCACTATACCTCTTGGATAGGACACCGATCGGTCGGCCATCTGTAAGGTTATGGTTGTCGGCTTGATATTCCCAATTTCCAATCTCTTGAAAATTGACAGTGGCATCAAGTTGATTGAGGCACCAGAGTCACAGAGAACTTTTCCGAAGGTTTCTCCACCGATGACAAAAGAAATCGTGAATGGACCTGGATCCTCTCGTTTGACTGGCATCTTTTTCTGTATGATAGCGCTGCATTCTTCAAAGAGATTTACCGTCTCGTGTTCCATGAAGGATCGCTTCTGAGAGACCATGTCTTTCAGAAACTTGATGTATCCCGGCTTCTCTTGGAGTGCTTCAACCAGAGGAATATTGATATGTACTTTCTTCATGTTTTCCAGGAAGCGTGCATACCTTTCGTTCATCTTGGTTTTGGCGAACCGCTGCGGATACGGCAAGGGCGGCTTTTTCAGAGGCAGAGCTGGAGCAGGCGTCGATCGATGCTGGGTGTGCTCGTCGATCGACGACCCTTCTTTGCTGGCATCATTCGACGATTGCTCACAATTGATCGACGGTGACTCGTCGTCGGCCTGTTCGACGTCTTCGTTCTCCTTCAATTCAGCCCTTGCTTTCTGTGGCCCTTCATAGGATTTCCCCACTCTTAGAGTAATAGCGTTCACTTGATTTCTCTGATTTTGATTCTTGGGGTTAACCTGTGTATTGCTTGGAAGTTGCCTCGGTTTATGTTGTGCTTCGAGAGCATCAGCGATCTGGCTGACTTGAGTCTCTATTATCTGGACGTGCTTCTGCATCTGTTCTATCTTGGTATTCACACCAGAGATCTCATGCTCCAGTTTACTCACCTTGCTAGTGGATCGTTCCATGAATTTGGCCAAAATCTCCTCGAGATTTGGCTTCTTCTTGTCGACCACTACCCCGCCTTGTACGGCAAATCCAGGAGGTGGTTGTTCAGCAGCTTGAGGATTCGCGTAGGAGAACCCAGGGTGGTTACTAGCGTGATTGTAGTTGTAGTGCTGGTTTTGCTGCTGGTAACCTCCACGGTAGTTATTGTTCTGGTAACCACCCCTCTGAACAAAATTCACATCAGCTTGTTCTCCTTCAGGGGGAGGCTGTACAGGCTCCACTACAGCTACTGCCTTTTCTTGCTTCAAGGAAGCGAACTCCTCTTGAAGCTTCTTGACTTCAGCAACCAAGTCAGGCTCTTCTGCAGCTTTCTTCTCCACTATTTTTTCGACGGCTTTGACGGGTCTATGTCTGCTTGAGGAACAGCGTTGATTGTTGTTGGCCATCTTTTGGAAGAACTCCATGGTCTTCTTTCCGCTCTTTGTCATGATGGTATCCCCCAGTGTGGTGTCTACCAACTCAACAGTCCTTTCATTCAAGCCTTCATAGAATGCCTCGGCTTGTTCACCTGGGGGTAGACCATGTCCGGGACAAGCTCCGAGTAGTTCTTTGTTGCGTTCCCACGCTTCATAGAAACTCTCATCCGGTCTTTGAGCAAATCGAATGATTTCCTTCCTTCTTTGTCTGATGACGTTTGGAGGGAAGAAGTTCTCGAGGAACTCATTCCGTAGTTCGGTCCACGTTCTGATCTTCCCTTGTCCAGTGCAGTAAACCAAGACTGTGCCTTATCTCGCAGTGAGAATGCGAACAAACGCATTCGGATGGCACTTTTACTGACCCCTCCAATCTTGACAGTATTGCAGAGCATCAGAAATTTGTCTAGGTGGGCATATGGATCCTCAGTAGCCCTTCCGCCGAACTGATTCTGTTGAACCATCTGAACTAGTCCAGTCTTCAATTCAAAATTATTTGCATTAATTCTGATTCTGAAGTCGGTTTCTTTGAACTGAGGTCGATACCTCTTCTGCATGGCTTCTTCGTCTTCCTCATCATCATCTGAGTTATCAGGAGAATCCTGGTCCTCGTCATCTTCATCCTCAGGTTGATCCTCAAATAGTGGATTCCTTGACCGAACCAAAGGTTTCTGTTGTTTCTCGCCCTGTCTCGGTCTAGGATCAATTGTTGCATCTGTTCCCTCATAGCTTGGATTTCTTGGACCAGAGTAGTCTGCTCTTCCAAGGTTAGTCCTGGTGGTGGTGGTGGTTGTACAATCGGCTGTTGTGGTATGTCATTAGGTTGCGGTACTTCGTCTGCCATTGCCTGATTACTTGAGCCTTCTTGGGCGCGCTTAATCTTTCGGATTTTTCTGCACGTGGCTTCGATGTCCTGATAGTAATAAAGCGGATCCTTCGCTCGGGCTCTTGTACTCATGCACTACCTGTACAGTAAAGTAGTTTGTGAGATGGCACTGCGGATTAACCAAAACGAACAAAACAAAATAAAATTGAAAACTATAAAACAATGAAGGCGTTGATCGACGCTGATGTGGGCGTCGATCGACGGCCCTTCGTACTAAAAAAACGATTGTTTATAAGATGTTACAGCCTAAATCAGTACTCTAATCACAAAGTTAATAGTAGGATAATTCTGTCCTTTCCCCGGCAACGACGCCAAAATTTGATCGCGTATATTTTTAACCCGTGACTTAGCAAAGCTAATAATATAGCGGCAAATTAAATTATCAATCCCACGAGGAAAGGAACGACGAAAAATCCTAAGTACTAACTTAAGAGTTCTTAAAGTACTGGATAGGTAAAATTGAAAATAAAGGGTTTTGAAATTTAATTATCTCAAGAAAATAATTTTGAAAATAAATTTACTTTGGAAAACCTAATGGATAAGAAGTACAGATTCTAGGCTTTTCTCCCTATCAAGTATGACATGCATAAATAAATTGATTATTTTTCAATTTTAATTCCTCTACACAGTGGAACATCAGAAAGCTATTATGAACTTCTTTGTTGGACAATTCATAAAGTAGATTAATTAATTATCTATCTCCTGTCGCTCTTAAGATTAATTAACTAACTCCTAAAGTTCTACGAATTTATTCCTACAATCTATTTCCTTCAGTTACGACCAGAAATCAAATTATATTATGAAAATCTCTTTCGATTGAAAACTATTACAGTTACATCTCTAATTTCCAACTAGTAATCCTAAGTTTGTGGCCAACATACTCAAGATTAAGAATAAAACCAGATTCCACAAACTGTGAGGGAAAGGAAAAATACTTCAATTAATCAAAACATGCATACATTGATACTTTGAAAACCTAGAATCTGAGAAGACAATTTGTTACACATAATTCTAATCTTAATCATCATAGACAATGAACAAGAAAAGAAAAGATGAAAAGGAAAGCTAAATCTTCCCAAGAAATTCAATCTCCAACCCAATGATCTTCTTCTTCTTCTTCTTCCTTGTGATGTTTCTCTCAATTTAATTCTCTTCTCTCTCTTGCTCTCCTGCTCTCTTGCCCTCTTGCTCTGATTTTCGAATTCTTCAGCCTTTTTATAGATGTTGTGGATGAATTTTACCATATCTAGGAGTTAGATATGTGTTTATCTTCAGAAAACAGAAAAGATATGATCTGCCCCGCGACACTCCGTCGATCGACGACCAATCCTTCGTCGATCGACGGGAAGGACAAAGCAGCGTCAATCGACAGCCGGTTGGCGTCGATCGATGGTGATCCTGCTTCAGCACTCTTGCGTCAATCTCTTCGAGTTCTTTCGTCGACCTTCTCTGAAACTGTGGCGAACAAGTTTCCAAAATCCTCCGATTTTCATCCAAAAACCTGCATGATTCATCAAACACACCATAAAAAGCACAAAAGCCAATGTATGCTCAAAAAGACACTAAAAATGATTCAAACATCACCAAAATAGACAAAGAAACAATATATAAGTTGGTAAAAATATCAACTTATCAATTCCTCGAACCAGTGCCTCGTACTCTGCCTCGTTGTTTGTTGCCTCAAAGTTCAACCGGACTGCTCTTTCAAAAACTTCTCCCCAGGGACTTCGTAATCTGATTCCGGCCCCGTTGCCGTGCACGTTACTGGCTCCATCGACCTGAAGAACCCATGGCTCTTTTGCTGCTTCTCCAATTTCTAGGTTTGCAATCTCTTTCTCTGCATCGACTTGGAGTTCGATTGTAAATTTGTCTATGAAGTCAGCCAGCACTTGTGATTTGATCGTTGTGCGTGGCTCGAACTCAAGGCCGTAGTCTCTAATCTCCACTGCCCATTTTAGTAACCTGCCCGACAAGCTCGGCTTTGAAAACACAGTGCACAGTGGGTAAGATGTCACCACCTTGATGGGGTGCGACTCGAAGTATGGCTGTAACTTCCTCGATGTTGTTACCAGGGCGAGTGCTAATTTTTCCAACGCTGTGTACCTCATCTCGACATCGAGGAGTGGTTTACTTGCGTAGTGCACGAGATGCTATTTTCCCGCTCTTTCCCTGAGGAGGACCGCTCCAAGTGCATGTTCGGACACGGATAAATAGAGTAGTAGGGTTTCTGCCTCCTCGGGCTTGGATAGGAGAGGTGGACTTGCCAAGTATTCTTTCAACTGTTCGAGCGCCCTTGCGCATTCGTCTGTCCACTCAAATTTTTTTCCTTTCCGGAGCACTTGAAAGAATTCATGTGTTCGATCAAAGTATCTGGAGATAAAACGGCTAAGGGCCGCCAATCTCCCTGTTAGCTTTTGAACTTCTTTTGGACTTCGCGGGTGTGCAATGCTTTTTATCGCCCCTATTTGCGCGGGATCTGCCTCGATCCCTTGCCCGGTGACTATATGTCCCAGGAATTTCCCCGAGGCTACCCCGAAGGTACACTTTGCGGGGTTGAGCTTCATTTTGTACTTGTTCAGGACCTCGAAAGCCTGCCGTAGGTGGTGAACATGATCTTTTACGTCTTTTGAATTAACCAACATATCATCGATGTACACCTCCATCGTTTTCCCTATTAATGGCTCGAACATCTTGTTTACAAGCCTCTGGTACGTCGATCCGGCGTTCTTGAGCCCGAACGGCATGACCTTGTAGCAGTAGATGCCCTTGCTCGTCATGAAAGCAGTCTTCTCTTTGTCTTCGAGGTGCATCAAGATTTGGTTGTACCCCGAAAACACATCCATGAAACTCAATAACTCGTGCCTAGCGGTATCATCGACGATGCAATCGATGTGTGGGAGCGGGTACGGATATTTAAGACATGCTTTATTGAGGTCTGTGTAGTCCACACAGACCCTATTTTTCCCATTCTTTTTCTTCACCACCACGACATTAGCGAGCCACGTCGGGTACTTTACTTCTCTTACGGATCCAATATCCAGCAAATTTTGGATCTCTTCGTTGATCGCCTCGTTCTTCTCTGCTTGAAATTTTCTCCTTCTTTGTTGCACCGGCTTGTGGTTGGGATTAACCTGCAACCGATGGGTCATTTCTTCTAGGTCGATTCCTATCATATCCTTATGAGACCATGCGAACACAGCCCGTTTAATGCTAAGGAACTCGACCAGTTGCGTTCGGACTTCCGGATCTAATCCGGCGCCGATGTTCATCTTTTTCTCTGGGTCACTCGGGTCAAGTTCGACCTCCTCTGTTTCTTCGGACTCTCCCGCCGGGGGTAACGGTTCGCTCTTGGCGAAGTGCTGTTGGGCACACACGGTCTTGAAACTTGCATAGTAGCACTCTTTGGCAGCATTCTGTTCGCCTCAGATTGTGCATACTCCCCTGATGGTTGGGAACTTCATTACTTGGTGGAACGTCGAAGGCACGACCTTCAATTGGTGTAGCCATGGTCGCCCTAGCAGGGCGTTGTAGGCGCTAGGGGCGTCTATGACCATAAATGACACGTCATGGTACGTTCCCCCACAATACATTGGTAGTACCACGGCTCCGACTGTCATTTGCACACCGCCGTTGAACCCGATCAGTGGGGTCTGCGTGCAAACTATCTTTTCTTCGGGGATCTTCATTTCCTTGATTGCATGCATGAATAGGATGTTTGCTGAACTTCCATTGTCGACAAAGATCCTCTTTACGAGGCAGTTCGAGATCAACATTGAAATTACTAGAGCGTCATCATGAGGATGGCTTAGGCCTGGCGCCTCTTTGCTGGTAAATTCGATCGATGGGTGACCTAGATTCTTGTGCGGGGCTACAGCCTCTTCTCGGGTCAGTTGCCTAGCTTTCTTGGCGGCGGATCTTGTAATTCCACTGATCTCTGATCCCCGGTGATACAATTGATGGTTCGAACTGGTACCAGAGACTTAGGTGCATCCGCCTTTGCAGGCCCTGATTCTTCGACCCGTTTCTCTCGAGTCCAGGTTCGTTTTCCTCGATCTGACATGTATTCAGTCAGAAATCCTTTCTTCAACAGCTCGACCACCTCGAGGCGCAGGGCCCGGCAATCCGCGGTGGTATGGCCATGATCATTGTGAAATTCACAGAATTTTTGAACGTCTCACGAGGTCGGGTCAGCCTTCATCTTCTGGGGCCATCTCACTTTCTCGGGCATTCTTCGGAGCACGTTCTGAACTAACTCGGCTGGTTTGATCGACAGTGTGTACTCCGAGATATATTGGCCGAGGTTATTAACCTGCGGTGGCTTACTGTAGGGATGCGACCTGGGAGGACGCCTGTCCCTCTGCTTGCATTGACTTTCGTTACGCGTGTTAGGCCTGCCGCTGTTACGGCGTGCCCGCCGGTAGGGCTCATCCTCTTCCCACATGATAAGTGCCCATGCCCTATTCAAAGCATCATCCATCGTCTGACAAGGGTAGATTGACAGCTCGCGATATAGATCAGAATCCACATCAAGGCCTTTCGTAAAGGCTCGCACAGAGGTTCTGTTGGGGCAGTTGGGCACTGCCACAACCTCTTTGTTGAAGCGTGACAGGTAGTCCCTCAAGGGCTCGCCTGGCCTTTGAATCACTGCATAGAGATCATCCGGGTGCTTATCAAGGTGCATACTGCTCGAGTATTGCCGCAAAAATAACTGATGCAACTTAGCGAACGTAGAAATCAAACTCCGGGGTAGATTGATGAACCATTGGAGTGCGGGCCCCGTTAAGCTCGAACCGAAGCTTTTGCACATGCAAGCCTCCATCTGAGCGCTTGGTATTGCCAGCGCCAACATCTTCTGCCTATATACGGCGATATGGTTCTCCGCGTCGGAGGTTCCGTCATAGAGGACGAAACTCGGCGGGGTGAATCTGGATGGTAGCTCCGCCCTAGCAATCTCTGGGAAAAAAGGGGACTCCGCGTAACTTTCACGCGGTATTGTCCTTTCTGGTGGAGGAAGTCCAGGGACTTTGGCAAGCAACGACTCGAAGTATCTGAGTCTTTGTTCGAACCATCGTTTGATCTGCTGGATAGCTTGTTCCTCGGGTTGGCCCAGCTGAGGGGCCTGGTCCCTGCGGATTGGTGGATCCCTCGGGGTTATTTCGTTGTTTGCCCCTTCAGTCCGATTAAAATCGCCCTCCAAATTTCTCGTCACATTTTGAGTGCCCCTTTCTGTGCTCCTGGGTTCTTCGACGATCGACTGCACGTTGTTCGCCTGCAGCTGCAGCCTTCGGTTTTCTCTCTCGAGGAGTTCATACCTCCTCTCCATTTCTTTCATCCTAGCCCCCATCGTCTCGATTGCGTCCCTTGCACTCTGCACCTGCGTTACTAGCCTCGAAACATGAGGGGCCTCCAAGATGTTTGGTGGTGGTGGCAGGAAAGCCAGCTCCTCGAGAGGAGTGGCGTTGAATGCCCTCATTAGATCATTCACCGTACCCCAGTGTTTGGTTGACGCGGGGCTCCACTCCCGGTTGCAGCTGCTCTACCACGTCCTACTCCCAGTGGAGCTCCTAGACTTGTTCCCGGATTAGTTCCTCTGCCTCGACCTGCTCCTGTTGGAGCAGCCTGCTGATCGTCTACCTCGACAACATGGGTGTTGCCCGGATCGTCCGCCATTTCCTGCAAAGGTCAGTACAAAATCTGTTCTCGAGGCCCCACGGTGGGCGCCAAATTGTTGAGGGTAAGATTGTTCAGAAATCGGAGCCCCGAGAACTAGGGATGTCAATCGGGCTAACCCGGCGGGTTTCGGGCTAACCCTATCGGGTTGCGGGCTATTCGGTCTGGGTTGAATCGGGCTGAAATTTTTTCGGGCTAAAAATTCTTGAACCTAACCCTAACCCACCGGTTTTTGGGCTGACCCGTCGGATTGGCAAGATTTACGAGTTTATTTTTGTAAAAATTTCTTTAAAATATTTTAACAACCCCTAAAACGAAATAAAAATGAAAATTATGAACCAACATATATAAAAGACATCAGACAACAATATCTTCGCAAAAAAATAGTAATAAGTAGATAAAAGGTTGGCCAATCATAGTTTTAAAAAAATACCAATCCTTATATGCGAACTAATTTAAGTAATAGAAGTACATTCTTCAACATATTAAATGATAAAATAGATATTATAAAATTAAATGTAGTTTTCACTTGGGTGAACATAACAACGAGAGGCTTATAAAGGTGTTTGAAAGCAAGAAATGAGTAGGCACGCTAATTAGGAGAGTGACGAGTGGAAGACAGTGAAAGAGGAAGAAAGAGAGGATTTTTTGATTTGAGGGTAATGGACTACGTCATTGTGAGAGATAGATGAGATTTTGTGTGACGTAAAATTAGGTTTAGAGAATTGGGTTTTTGGGTATAGTAGGATATAAATAATATTAGAAATAATGAATAATTAAATATTAAATATAAATTATTAAATATATAAAATTAAATATATATAACTAAATATTACCGGACCTACGGGCCGACCCGCAACCCACCGGGCTCAACCCATTCGGGCCGCCAACCCGTCGGGTTCAACCCGTTCGGTTAAAAATAATTTCGGGTTAAAATTTTTTTACCCTAACCCGCATTTTAACGCATCGATTTCGGGCTGACCCATCGGTTTCGGGCTTTATTGACATCCCTACCGAGAACTATGAATAAAATGAACAGAGAACAGCATAACAAGTGTAAAGAAAATATAGGTAGACGGCTGGAATGGAAATACAAAATGGGTTGAATTAATCTAAATAGTAAATAATGAGCTTTCAGTTCTCTCTGGCTTTAATCATCGGGAGCGTAAGGGTAAGTTTTCTCTCTCTTTTCCTATCCCCCTTTCCTGATACCTTGAGGGGGTATTTATAGAAGATGGCTGCTTTCTAGGGTTTCCACGTCCTTCTCTCAGCAGTTAGAGGTCGTTTCCGTGAAAGTCGGGGCAGCTTATCCGTGTGGTAGTTAAGTAGTTCCGGAAATCTCGCGAGCTAGATGTTGCACGTCCATTGCCTCTTTTTGACCGTTGGGTGATTGCCGAGGCAGGTCGTAGTTCCCCTATCGAACCCTCTCCTTGCTGATCAGACTGCTTTTGGCCTCGATCGAACTGCTCTCGACCTTGATTGATCTGCTTTTGTCCTGCTGGATCACTTCTTTGGCGGACCCTGATCCCAGCGGTCTGGGCTACTGCGACCTTACTGGGCCGATAGCGTTATCGACCCTTCACTGGGCTTTGGTCTGATTCCGTATTGGGCCGGATCCAGTTCCGACCCCAACAATCGAGTAGATCTCAAGTCAGCTTAATTCATGCTTACCACTTACCACACTTAGGGCTAGTAATTTTTAACACGACACGATTAGCCGACAAGACGCGACACGATACAAACACAATATTTATTTATTAAGAACCTGAGAATCAGATCCGGTAATACGATATTGTCACTAATATGACATGACACAAAAATTTTCTAGAAAAGACATGGTGGGTAATACGAACACAATACGAACATGACACAAAAATTTTGTATTATTAACGAGTCAACACCATAACAATTCAATATGCACGAATTGTCAGTCCTATTCCTAACCACAATTGCCAATGGTCGGAATAGGACTATTTATTTAAATTGCACCATTAATGAGATAAAAGTGAGTATTTTAGTTTGAGGTTCAAATTCTCATTGATATATCAAGTGGTTCAAATTAAGTAAGAGAAGCTTCAAGTAAGAAAATAGTACCAAAAATTAGAAAACAACAAATAAAAGCTAGCAAGTGAAATTGTGTGAATGAGAAACACATCTCCATCTCTCTCATAAGGCTGATCCCACAACAAATTCCCACCCAACCAATAAGAATCATCTCTTCAAGATCAACATAAATACTCCACCCAATCAAAAACCAGATAAGAATTGTTCATGGGCCCTCATTCAACACCAAACCACCGATTTCCCAACTTCCATTGATGATTGATTCTCTACTAATCATTGGGTCAATTCATTAATTTTTAATCCATCCTCAACCATCCATATCTCCAACTAAAAAGCATGAACATCAAGGCCTCAAATGTGCTGGCCGCCAAGACGGCCAGGGCCTGCGACAGCTGCTTCATTAAGCGGGCTCGATGGTTCTGCGCCACCGACGATGTATTTCTATGCCAAATGTGCGACGCTGCCATCCACTCCGCTAACTCTTTGGCCAGCCGGCACCGAAAGGTCCGCCTCCACACCTTCTCTTGCAAGGCTTCTCAGCCGCCTGCTTGGTTCACCAAGAAGCCGAGGACGCTGCGCCAGGCGAAGGCGACATCACGGCCGTCGCTCTTGATAGTACCGGAGATAGGCTCCAACGACCCTTTCCTGGAGGAGAATGACGAGCAGCTCTTTTGTAGGGTTCCGATTTTTGACGCCTTTGCCGATGAACTTTGTAGTGCGGATATGGTGGTTGACGACGATCAGGAGGCACTCCGGGATTTAAATCTGAAAGAGTTGTTGAGCGGCTGTGAGGCGGAGTTGGCGGCGGATGTGGAGAGTTTGATAGAGGCGGATTGGGCGACAGGGAGTGATGATGGAATTGAATTGGTAGATGGAAAAGATGTAAGAGAAGAAGTCGATAGGGATCATGAAGTAGGAGGTGTGATTGGATGCGCACATTCCCAACTGGAATGGGAGATTGATTGGACAATGGAGAATTCAAGGATGGTGGAATTGGGAGAAGAGATGAAAAGGGAAGATGTGGTGAAGATGGAAAATGAAAAGAAGAGGAAGAGGAAGAGGAAAAGGAAAAGGATGATGTTGAGGCTCAACTATGAAGCAGTGATTGCTGCTTGGGCTAGTCGAGGCTCTCTATTGACACATGGAATCAGAACTCAAGAATTCAACCGAGATGAAATATCCATGGTAATATATCCCTTCAATTACTTCACTCACATCTCTCTCTCTCTCCCTCTCTCTCTCTTAGAATTGAAGTAATGTAATATAAAACTGAATAAAATGAAAACTCACAGTCACAGGGTGCATGGTTGAGAGGAGGAGACGGCGGGCGAAGGGAAGCGAGGGTGTTGAGATACAGGGAGAAGAGAAGGACAAGGTCGCTGTCGAAGAAGATTCGGTACGAGGTGAGGAAATTAAACGCAGACAACAGACCAAGAATCAAAGGTCGGTTTGTGAAGACGACACCCCAATATTTATCCTCTTCCTTACCTTTGTTGGGTCATTGCCATTTTCAGTGGGTTTTGACCAACAAGCCCATTAAGGCAAGTCCACTAAAATAATAAAACTACAATATAATTATGTGGCGTAATGTGTGGAGCTGCTGCGCAACTTTTAGAAAAAGAGAAAAAGCAGAGAGCTGCTCCTTTGGAGAAAAATAGAGAAAACAGAGAGCGAGGAAAAGAGTTGCACGCCTAAGCTGCGACAAGAAAAAGGAAGAAGGAAGAGAGAAGAAGAGGTGTTGGATCTTCATCTTTACAACCTTGCTTCTCCAATTTGGTGATACCTTTCTCATAGCCTCTAATCTCTATTTTATTTGGTAAACTTAGATTGTGATCTAGAGGGTTTATTGTGAATCCATCAATTGGGTGATGAGGTATTGTTGGTAGCCAAGATAGGTGTTATCTTGATGATTATTAATGTTAGTTGGTGACCTCTAGTTTGGATTGCTAGGGAGAACATTGTGTACCCATTATTTTGATATAGTGGAGGTTTGTTGAGGTGGCTTCTAGCCCGTGGTTTTTACCTTCATCTTGGAGGGTTTTCTACGTTAAAAATATCGGTGTCATATTTACTGCTTTGTGGTTTATTTTCTTGCATTGGAGCTTTGTTTTGTTTTGCTTTGGTTGATTGGTTAATCTCATTTTGCACACAAGACTTTGTTGGTTTGGTATTTTGTTTATCTCCACATTGATGTTTATCCCCAACAAACTGGTACCAGAGCACTGGTTAGGTTCTGGAAAGAGTTTGGAGAATCTGTGTGTTTAAATGGAGGAACAAAATTCTTTTGGGATGATGAAATTAAATTCTGGGAATTATGCTATTTGGAAGAGAAAAATGTTAGACTTGCTTTATTGCAAAGATCTCTTTCTGCTAGTGTTGGGCAAAGAAAAGCCAACAGATAAAAGTGATGAGGATTGAGCTATATTGCACATGAAAGCTTCCACTACGATTAGGCAATGGGTAGATCCCAATATATTCCATCACATAGCAGAGGAAACCAAAGCAGATGTTTTATGAAAAAAGTTGGAGGCACTGTATGAGAAAAATACTTTCAGAAACAAAGCACTACTTATTAGGAGACTTGTGAATTTGAAGTTCAAGGATGGGAAAAGTATGACTGAGCATACTAGTGACTATGTTGGGTTAGTGAATCAGCTGACTGGTATGAAGCTTAAGCTTGAGGATGAGCTACAAACACTCTTACTTCTGGGGTCTCTACCTGATAGTTGGGAAATATTGGTGGTCTCATTGAGCACTTCTGCACCTGGTGGAACTTTGACCATGGAGATGGTTAAAGATAGTTTGCTTAATGAAGATGCAAGAAGAAAGGAAAGAGGTGAATCTTCTTCTGATGTTTTAGTTTCTCAGAAACCGGTGAGACGTGGTAGAAGTAAAGACAGATATCCACAAAGACATGGTAAACATGATGCATCGAGGGGAAAGTCTAAGAACAGAAAAGACATTAGATGTTTTCACTGCGACAAGCTGGGTCACATGAGGAATGAGTGTAGGATTTTGAAAAGAGAACTTGCAGAAGGCAAAAGAGAGGAGAATGAGACTAATGCAGTTCGGCAAGATGGTGCTGCCGTGATTGTCTCTGATGACAGCTGTGTTAGTTTGGTGTGTCAGGATAGTGATTGGGTCATTGATTTTGGTGCATCTTTCCATGTTACTCCTCATGGTGATTTCTTTACTTCGTACTCTTCTGGTGACTTTGGAAATGTCAAGATGGGAAACCGTGATGCTTCAAAGATTGTGGGTATTGGAGAGATTTGCTCGGAGACAAATCTTGGGATGAAGTTGGTGCTGAAGGATGTGAGACATGTCCCAGATATCCATCTCAATTTGATTTCTACCGGTAAGCTAGATGATGATGGCTATTGCAACTACTTTGGTGAAGGTAGATGAAAGCTCACCAAAGGGTCACTGATTATTGCAAAAGGAAAGAAGACGAATACACTCTAGGTCACACAAGCAAAGTTGTTGAAGGGAGAGACAAATGTGATTCAGAAAGGTGTTAGCATTGACCTTTGACACAAGAGACTTGGCCATGTAAGCGAGAAGAGCCTGCAGATCCTCGCCCGGAAGCAACTCCTTCCAAGTTTGCAAGGTACACCTCTGAAAACTTGTCTTGATTGTATTGCTGGAAAGACACATAGAGTTGCATTTCATACTTATCCTCCACATAGAAAATCAAATATTCTTGATTTGATTCACACTGATGTTTGTTTTATGCGAGATTAAACTCTTGGACGTGTTGTTTATTTTGTAACCTTTATTGATGACCACTCAAGGAAAGTCTGGACCACAGCTCTAAAAACCAAAGATCAGGTTTTTGATGTTTTCAAGGAGTTTCATGTCATAGTTGAAAGAGAAACAGGAAAGGAGCTGAAGGCAGTTAGAGCAGATAATGGTGGTGAATACAGAGGGCCGTTTGAGAGTTATTGTAGAGCTCATGGGATCAGGCTTGAGAAGACTCCAGCCAAGACACCACAATTGAATGGTGTAGCTGAGAGGATAAACATAACAATTGAAGAAAGG
Organism: Plectranthus barbatus; assembly: GCA_026898455.1. NCBI lineage: Eukaryota > Viridiplantae > Streptophyta > Magnoliopsida > Lamiales > Lamiaceae > Plectranthus > Plectranthus barbatus. The sequence continues at coordinate 188,268 of JAPKLW010000288.1, read as the reverse complement.
ATCAGATGTATGCTTTCACATGCTAAGCTTCCCAAGAGCTTTTGGGGGGAGGCTATGCGCACTGTAGTTGATTTGATCAAACTTTCTCCAGCTACTGCTCTAGATGGTGATGTTCCTGACAGAGTTTGGAGTGGGAAAGATGTGTCTTATGACTACCTGAGAGTGTTTGGCTGCAGGGCATTTGTTCATGTTCCCAAAGATGAGAGATCCAAGCTTGATGACAAGGCCAAAGAGTGTATTTTCTTGTGAGAAGTAGAGATGTTGTGTTTCTAGAAGATCAATTTGGTGATGACTCTGATAAAGAAAATACTTCTAGTTCCTCTACTGAGATTCCAGTCAGATTGGATCCAACTCCTCCTCCCTTAGTAGGTCACGATCACGGGGGAGAAATGCAACAAGGTGGTAATGATGCTGAGGAGCAGCCTCCAATTGATGATGTTGAGCCAGTTGGAGAAGAACCACCATCACCAGTTGAGACAGTAGTGAGGAGATCCGCTCGAGAGCGCCAATCCTCAAAGAGATACAGTACTAGTGAGTATGTGATGCTCACAGATGGTGGAGAGCCTGAAAGCTATCAAGAAGCTATTGATCATGAAGCAAAGGGTGAGTGGTTGAAAGCCATGCAAGATGAGATGCGATCCTTGCATGAGAACCACACTTATGAATTGGTAAAACTACCTAATGGCAAGAAAGCACTGAAGAACAGGTGGGTTTACAGGTTGAAGTCTTCTGAAAATAGCTCACAACCAAGGTACAAAGCAAGGTCGGTTGTGAAAGGATTCAGTCTGAAGAAAGGTGTTGATTTTGATGAGATCTTCTCTCCAGTTGTAAAGATGAGCTCCATTAGAGTTGTTCTTGGTTTGGCAGCTCGCTTGAATTTGGAGATAGAGCAGCTTGATGTCAAGACTGCATTCCTTCATGGGGATTTAGATGAGGAGATCTATATGGAGCAGCCCGAAGGCTTTGAAGGCAAAGGTAAAAAGAACCTATTGTGTTAGCTCAAGAAGAGCTTGTATGGGTTGAAGCAAGCTACAAGACAGTGGTACAAGAAGCTCGACTTATTCATGATGGGTCAGGGGTATACCAGAACATCGTCTGATCAATGTGTGTTTGTGAAGAGATATTCTGATGATGATTATATTATTCTGCTGTTATATGTTGATGACATGTTGATTGTTGGTCATGATGCTAGCAGGATTGAGAAGTTGAAGCGAGATTTAGGCAAGTCTTTTGCAATGAAAGACTTAGGCCCTGCAAAACAGATTCTTGGCATGAAGATAACCCGTGACAGGAAGAATGGGAAACTTTGGCTATCTCAGGAGCACTATGTTGAAGCCGTACTTGAGAGGTTCAACATGAGCAAGGCTAAGGTTGTATCTACTCCACTTGCAGGCCACTTCAAACTTTCTGTTAAACAGTGTCCTAACAGTGAGAAGGATAAGGAAGAGATGAGCAAAGTTCCATACGCCTCAGCAGTAGGCAGTCTGATGTATGCCATGGTTTGCACGAGGCCAACATAGCTTATGCAGTTGGAGTGGTGAGCCATTTTCTCTCTAATCCTGGAAAGGAGCACTGGGCCGCAGTTAAATGGATTCTCAGATACCTCAGAGGCACTTCTAAGGTATGTTTATGTTTTGGTACCGGTGAACCGAATCTAGTTGGATATACAGATTCAGATATGGCAGGTGATGTCGACTCCAGGAAGTCCACTTCGGGATTCTTGATGACTTTTGCAGGGGGAGCTGTCTCTTGGCAGTCCAAGTTGCAAAAGTGTGTTGCTCTATCTAGTACCAAAGCTCAGTATATTGCCATCACAGAAGGTTGCAAAGAAGCTCTGTGGATGAAGAAGTTCTTGGAAGAACTTGGTCTTGAACAGGAGAAGCTGATTGTCTACAACGACAGTCAAAGTGCTATTTATCTCTCTAAGAACTCAACATTCCATTCGAGATCCAAGCATATTGATGTCAGATATCATTGGATTCGTGAAGAGCTTGAGAAGAAGCAGTTGAGTTTAGAGAAGATCCACACAAGTGAGAATACAACAGACATGTTCACCAAGTCCTTGACTAAGGAAAAGTTCGAGGCTTGTATGCGAGCACTGGGCTTGCTCCAGCCCACAAAATGAAATGACGAGGGAGAATTGTTGGGTCATTGCCATTTTCAGTGGGCTTTGACCAACAAGCCCATTAGGGCAAGTCCACTAAAATAATAAAACAACAATATTATTATGTGGCGTAATGTGTGGAGCTGCTGCGCAACTTTTAGAAAAAGAGAAAAAGCAGAGAGCTACTCCTTTGGAGAAAAATAGAGAAAACAGAGAGTGAGGAAAAGAGTTGCACGCCTAAACCGCGACAAGAAAAAGGAAGAAGGAAGAGAGAAGAAGAGGTGTTGGATCTTCATCTTTACAACCTTGTTTTTCTAATTTGGTGATACCTTTCTCATAGCCTCTAATCTCTATTTTATTTGGTAAACCTAGATTGTGATCTAGAGGGTTTATTGTGAATCCATCAATTGGGTGATGTGGTATTGTTGGTAGCCAAGATAGGTGTTATCTTGATGATTATTAATGTTAGTTGGTGACCTCTAGTCTGGATTGCTAGGGAGAACATTGTGTACCCATTATTTTGATATAGTGGAGTTTTGTTAAGGTGGCTTCTAGCCTGTGGTTTTTCCTTCATCTTGGAGGGTTTTCCACGTTAAAAATATCGGTGTCTTATTTACTGCTTTGTGGTTTATTTTCTTGCATTGGAGCTTTGTTTTGCTTTGGTTGATTGGTTAATCTCATTTTGCACACAAGACTTTGTTGGTTTGGTATTTTTTTTATCTCCACATTGATGTTTATCCCCAACAACCTTAAATACCACCTTATAGAGAGAGATTAGTTCAGATGAAAAAAAAAAATATATATATTATTCTTGCTTGATTATGTTTATCAGACAGGAACCATAATAGAGAATATGGGGCTCTTGACCCCACGAGGTTCATTAATTTCTTATTTTTTATATTTATGTAATTTCCCGCTACTCAAACAAAACAATTTCAAGCAAATGTATTATAAACCCACTTCTTGTGCAATTTTTTTTTTTAGTTGGGTGTTCAATTTTCCCAACAGCCCATAACTTTTCTAAATTTTAAACACAAGCACGAATTTTAATAATTTGAAAAGTTAAATTGAAATATATTTTATATTTGATATGATGCTTTAAATTTACAAATTACTATAATTCATTAATAATTTAAATATAATTTACTTAATTTCTTGTGTTTATATTATTTTTATTAATAATAATTTAATTGATTATAATATCAATATAAATCTGAAATATATATTTATTTTTGAAGAATCTTATTTTCAATCATGAACTCACAAGCAATGTGTAGTAGGTGTCTTAAAGTTTAATTTTTAAATCCAACAAAATCTACTTAAATTGCAGTGTATTCAAAATTTATTTTAAATTTATATAGTAAGTATCTATTTTAGTTTATTAACATTTGCATGCACAAAACTATTATATATAATATAAATAATCATTAGTAACATTTCATATACCTATATAAGAAATATACTAATAAATATGCCTATTTAAAGGGAGGTTCTTTCGCCTAGGAAATCATAGCCAAACCTCTGAAAACCAAACCCGTTTCATGCCTTTCATCCTCTACAATTAAACCCTATTGCTCGAGAAAAACCAAAATGTCATCCTTCACCATCTCACCAAAATACCTTCAAGATGGGTTTGAGCAACGTGACTTGGAAGTCTTCAAACTGAGAGGAAGAGTCGTAATCTTCACAGAGAACACATCTAAAATTGAGAGGAAGATTCTCTCAATTCTCAGTTCACCGCTGACGATGGGATTTCTAATATTAGAACCAAACAGAGATAGGCGGTCCATTCTGTCAGACCATGACAACTTTCTCATTGGAGAGATATAAGCTTGTCAGGTGGGTCTGAAGATGGATATTCCCTAGTCACAAGGAATGGAAAACTCCTCTGGATGCCGGTTAAACTAAGCATCCACAGGACCCATTCAATTTCTTCCCATCTATTCTTCAAGGATTTCAAGCAGAAACCATGGAGAAGAAGAGGAGAGGGAAGATAGGCTTGCGAATGGAGTAGATGCAACAAGAAGCATCTACTTGACATCTGGGGCCATAGGAAGAGCTCACGAGTGGTGCTGGTGATACTCACCATACTTAAAGTATGGATATCTGAGTGGGACTCGGAGCTAGAAGATTTATGCGGACAAAGCACCGATCTGAGCAGATGATAACTCAGACTTCCTGTTTGACTATATATACTGGATATCTGTTGTGAACTATAGTGTGACTACAGAACCAATGTGCAAGTATACACAATCCACAAGTAATATAGTCAAGTGAGACCAGATATCGAACCCAATGCAGTGATTGTCTAAATCGTGCACTAAGAATTGTTTGTAAATCAAGAGTTGTTGTTTCTAACTTCTACTCAAAATATCATAAACTATGATTCCTACTAAAGCTATGGACAGTAATATTTCCTCATTCCACAAAATGAACATAAATGTTATAAATGGGTTCACAAGTACTAGAAAACACACTCGGGTTATGGAATACAATTCATCACTGCTATTCTATATGCTAAAGTTTATGTCTCGCATTCCCCTGAACCTTAAAACTTTTTCTAATCCTGCCTAGCAAACTGTCGTTCTACTAGATCTACACCCTCTCACAAGGATTCATATGTCTATGCTTCTCTTAGTGATTGAGTGATGAAGTAATCAAACTAAGTTCGATTAAGTTATGCCATCTCATATGTCTATGAAATTAACACAATTATCTAGATCCCCTCGGCCTATTTCACCTTTCGGTCTCCATAAGTGATGGGTTTCTATCCACTGTCGTGCTCAAGAAACAATTGAAAACAAGATCAAAGATAAGTTCAGTCATGCGAAACTCGATTCTAACATATATTCAAGCAAATGATGTTTTGTTCCACAACCCAAGTGCTAAACAGAGTTAGCTCATATTCAAAAATAAAAGAAATAAGAGCATAAGATCATTCATCATCAAAATACAGCTTGAAAATCTAAAATCAAACTATAGACGATGATCCTTTCGTGCTCCAATTACTTCCTCTCCAAGCTCGATCTCCAGGCACCTCTGCTCTCCGTTCGTGTGTTGTTGTAATTGTGTCTTCCAAAAGTGCGAAGCCTTTGTTTGATATTTTCTTTTTCACAGCCATTGATCTCCTTCTCTCTTCCATGATGCATCCACGTGTGCAAATGTCACTGTTTCCTTCAGACAAGGGATCGGCTTCCTTCAGTGCCACCTGTCTTCCCAGCAGACAATATCAAAAAGGACCTTTATCCTTGTCTCTGAGTGGTCCCGGAGAGAGAAAATCTCCTTCCTCCCAATCATGCATTTCTCATGCTCAAGCATATCTTCTATTAGCATGCGGCAGGTAAGCTCTAGCTTTCAGAACCTGAACTAAAATTCACCAAAACCTTGCAAAAAACTTATTAATACTTGCATAAGTTAAAAAAACATGACCTATTTACAAAGATACCAAAAACAAGCAGAAAGGACTTTGATTACTAAGTAACTTATTCAAAACAATATCTAATATTCATAAGAAGGAATCAAAAGATAACTCTTTAAGAGAGTTATCACCCCCCCAAACTTAAGATGTTGTTTGTCCTCAAACAACCAAAATAGAATCAAACCATAGATCCCAAAGTTGTTAAGTAATAAGCTAGAATAGTATGTCTCCTTTTTATTCAGCCCTCAGCAAAGATCAAAAAGAAAACATGAATAGTGATTCTTCCGATTGTTCAACTCCAGTCCTCGTTCTTTACAAAGTTTAACAATGCACACTCACCAAAATCTTACAATCCAATGTTCACAGAAAAGTAAATCAGATTTCAAGATAGCCAAATCATAGCTGAGCTTAACCTTAACTACTTATTCAAGCCTCAATGCTCATCAATGCCATATTTCTTTTCCTACCAATCATTGTTGGGAAATTTGTCTAAGTTTCCCTCCCTCAGTAGCTACTTGTATAGATCTTAGTTTTGGTGGATCAAATCCTAAGTCCTACCAGCGTCAGTTGTCTCTAGATAGCTCTAGTTCTCAAATGTAAAGTCCTGTTTAGGTCTTTTGAGTTGTAAGTCGCAGCTGATCAAGACTCATGCTGACACTGTTCACCAGCATGAGAAATGCTTACCACTGGTTACTGTTCACCAGTTGGGAAAAGTTTCATCAGGTGGCGGCTGACAAAGACTCGTGCTGACACTGTTCACCAGCATGAGAAGAGCTAATGACTGGTTACTGTTCACCAGTTGGGAAGGATTTCACCAGCAGGCGGCTGACAAATCCTACCAGCAGAATACGTGTTCTCACTGACACTATTCACCAGCGGTGAAGCCACCAGTCATGGGAGATTCCAAGAGTTAACATCAGACATATTGGTAGACTTAGATTGTGCCAGCGCAAGTCACCAGCAGAGACTGCCAGCACAAGATCACCAGAATGATCTACCAGTCGGATGTTACCAGCAGAATTCCAAATTCTCTCTCCCAGAGTCTTAGAGACAAAAAGAAGATTCGTCGAGGAATTAACTGACAGAGTATGACTTTAAGGAGGATACCTTAAAGTCCATCAGTTACAAGACACCAGTCTCGATTCCTCGTACTGACGAATAGTGCCGTTCTGACATAAAGAGATCAATGTCAGATAAAGCGGACAAAAGTATGGCACTTTCCGGAAAAACATACCTGCCGCCGTCAGAAGGACATGCGAGGACAGAGACCTTTTCCGGATGTGTCCAAACGGCTAGAAGATTTGAATGGGATCCCGCGTCTATAAATAGGTCGGAACCATCAACATTTAAGACGCTTGCTTCCTGACATTCAATACTCTTCACCTACCGAAAGACTGCAAATTTATTACGCTCAAGCAAGTAGAAGCGCATACAACTTTCGAGGCCTTTCTAAAGGCTATCCGTGTGTTGATTTATCAAACACGAGACTTCAAGCTTCCAGCTTGTAAGTTACTGATCTCTTTGGTGTTCTTTCTCTTCCGAGGAAGTTCACAGCAGCTCTTGTGCCAGCCAGCACTTGAGTTATCACGGGCAGTTTGCCATATTGAGAAGATACGTTCTTGGGAGAACTAAACACCCAGTGAAGCTGTGGAGGTTGAAGTGACGTGCTCGCACTCCACCAGCTGATCAGAGTTGAAGAAGGAAACAAGGCCGGGAGCGGTTGATCTAGTGAACTGGTGGACGAGGCATTCACCAGCTAGAGATAGATCGTAGGACTCTTGTACCTGATTACTCTTAGTGAATTTCCAGTGCTACGACTGGAGAGTGGACGTAGATCAGTTGATCGAACCACTATAAATCCTTTGTCTTTATCAGTTTTCTGCATTACATTCTTATTTTAAACCCAGCACCCAAGTGCTGGTGTATACTCTGAAAAACTGATAACTGTGTAAACAAGGCCTAAATTTTTCTAAGTCTTGAATCACCAGCTGACAGGTCCCAGTCAGTTGGTTAACCAGCAAGTGCAAGAAAACGATTACATTATTTCCGCTGCGTATCGTTTAAACTCTGATAAACCGGGACCAACAAGTGGTATCAGAGCCAGGTTCTTATAGACCGATTGTTTCTGAGTCGCTTAGGACCGAGATCCACGTTTCCTTGCACTCCTTTGTTTGTCTGTTGATTAGCTCAGGTACACGAAGATGAATACTCCGAAGCTACTCGACTACAAGCCTGAGAAGCATGACATATGGCGAAAGAGGTCACTCATTTCTCTGAAGAGCATCCATCCGGAAATGAAAGATGTGCTGGAGAAAGGGCCAATCGAGATCACCATGATACAGCACCAGCTAGGAGATCGTCCAGCTGCTGTGATCCCAAAGCCTCAAGATGAATGGAACGCCGAGGACAGGAAGCGGAATCAGTTGGATTCCATTGCTCACGAGTTGATCCTGGCTTCTCTTCCAGAGTCGCTGATGGAGGAAGCCCTCCAGTTTGACAATGCCAAGGGAGTATGGGATTACCTTGATAGTCTATGTCAAGAAACTGATCAAATGAAATGCAACAAATTGCAGGTTGCAGTGGACAAGTACGAGTCCTTCCAGATGCTGCTTGGAGAAACCATCAAGGAGATGGAGGCGAGATTCAACGCCATCGTCAGCGAGCTAAAGTCACTGGACAGGAAGTGCTCAAATGAAGATCTTAATGCCAAGATCCTGTCCAAGATGGCCAAGGAGGACTGGTTCGTGAAGACCACAGCTCTGAAGGAGAAGGACCTGTCCAAGATGACTCCCAAGGAGTTATTTGCTCAATTGCAGGCACACGAGTGGGATATCCAGATGGTAAACAAGAATGAGGCCATCCGGAACATGGGATCCCCCAGCATCAAAGCTCAAGACGAAGCTTACTTCGTCAAGAAGGACTTCAAATGGAAGCACAAGAAGCCCTTCCATGCTGACAGACCTGCTGCCCAGCACAACCAGAAGAAAGAGATCCCAGCCACATCGGGATCTAACTCAAAAGATAGCGAGAGCTCTATCGCTGACCTTGAGCAACAGATGAAGAGACTGGCCGTTCTCCTGGAGAAAGCCAAGTCGAAACAGGGAGTATCTCTAAGCTCATCTGATGGAAAATTCATCAAGAGAGCTCCCCGTGCTTGCTATCAGTGCCAATCCCCTGATCACCTTAAATTTGAATGTCCACAGGTGGAAAAGGGTGAGCGGGAAAGGCTGAAGAAGCTCTTTGAAGAGCGAGCATCCAAGGCCATTGCCAAGGCCATGCTGACCAGGACAGAAGTTCCTGACATTCCTGACCATGACGACGGAGAGTATGAGTCAGACGAAGAGTCAGAAGAGGAAGCTCTACTGGCACTTATGGCAGCCTTCGGAGAAGAATCAGCTGAAGGAAGTGCTGACAGTGAAGAGGCACTTGCAGCTGATGATCAGGTACAATCATCAGCTCCCCCAATGCATATCATGCCTTCTCACATTTTAGAGGATTCTGAGTCGCGTTGCTCCGACTCAGAAGCTGTCACAATAGACATTCTTCAACAAGAATTTTTAAAATTTTATGAAATAAAGAATGTTTTGGCTGGCAAAAATGCTTCGCTGAAAGATCAAATTTCTGTTTTGACCAAGGAGATTGAAAAATCGAGGTCAATCAGTGAAGAGCTAGCCACTTTGAAAAAGACTCACTTTGAGTTGCTCCAAGATTTTCAAATTGCAAAAACTGAGCGAGATAATTTTCACAATCTCGTTCTGGAGCAAGAAAATAGAATAAATTTTCTAAATAAAGGCTCAAAAGACTTGGAAGCAGCTCTAAGTCATTGGAGGAAGCCTTCTGATAAGTCCGGGTTGGGATTTACAAAGGATTTGAGCATAAACCAGCCCGAACAAATCACTACTGCTAAGGGTAAGGGCAAACTGGTAAGTGCATCAGCACCAGCTGGTAATACCAGTCAGTCCCGAATGGGTCATCAGCATAGGAACCATAAGTCCAGATACATAGGTGAGTCATCACGACAAAATCCTCAACTGGCAAGATCCTCTGCTGACAGGACGCCAGCACACCCAAGGACGCAGACTAAGCCGAAATATTCTAAGGCAAGGAAGTCAGCGTCAGCTGCCAGTGGGATCCGACAGCCAGCACCAGCTGTCAAGGGATTCCACGCATAACCTCTTAAGTATGCCAGTCACCAGCATACTTACAAGGGGTCCCAATCTCAGAGAAATTCTGAGAGAAGGACAATACCTGATAGGAGGAACACCTATCAGAGGCACGAGCCCAATCAAAAGTTTTCACAAAGGGCAATGAATGCTAACCGTCGTGGTCCATGTCCTCAGGGACCACCAAAGCAACACAATGTACCGAAAAAGCATTTCCGAAGCTCCCAGCGGAAGCGCACTTCCAAGGGAGATACACACACAACCTCACCTTCCCAAACCAAACGCATTCATTATTTCAAAAGGAAGGGAAAGGCTGTTAATGATGTCAGCAAGGATAAAACCAAGCTGAATATCACCCAAGTCTGGATTCCGAAAGGAATTATCCAGCGATCTAACCATGCAGGACCCGCAGAAGATCGGGGACCTAAATGAATCTCATTTCTTTCTTGCAGGTACAGGATCATGCGACACAGCTTCATAGATCGAGCGAGTGGATCATAGACAGTGGTTGCTCCGCTCACATGACTGGTGAAGAATTTCTATTTTCAGATCTTACCAAGGTCAAAGGACCTCCAGTCATATTCGGTGATAACTCAAAGGGCAGAGTTATCAGCAAGGGCTGCATCGAGAAGGACGATGTCAGAATCATAAATGTATCCCTTGTCACCAACCTCAAGCACATTCTCCTGAGCATCAGTCAGCTGTGCGACTACGGGTACACAGTTACCTTTGAGAAATCAGAGTGCCAGATCAAAGACAAGGAATCTGGCGAGACCAAGCTGAGAGGTGTTCGCAAAGGAGGACTTTATGTCGTCGACTGGCATAGCGGGAAGACTGACTCATGCTTCGTGGCCACCAGTTCCATGGAAACAAACTGGCTGTGGCACAAAAGGTTAAGTCATCTGAATTTCAAAACTATTAACTATCTGACTAAGCATGATCTTGTAGATGGTCTTCCCAAGGGCGGGTTCAAGAAGGAAGGAATTTGCAAGGCTTGCCAGCAAGGCAAACAAACTAAGAAGTCCTTCAAGAACCAGTCGCCAGTCTGCCCCAGTACCAGTCAGGTACTCGAACTGCTACATATGGATCTTTTTGGACCAGTAGCACCTCAAACCATTGGAGGACGACGATATTCGCTGGTGGTAGTCGATGACTACTCGCGCTACACATGGGTAAAGCTTCTCAGAACCAAGGATGAGGTGAAGATCATTCTTCCAGAGTTGATCATCCAAGCTCAGAAACAGAGAGAAGCTATGGTGAAGTGGATTCGTTCGGACAATGGGACTGAATTCTGCAACAGTCTGCTGATGGATTTTTGCGCGGAAGCTGGTATCAAACATGAAAGATCTACACCAAGGCAACCGCAGCAAAATGGACTGGCAGAACGTAGGAACAGGACGCTGAAAGAAGCGGTCCGGTCCATGCTGGCAGAGTCCGGCTTAGGACAGAGTTTCTGGGGAGAAGCGTTGGTGACGGCCTGCTACACTCAGAATAGAAGCGGGATCAACGAAAGACTCCAGAAAACTCCCTACGAAGTATATTATGGTCGTAAGCCTTCTATAGCTCATCTCCGTGCTTTCGGTTCACCATGTTATATCCATAATAATGGCAAGTCAAAGTTAAATGCCTTTTCGCCTAAGGCTGATGAGGGTGTCTTTGTCGGATATGGACATCCCTCTCACAAGGGCTATAGAGTATTTAACAAGACCACCAAACTTGTGGAAATAACATGCAATGTTGTTTTTGATGAAGCTACTTTAGTGCGCAGGACCTTACGACAACTGGCTGAAGATGTTCCTGAGGTCAATGATGTCGTTGATCAGTTGGGCAGGAATTCTTCCGATACTCAACCAACTGGTTCGACTAGACCTATGACTGGATCATCTTCACAACCAGTTCCCTCGGTTGCCCATCAGCAAACCGAGAAGGTCGGTGATGCAAATGACCTTGCTGAGACCTTACACTCAATCTCCCTGAGTGGATCTAGCAACAATCGAGGGGGAATTCCGACTGGAATCTTTGAGCCAGAAGACAACGATGAACCAGCTGGAATGGAGGTACCAGCTGATACTGATATCGTTGGTGAAGGTTCGAGAAGTCAGTCAGACAATGAAGCTGATGAAGAAGTTCCGACTGGTGAAGGTCAACCACCAGTTGCAATTCAAGTTCCGACTGGTGAAGGTCAACCACCAGTTGCAGTTCCAGCTCCGACTGGTGAAAATGTGGAAGCACCAGTCATCAGGACAGAAGAACCTATTTCACAGCCGGCACCAGCAGTCGCTGGTCCTCCCAAATGGCTGAGGGATCACCCATCCGATGCTATTCTCGGTGATCCAGAAGGTTCTGTCCAGACTCGCCACGGCAGTGCGCTCCTAAGTTGCTTTATTTCTCAAATGGAACCTACTTCCATAGGAGTTGCGCTAGAATCTGCTGATTGGATTAATGCCATGCAAGAAGAGCTTGCTGAATTCACTCGCAACAATGTTTGGGACTTGGTGGAGAGACCATCACATCAGTCAGTGATTGGCACCAAGTGGGTCTTCAAGAACAAGCGAGATGAGAATGGCACCGTGGTCAGAAACAAAGCTCGTTTAGTCGCCAAAGGTTACAGGCAGTGTGAAGGCATCGACTTTGATGAGACCTTCGCACCAGTTGCAAGAATGGAGGCGATACGGCTGTTCCTTGCGTATGCAGCGTATCACGGATTCACAGTATTCCAGATGGACGTGAAGAGCGCCTTCTTGAATGGCGAACTAAAGGAGGAGGTTTATGTCGAGCAACCTCCAGGCTTTGAGATAGGCACCAAAGTGTACAAGCTGAGAAAGGCCCTGTATGGATTGAAACAGGCGCCCAGGGCTTGGTACGAAACGCTGTCACAATTCCTTATCAGCAATGGATTTCGGAAAGGGAAGATTGATAGGACTCTCTTCCTTCTCAAGGATGGAAGTGACATGCTAATGGTGCAGATCTATGTTGATGACATCATATTCGGATCAAGGAATATATCTCTATGCAAGAAGTTTTCTCAACTGATGCAGAACTCATTTCAGATGAGTATGATGGGTAAATTGACATACTTCCTAGGACTCCAGGTCCAGCAGTCAGCTGATGGTATTTTCATTAATCAGCGGAAGTATACCAAGGACTTAATCCTGAAATATTGCCCAGAGAAAACTAAGTCCCTAAGGATACCAATGAGCACCAGCTGTCAGATATTTCTCGATGAACAAGGTGAATCAGTTGATCCTACCATTTACCGAGGAATTATTGGATCACTTCTCTATCTCACAGCCAGCAGACCCGACATCTCGTACTCAGTCGGAGTGTGTGCCAGATTTCAAGCCAATCCGAAAAGGTCACACATGGAAGCTGCCAAAAGGATAGTGAAATATCTGAAGGGGACTGAATCTCTTGGAATATGGTATCCCAAAAATGATGAGCTCACACTCATTGGATATTCAGATTCAGATTTTGCTGGATGCCGTATAGATCGAAAGAGTACCAGTGGTACGTGTCAGTTTCTAGGACACAAGCTAATCAGTTGGTTTAGCAAGAAGCAGCACTCAGTTGCTACATCTACCACTGAAGCTGAATATGTTGCCGCTGCCAGTTGCTGTGCTCAAATTATTTGGATCAAGCAACAACTGGAAGACTATGAGGTGGACACTGGCTGTGTACCCATCTATTGCGACAACAACAGTGCTATGTGCATCACGAAGAATCCGGTTCATCATTCCAGAACCAAGCACATAGACATTCGACATCACTTCATACGTGATCATGTCGAGAAGAAGGATGTCAGCGTAGACTACATCAGAACTGAAGATCAACTGGCTGACATCTTCACCAAACCCCTTCCAGAAGCAAGATTCAAGGAGTTGTGCATCAAACTCGGTCTTATGGAGATTGATGTGAGCCCCAATGATGAGGAAGAATGAGTCCCAGCTCTCATTCTATTCTTGATCTTCTGGAGGATGCTGATTACGACTAAGTCCAAGCTCTTAGTTGTCTTTATTTAAGTGGTATCTCAAGCTCACCGATGGTTCCTACTGGCGGAACTTATCCCTTAATTGTCTAAGGAAATGAGTCCCAGCTCTCATTCCGAAGTTGCCAGCACAAACCATCAGTTGAAGCGAAATTGGGTCCCAGCTCCCAACTTCAAGCGATGATGAGGAGTGGATTTCTTGAAGAGACGATAATGCGGAATAAAATTGAGTCCAAGCTCTCAATTTTCTTAATCTTTCAAGTTGTCAGCAGACAACTGGCGATTTTCCTACGACTGATGAAATTGAGTCCCAACTCTCAATTTATCCAAGTACTCGGGAGCCAGTCGTAAGTACCAGTTGTCAACTGGTAAGGAGGCCATGCTGACAGGGGGAAGTGATCAACTGGCATATCCTGCTGATGACCAGTTATATTACTGATGACCAATTGAGTCCCAGCTCTCAACTGACGATCTCTTGAAGTCCAAGAGTCGTGCCAGCTGTCGCAGAATTGGCGGGATTGTTCAAATCCTCTTGCGTGTGCGTACCTCAGAATTTAATGCGGCATTTAATGCCACATTTAATGCGCACAGTGACTGTGCGGTCAAAAGGACATTTGCGACCAATCGGCGTGTGCTATGTCAGCTCCACGTCGTGGCGCCCGTCAGCACGACCGCGCACGTCACCACTGGGAAGCGGGCCTGCTGATGACCGTCGATCCTTACTTGCTGAGACTTCATCTCGGTCGTTTAATCCTGCATGGTCCTTCGTATAAATACCCGATCTCCTTCATCGGGTTAACCTTTACGATCCCTCATATTTTCAGAACCCTAAATCTGTTCAAATTCTCTCAAAATTCCTTTGATATTTTCTGAAGTCATGGCGTCTTCTTCGCAACCTCCTGCTGATAGCCCCTCTACTTCATCATCCTCAGAGTCTCTCGACTTACCCCTCGCTGAAGCTCATATGCCAACATATACTGGCATTGTAAAGATAGAGGATATTGATTATAGCCATCCTTTTGCCAGACTGGTTCAACTGAATAGACCACCGACCCGACATCAACTCTCCAACGCCCAGATAAGGGCTGCTCAGGTCCAAAAAGAGAAAATTTTGAATGAGAAATTGGCCCTGAAACATTTCGGGGAGGAGCTGATGGAGATGATCGACCGAGAACAGCTCCAACCGTACCTCACGGCGACCCCCAGCACTTTTCATCCTCATATGGTTGCGGAGTTCTATGCTAGGGCAGTTATTGCTGACGACAGGAAGTCGTTCACTACATCGGTGTTCGGCCACCTGATCACCGTCACCGCGAAATACCTCGCCGATCTCTTCGGACTGAGGAATGAAGGAGAGGAAGTGGCCACGTATCATCAGGATGATACGGTGGAATTCCGGAGGAGGTGGGCGCAATGGAAGAAGGAAGAAGTCACCATCTTCCGGACTGGCATGAAAAAGTCCGAGATGGAAGAATACTGGCAGATGGTGTGCGACATTGTAGTTCGCATGCTACAATGTGAGGTCGGCTCGTACGCCGAGTTAAGCCTGCGGAAGTTCTCGGTGATGTGTGCCCTGGTGGATGGAGTTCAGGGCAATTGGGCCGAATTCTTTTTTGGCAGGTTGCTGGAGAATGTAGCGCGGAACATCACCGTGCCGACTGAAGGAAAGTTTGCCCACGCAGTCTCGTTCGGGCTGCGGATCAGCCACATCTTGGAAGTGGAGATGGGTGGAGGCATTGACCAAGGGGAGAGACTGGTCCCCTCAGACTTTATACCAGTCTCCAAGGTCAAGCAGGCTGACCCCGATTACAAGAAGCCGCGCAGGTTGAAAGGCAAGAAGGCAGTGAACCCTGATGAGGCCGTTTCTGAAGAGGATTCAGAAGACCTGGGGGAGCAAGTGCCAGCTGTGGCTCTCCCACTGTCAGCAGCGGCGAAGGCGGAGTTGAAGCGAAAACTAGAGACGGAGTCTCTCTTCGCTACGATGGAGGAAGCGGTGGCTGAGGCTACTAGCGTTCATCCTCGAGAAGTACAACTGGTACCAGCCACCAAGCCTCCATCCCGCAAGAAGCCGAAGACCCACCAGCACCAGCAGCCTCCGCAAGCTGTTGCTTATGATCCTGCGTCTGGAAAGATCTCAGTTCCAGTCAAGAAGTCCGTCTTGGGACTGACTGAGGAGGAGACCCTCGAGAGGATGACTCGCAAGAGGAAGCGAATCCAGACCAGAGCCCAGAAGGAGGCTGCAGAGACCAAGAAGGCGAAGCACGCCTCTATTATCAAGAAGAAACAAGCACAATCCAGGCTGCGAGCCATTGTCGCCCAGCAGAAGAGAGAGGCTGAACTGGCAGCCCGTGATGAAAGATTTGCAAAAATCAAGGCTGAGGCCGAGGCCAGGCGCCAGGAGCAACTGGCCGACCAATTGCACCAGGTGGCCAAGGGAAAATGGGGAGTCTCCGAGACTTCAACAAGTACCGTGCCACCAGCACCAGCACCAGGCGAAATCTTACCCGATGAATCCTTTACACGCCTGCTGGTGATGGGCGCTGACGAGGACGTACTATCCCTTGTGGATGAGTACATACCGGAGGAGGAAACCGCTGAAGTCCCTCCACCCGCGCAAGGGGGTGGTGGAGGTGATGAAGAAGTCCCACTGGCGACGCAAGGGGAAGCCAGTGGAGGAGTAGAGGAGCGGGCGACCACCCCGGAAAAACTGGCGAGCTTCTCGGATGTCAGTTCTGAATCCGAAGAGGCAGAGGAGAAAGTGGTAGAGGTGGAGCAGGCCACCGAGATGGAGGTGAATACTGGTGGAGAGGCTGCTGATAAACCAGTAGTACAACGCTCAACCGTGCAGAGGATGGAGCCGAGGGACCTTTTCCCTGATTTTGATGCTGAGGCTCGTGCTCATGCCGGTCGTCCAAAATCTTCTGAAGCCTCAACATCTTCGGGACGACCAGCGGCATCCTCATCAGCACTAGGACGCGCTGAGCGACGAGAAAGAAGGTCCTACATGATCAGCATTCACTACATCCACCTGATCGATGAGGACGACCTTCAGGCTCAAGTGACAGGGGTGCACCGGTGGGAGCACCGCGGGGAGATGGCATTTTATAATTCCAGGGTGCCTGAATTCTCAATCTTCAACATAATCCCGACCAGCGGCCTCCCCCACCAGTCCGTTTATGCTTCAAGAATTTTTGACTGGTGCCTGCCCCTGCAGCCAGTGGAATACTACAACTCTACTCTGTATGAGTATGTAGAGAACATCACGGCGGAAGTTGAGAGTGCCGTGGATGACGAGATGATTGCAGATTTCCAATATCTGTGGAGAGTGAATCCGGAGCTATTTAGGGAGTTCCGGAGGTGGAAGATCTTTGACCGATGCGAGCGCCGATTAACTGTGGAAAAGCGCTCAGTACTCTACGCCCGGCTCGAACTTGGCTACTGGAGAGCGGAGGAGGAGTGGGCTCATGCGTTCATGAATACAGATGCTGAGAACCCCCAGCAGCTGTCCATCAGGCGGATCAAGCGCCGTTTGAAGAAGATAGCTGACTACCGGAAGCTGACTGGCACCTCCGGCCTCCCGCGTCCGAAATTGGTGAAGTTACCTTTTCTCCAGTTCCACCTAGCCAGCCGCGGCTACCAGATGGTTTACGCGCTCAGACGCATCCGCATACTGGTCGATCTTCCGAGGATCCCTCCCTACCATGCTATATTGTTCGACATGGCTGCCAGCGCTCTGCTGGTAGACCACTTCGTAGAGGAGGATCCCTCTCGTGGTTGGTGGCTGACCCTTGCCGTCCCCCCTGTTCCTACTGTCTTGGGCGATCTAGTCCCTGATTCTATGGACTGGCAAGTGGTGGAATTCACAGCCCCACCCGTTTTTGAACAAGTCCAGCCAGCTCCAGCAGCAGTGCCAGTAGTGGAGCCAGCAGAAGCAGCAGTCGAAGTACCGGCGGAGGAACCAGCTGCAGCTGCAGTGCCAGCGGAGGAGCCAGCCCCAATGGAAGAATCAGCT
>JAPKLW010000288.1:123934-169221 GCA_026898455.1 Plectranthus barbatus | reverse complement strand
TCTGTGGAGAGTGAATCCGGAGCTATTTAGGGAGTTCCGGAGGTGGAAGATCTTTGACCGATGCGAGCGCCGATTAACTGTGGAAAAGCGCTCAGTACTCTACGCCCGGCTCGAACTTGGCTACTGGAGAGCGGAGGAGGAGTGGGCTCATGCGTTCATGAATACAGATGCTGAGAACCCCCAGCAGCTGTCCATCAGGCGGATCAAGCGCCGTTTGAAGAAGATAGCTGACTACCGGAAGCTGACTGGCACCTCCGGCCTCCCGCGTCCGAAATTGGTGAAGTTACCTTTTCTCCAGTTCCACCTAGCCAGCCGCGGCTACCAGATGGTTTACGCGCTCAGACGCATCCGCATACTGGTCGATCTTCCGAGGATCCCTCCCTACCATGCTATATTGTTCGACATGGCTGCCAGCGCTCTGCTGGTAGACCACTTCGTAGAGGAGGATCCCTCTCGTGGTTGGTGGCTGACCCTTGCCGTCCCCCCTGTTCCTACTGTCTTGGGCGATCTAGTCCCTGATTCTATGGACTGGCAAGTGGTGGAATTCACAGCCCCACCCGTTTTTGAACAAGTCCAGCCAGCTCCAGCAGCAGTGCCAGTAGTGGAGCCAGCAGAAGCAGCAGTCGAAGTACCGGCGGAGGAACCAGCTGCAGCTGCAGTGCCAGCGGAGGAGCCAGCCCCAATGGAAGAATCAGCTGAATCTGAACCAGCAATGGCTCCTTCCGCAACTGATGTGCCTTCCTCTTCTCTGGAAGTATCAGCGCAGCCAATCTCCGAGATCCATCCTCCTGCGCAGCTTCTTGCACTCATTGATGCCAGGATGGATCAGCGCTTCGCCACCTTCCGAACTGAAATTGCTCAACAAATGGACTCCGTCACCGCCGGTGTCTCCACCTTTTTGGCGCGGATCCAAGAGGGGGAAAGGGTGCGAGCACAGGCTGAAGCAGAGAGAGCCCGACTTGCTGAGGAAGAGAGACGGATTGCTGCTGAGGAAAGGCTGAAGAGAGAACAAGACATGGCCGAGCTTACTGCGATCCTGAGGTCTATCACAAGTGCTAAAACTCAATCACCAGGATCATCATCCAAGCCATAGTCTAGTTTCTCTATTTTGTTGTAAGTAAATGCTTATCAGCTAGACTAGTCAGTTATCACTCCTGTACTTGTAATTGCTACATCTTTAATGGAATGCTGACTGACAAGTTGATGACAATCTCTAGTTGTCCAACAATTATCAAGTATTTACTTACCAGCTGAACTTACACATCCAGTGTAATCAGCACCAGCACTCGTCTACATACTTTAAAATCTATTTTTGCTCTGATCTCAATTTTCATATTTTAAACGAGCAATATCCCACTTAGTTTGAGGGGGAAGATTTTAGTTAGAGCTGATGTGAGGAAGTAGTTTCATGGGTTTAGATCTGATAGGCTTATTTGTAAAACCCTGAAATCTTCTGTAACTTTCCTCATCAGCTGAGTGCTCGCTGGTTAGGCTTTGATCGCACCAAAAAGGGGGAAATTGTTGGGAAATTTGTCTAAGTTTCCCTCCCTCAGTAGCTACTTGTATAGATCTTAGTTTTGGTGGATCAAATCCTAAGTCCTACCAGCGTCAGTTGTCTCTAGATAGCTCTAGTTCTCAAATGTAAAGTCCTGTTTAGGTCTTTTGAGTTGTAAGTCGCAGCTGATCAAGACTCATGCTGACACTGTTCACCAGCATGAGAAATGCTTACCACTGGTTACTGTTCACCAGTTGGGAAAAGTTTCATCAGGTGGCGGCTGACAAAGACTCGTGCTGACACTGTTCACCAGCATGAGAAGAGCTAATGACTGGTTACTGTTCACCAGTTGGGAAGGATTTCACCAGCAGGCGGCTGACAAATCCTACCAGCAGAATACGTGTTCTCACTGACACTATTCACCAGCGGTGAAGCCACCAGTCATGGGAGATTCCAAGAGTTAACATCAGACATATTGGTAGACTTAAATTGTGCCAGCGCAAGTCACCAGCAGAGACTGCCAGCACAAGATCACCAGAATGATCTACCAGTCGGATGTTACCAGCAGAATTCCAGATTCTCTCTCCCAGAGTCTTAGAGACAAAAAGAAGATTCGTCGAGGAATTAACTGACAGAGTATGACTTTAAGGAGGATACCTTAAAGTCCATCAGTTACAAGACACCAGTCTCGATTCCTCGTACTGATGAATAGTGCCGTTCTGACATAAAGAGATCAATGTCAGATAAAGCGGACAAAAGTATGGCACTTTCCGGAAAAACATACCTGCCGCCGTCAGAAGGACATGCGAGGACAGAGACCTTTTCTGGATGTGTCCAAACGGCTAGAAGATTTGAATGGGATCCCGCGTCTATAAATAGGTCGGAACCATCAACATTTAAGACGCTTGCTTCCTGACATTCAATACTCTTCACCTACCGAAAGACTGCAAATTTATTACGCTCAAGCAAGTAGAAGCGCATACAACTTTCGAGGCCTTTCTAAAGGCTATCCGTGTGTTGATTTATCAAACACGAGACTTCAAGCTTCCAGCTTGTAAGTTACTGATCTCTTTGGTGTTCTTTCTCTTCCAAGGAAGTTCACAGCAGCTCTTGTGCCAGCCAGCACTTGAGTTATCACGGGCAGTTTGCCGTATTGAGAAGATACGTTCTTGGGAGAACTAAACACCCAGTGAAGCTGTGGAGGTTGAAGTGACGTGCTCGCACTCCACCAGCTGATCAGAGTTGAAGAAGGAAACAAGGCCGGGAGCGGTTGATCTAGTGAACTGGTGGACGAGGCATTCACCAGCTAGAGATAGATCGTAGGACTCTTGTACCTGATTACTCTTAGTGAATTTCCAGTGCTACGACTGGAGAGTGGACGTAGATCAGTTGATCGAACCACTATAAATCCTTTGTCTTTATCAGTTTTCTGCATTACATTCTTATTTTAAACCCAGCACCCAAGTGCTGGTGTATACTCTGAAAAACTGATAACTGTGTAAACAAGGCCTAAATTTTTCTAAGTCTTGAATCACCAGCTGACAGGTCCCAGTCAGTTGGTTAACCAGCAAGTGCAAGAAAACGATTACATTATTTCCGCTGCGTATCGTTTAAACTCTGATAAACCGGGACCAACAATCATCCTCTCTTGTTCTCAACTAATAGGCTTCACATCCCACTTAGATCGAAAGGACTTTCACGGCTTCTAATGTTAGGCCAAGGTTTGTGGTGAGAGAATTTGGAAAGAGTAACTTTAAGTCTAGAGGTGTTGTCCTTCTTATTCTACCCTTGGACTTATTTCAATCTTCTTTCTATAACCCCTTTTTTTTTTTTCAGCAGTTGGCTATTACTAACACACTTGGCTAAATTCCCAACAAACAATGTGGAAATTAGCTTTATTTCAAACATTTTTTTATAGGCTAACACAACTGCTTATTCTCTTTTTCTTTTTCTTTTTTTTTTGTTTTTTTTTTGGGGCCAAAATGCCTATCTTTTCTTATCTTTTTTTTAAAAAACAAGGGTAACAAGTTAACACTTCGGCTCGAAGTGACACCCCCCAAACTTTAAACAGAACATTGTCCTCAATGTTAGAATAGAACTAGATCGGAACAACCCTCTAGACTAGGACCTGTTTGGAAAATGGCTTAACATGAAGTAGGTGTAAACAAGAAAAAAAGGCTAAGGCTCGAAATCTAGGTGCAAAGGTATATGCAAGTATACACAATCCACAAGTAATATAGTCAAGTGAGAGCAGATATCGAACCCAAGGGAGTGATTGTCTAAATCGTGCACTAAGAATTGTTTGTAAATCAAGAGTTGTTGTTTCTAACTTCTACTCAAAACATAAATATGCATAAACTAAGATTCCTACTAAAGCTATGATCATTAATATTTCCTCATTCCACAAAATGAACATAAATGTTATAAATGGGTTCACAAGTACTAGAAAACACACTCGGGTTATGGAATACAATTCATCACTGCTATTCTATATGCTAAAGTTTATGTCTCGCATTCCCCTGAACCTTAAAACTTTTTCTAATCCTGCCTAGCAAACTGTCGTTCTACTAGATCTACACCCTCTCACAAGGATTCATATGTCTATGCTTCTCTTAGTGATTGAGTGATGAAGTAATCAAACTAAGTTCGATTAAGTTATGCCATCTCATATTTCTATGAAATTAACACAATTATCTAGATCCCCTTGGCCTATTTCACCTTTCGCTCTCCATAAGTGATGGGTTTCTATCCACTGTCGTGCTCAAGAAAACATTGAAAACAAGATCAAAGATAAGTTCAGTCATGCGAAACTCAATTCTAACATATATTCAAGCAAATGATGTTTTGTTCCACAACCCAAGTGCTAAATAAAGTTAGCTCATATTCAAAAATAAAAGAAATAAGAGCATAAGATCATTCATCATCAAAATACAGCTTGAAAATCTAAAATCAAACTATAGACGATGATCCTTTCGTGCTCCGATTACTTCCTCTCCAAGCTCGATCTCCAGGCACCTCTGCTCTCCGTTCGTGTGTTGTTGTAATTGTGTCTTCCAAAAGTGCCAAGCCTTTGTTTGATATTTTCTTTTTTACAGCCGTTGATCTCCTTCTCTCTTCTATGATGCATCCACGTGTGCAAATGTCATTGTTTCCTTCAGATAAGGGATCGACTTCCTTCAGTTCCACCTGTCTTCCCAGCATACAAGATAAAAAAGGACCTTTATCCTTGTCTCTGAGTGGTCCCGGAGAGAGAAAATCTCCTTCCTTCCAATCATGCATTTCCCATGCTCAAGCATATCTTCTATCAGCATGCGGCAGGTAAGCTCTAGCTTTCAGAACCTGAACTAAAATTCACCAAAAGCTTGCAAAAACTTATTAATACTTGCATAAGTTAAAAATAACATGACCTATTTACAAAGATACAAAAAACAAGCAGAAAGGACTTTGATTACTAAGTAACTTATTCAAAACAACATCTAGAATTCATAAGAAGGAATCAAAAGATAACTCTTTATGAGAGTTATCAATATCCACAGACCGAGAAGACTGTTACCTAAGACATGTCTACGTACAAGTTCAAAGAGGTAGAAGATGAACTTGTGAAGAGACATCTCGTAGCCAACAAGACGTTGCTTCACGAGTGGGGTGACTTGCAACAACGAGCTCGGGGAGGAGACCAAGAAGGAGTAGATCTAGCAAAGGCGTTATTTGGAACAGTCAGAAGAAGAATTGATCATTGTAACTTGTAGTATTATATTTTGTGAAGTGTAACTCTTGTAAATCAATGCTATCAATAAAAGAATATTCTCATTTTGATAACAATACTCTGTTGTCTCAAAAACTGTAACTGCCTAAAGCAAAATGTTAGATCATTACACTCCTTGTGTAAATAGAATCCTATCTAAAATTCTTATGATTTTCCTTGGTTAAGAATTCAAAGATGTAACGGAAAATCAGAAGATAGGAATTTCATAAGTGTGTCTCCAAAAATAAAGTCGGAAGCAGAGCGCTTGATGGTTGAAATGAAAGATTGTTATCAAGCAGACACTCTATGCTGATTGCTGAGTCCAAGCTCTCAGCAGATGCCCGACGATTACTGAGTCCGAGCTCTCAGTAAAGACTCTTGAACTTAAAAGATTCAAGGAATTAAGAAGAGTCTAAAATTACTGCTGAATCCAAGCTTTCAGCAGATATCCTGTGAATGCTGAGTCCAAGCTCTCAGAAATATGGTATTGTTTGCTATATCCGGCCATAACAGACAAAACCAGAAGGGAGGTTACTGAGTCCATGCTCTCAGTAAAGAGACTCTCTGATCCTTAAACAATAAAAAAATCTTTGTTTAAGAGTCTGTTTTGTATACTAAGTTCAAGCTCTCAGTAGAACCTCGAAGACTGCTGAGTCCAAGATCTCAGCAGATGTTCATCGATAGCTAAGTATGAAATCTTAGCATACTCATATTGACTGCTGAGTCCAAGCTCTCAACAGATGACTATTGTTTACGGAATGACAAGACCTTAAGAGAATTAAGTTAGATGCTGAGTGATACGTGCGTAAAATGACCCATATTTCGATGTGTGTGCATGCTTGTTTGTGGCTATTTTACTCCCGTATCATATATTTTTGTCGTATTTTGGTTGTGTTTTCGTGTTTTGTGTGTTTGATTTGTGTAGGATAGGTTTTGGGCATAAACGAGCATTTTTGGTGGAGTTTTGGAGGTAAATCGCACGTGTTTGGAGTTTGGAGAGCTCGACCGGCCGAGCGGGTGCAGGATCGGCCGAGCGGGGCTTTCAGAGGGCTCGACCGGCCGAGCAGAGGCAGGACCGGCCGAGCGAAGGTTCAGAAGGGTTCAGAGGGCTCGACCAGCCAAGCCAACTTCGACCGGCCGAGCGAGGCCAACAGAGAGCAGGCTCGGCCGAGCCAGCTTCGACCGGGCAATCCGAGGTCCTGTTTGCTTGCTTATAAAAGGGGAAAAGGCAGTTATTTGAGGAGCTTTTTGTCATTTTTCATAAAATCTAGTTAGAATTTCTCCTAGATTCCATTTCCTATCACGATTCATCCAAATTCTAGAGTATCTTAGAGCTCAATTCACCAATCCTTGGAAGAGAAGTGAAGAATCAAGGTGGTAGATCAAGGCATACAAATCCAATTGGGGAAGATTCCAATCTCTACTTTTCAAATTGTAATGGATGTAATTGAATTCAACTTTGTATTTGTACAATTAAAAGGTATGATGTTCTAATTCATTTTGGATGTTGATTTGAGTAAGGATGCATGATCATTTGGTTTGAGAATTGTTTGTTTACTTTCCTTTGAGAGCTTGAATTGCACTAGAACTTGTTCCTTACTTCCTAGGTGTAGGTAAGAGCCAGCTTAGGAGGTAATTGACGTGAACGCTGCAGCCAATACGCGGGCGGAATCATCGTGAATAGTGTAGATTCATACGATTTTAGTTCCAATTCATGTGCGGTGCTAGATCGTAGGGCAATAATTGATGAACTATTTGGAGTGGTCTAGGGCTTAATAACGTGATGGTTTGCAAGTCTTAGATCATCAACCGTTAGCTCGCCGTGACAAGGGGCTAACGAGTGTAGGGTCGATTGCTCAATCTCCTAGGAATTAAAATGTGTTTACATCAATGATTAACCTAATTTGATTGCATCTACACTCATCTCAACATCCTATCTTCCTAATTTGAGTATTTGATTGTCTTGGTTTACCGATTTGGGAAAGTATTGATCAATTGATGATTGTTGGTTTAATTCAATGTTTGTCATATATTGTTAGCATAGGTTTAGATTGAATGCTTAGATTGTTAGAAACTACTCAACGATTGAATCATGCCTAGCTATAGGACTTTGCTATAGTATCTCGGTATTCTAGCGGGCGAAGCGGGGAAGGACCTGGATTTGATAAATATTATTCTTGTGTAGTTAGAGGTTTAATTTGATTGAACTTTTAGCCGCATCACTGAGTCCACACTCTCAGCAAATATAAAAGGTCTAAAGATTACTACGATCCCCGCAGAATATAAATTCAATGTTGAGTCCAAGCTCTCAGCAAACCTTTATGATCTATAGTATTCAGCAATCTAAAGGATCATCAAATGATCGTATTATGTGTCCTAGCTCTCAGTGTGGGTCTACTAGTTACTGAATGTACTACTCTCAACAATTGCCCTTTTGCATCCTTAATTTGGCCCAACAAACAAAAGAGAGATAATCATTTCAAATCTCTCGAAAGGTAGGATTATCTGAATGCCAGAGCTGCTATGAAGTCTACATTAATTAAAAAGGTAACTACAGCTTAGGGCGGCGACAAAAAAGCAGAAGCCACATCAGCCACGCACATTCTTCCATCATCGTGGGGCATAAGGTGAACCGTCACCAACTGCCCAACCTTCAATTCATCTAGATTAGAAGGAAGATCCAACCGCTCACACAAAGCCGGTTTCAAGCAATCGTATAAAGGAAGATTAGTTTGGGATTTCTAAACCCTATTACGTCCAATACTTCTGATTTTAAATTTTCTTCCACTCTGCATATCTTTGATTTTCAGAAGAAATATCAATGGTGAAATCATCCAACCGTTCCAATCCCCCTGCCGAATCCTCAGGAAGGTCATTCATACCCGGAGAACCTGAACAATTTCATCCAACGTTCATAGGTGTATTCAAGAAGGAGAAGATTGATGAATTGTCTCTTACTATCGCTTGGTGGCCATTGATCATGGAAAGGCATCGGGTGAACTCACCTTCGAACAGAAGAGGGCGGCTCAAGTAAAGAAGAACAAGATACTCTATAAGCCATTGTTCAAAATGCACTACTTCGATAGACTCATCGACAAAATCGACCGAGAAGGCCTTCTAAAGTACTTATTTGCGGAACCCCTCAAATCCCAGCCACACATAGTTGCAGAATTCTTTGCCCGTGCAGTGATTAACAAGAGTGAAAAGTTCTTCACCACGAGTGTCTTGGGGACGGAAATCATAGTAAGCCCAAAGGTGTTAGCAGAGAAGCATGGCCTGCGAGCAGAAGGAGAAGATGTTGCTAACTACAAAATCAATGATGAAGAAGAGATGGAGAAACGATGGCAAAGGTGGAAGAAGGACACCTTCATAGAACTGTGGAAATTGGCTGCACCGCTAAGATCACTGGAAGAACCTATGAAGTGCCTGGCACAGATTTTGATAAGAATGTTGGTAGGCGAGGTTGGTTCACTTTCAGAACTTAGTGCCAAGAAGTTTGTTGTGATGATGGCGATTGATGATCAAGTCCGTGGAAATTGGGCAAAGTTCATCTACACCAAATGGCTGGCACACGTCTACAAGAACAAGAATGTCAAAACAAAGCATACGTTCACCCAGGATTTGGGTTTGAGCTCAAGATCAGTCATTTTCTTGAGGGCATCATACCCCAGGGGAAGCGCTGCTATGGTGAAGATTTGCTGCACACCAACTACATACCGCTAATCAAGAAGCAACAGCCTCCCAAGAACTTCAAAGAACCACTTATTCCAAGAGGGAAAAACAATGTCAACCCTGAAGAACCGGTTTCCGATGAAGAAGAACCCTACCAAGGAAGTGCAATCCTGTCAACTGCTATTCCACTCACTGAGGAGGAAATAGAAGAGGAACGAAGGAAAGCAGACCAGGATTCCTTGTTCGAAGAATATGAAATCCTGGTAGACATCACGCAGTTGGATCCCTCTATGCCAACCATTGCGAAGAAGAAGTGCACACAAAAGAGCCCTCAGTAGAGGATGAGCAAGCCAGCAGGTGATGAAGACAAAGCTAAGAATAAAAGAAAGAGTGATTGTTTTTAAGGATCAACAATCCAGGTCACCGTACCGGTAGTAGACACATCTCTACCAATTCCAGGCGTCGCTAAGGATACAGATGCAGTGCCTATCAAGTCAGCCTCCAAGGAGACAAAAAGAAAGCTAGAGTTCTCTGGAGAGGAGCAGACATGGAAGAAGAGGCGACATGACAAAGCTCTGAAAAAGGCGCGTGAGCAGCAAGCATTCGACAAATCGATGTTGAAGATGACTCTCGATCAAAGAGATGCTAATTTCGAGCGAGTCAAAGCTACTTACGATGAGAGCAATGCCAAGATACAAGCCGGTGATCAACCTGGACGCATCACCTAGAAGAATATTGAGAAAGCACAAATTGCGAGATGTAAAGTTAAGGTCAGCAATGCCGAAGAAAGGATTGTAAATCCAGATGCCATGACAAATGCAGAATTTGACAAATGTCAAAGGAAAGAAACATTCATTGATTTACAAGGAGCTGTGCTAGGGAGATTCGAGGAATCGATGATGCAGCAGACTCTTGCGCAAGAAGGAAGGAGTTCTGCAACTCTGACTGTTTAGCCCATCACTGCGCAGAGGGGAAGTGATGGCGCTGATTTTGACGCTGAAAAAATTGTTCAATAGGCTGCTACGCTAGGAGGTAGCAGTATTGTGAAAGGAAGTTTGAGACATACTGCTGCACAAGGAGGAAGCAGTTCTGTTATTCAAAAGGTATTTGAGGATGAACAACTGGCGGCGCAAGGAGGTAGCCTGATTGTTACAATTCTAGCAGAGAGTGATTTGGTTCATGATGAGGGCCGAATCCCTGCAAAAGGAAAGGAAGACAAGACAACAGAGAAGGAGAATGCTGACCTTAAAATGATGATTGATGAAGGTACAACAACTGCTGAGGTAGTTCAACCGATGACTGTTCAGCAATCAGACTCAACAGCTGAGAGGGATGCTGCTGAGAAAGGACATGCTGCGAAGGAAGCCATGGAAAAAGGAGCCACTACCTCACTCGATGCTGAGACCCGCACGAGACTTCAAATCAACCTTAGTGCAAGTGTGAGAGCACACAATGAGCAGTGTCTACGTGCTCTGGGATTGGATCCTACGACTATTCTTGAATGGAGACTGGGAGCAGAAAATCCTTGTCTGTTTCACAAGACCATCGACATGCTACGACAAAGGAAAATTTCAATTCCCACATCTCCCGAAGTCTCAGGTATCTCGTTCAGAGACATCCCGAGTGAAGACAAAGTGGAAATGATAGGGAGTGCCGAAGTTGCCGAAGGGGTTTTAATGCTTGCTGAAGGTAACTCAGTTTTCAGAGTAGAGAATTTGAGAGTACCAATGGAAGGACAACGTAACAGAAGGTTCAAGGCGAAGAGGATTGCTAAATGGTGTCCTCGAGTCACTGTGAAGGATGAGAAGAATGATGACCTCATCTCATGGGCGAAGGAAATTTGTGTATTCATTGAATCCCAGATTGTTGATGATCTTGAGACCACCTATGCCGCTAAATTCATGAATGTGTCTTTTGATCTCGAATGGCTAAAGATAGAGTTCCATAGGTGGAGATTCTTTAATTATACCACCCATGAACTACATTATGAAGACCGAGCAATCATGATGCAAGGATGGGTCTAAATTACTTGAGAAGTGAAGAGGAATGGGCAAACAACTGGATGGATCAGACATCCAAGCGACAGTATTTTGAGAAGCAAGTAGCTGCCAGACTGCAAAAGATCAAGGCGCACAGAGCCATCACTGGAGATTGCTTTATCCCGGCCTCTGAGTATGCCATTGTCGGCTCACCCCCTTTCACTCAAGCATTTAAATCCCCAGCAACAAGATGATAGATGGCTGCAACTCCTGAATTGCAAGCCAGAATACCAGAAGAAAAAGTTGCACGGAAGAAAGCAGAGGATCACCAGAAAAAGATGAAGTTTAAGGAGAGGATACTCACAACATTGGCTAATATCCCATATCGGGGGGATAGCTTTAGGACTCCATCTCCAGTTGCTAAACAAGAGGATCGTGTTCAAGAAGTTGAACCGGTTACAGCAGAAGATGTTGATTCAAATGCTACTTCGTCACAGGCGCTTACAATCACTGATGACATTCCCACCACCTCCAACCAGATGGTCATATCCATGGAGCCCCCAATCTTAACAGTTGAGCCACTGAGCTCCAGTACACATAACAGGGACCTCCATAGATTCATCCATGCTGCGGTAGCAAGGAGCATAGGAGAGCAGGTAGTGTCGATCGTGCAAGTTGAAATGCAAACCTAAGTGGGTAAGACCAAGGAGGAACTTCACCAATCGCTGCATGATAATTTTGAGATCTTCTCCACCGACCTTTTTGCTCCGATCAAAGAGGGGGAAGAGAAGAGATTGACAGAAGAAGCAGAGCGACAAAAGGAAGAAGAAGAGAGACTCCAGCGCCTTGAAGCACCAAAGAAACTGGAAGAAGAATTGAGGAGACAACAAGCAGAGGAAGAGAAGGAGGAACAGAGGAAGAAAGAAGAAAATGAGAGGATCAGAAGAGAAGAAAAAGAAGCTATTGTGGATAATTTCATGAAGGTCACAACCAACACCCTAAAAAATTTGAAGAAATCCACCGGCTCTTCGAGTGCCAGAGATGCTGACTTAGACTCCTCAACAACCAAGAAGTAATCCCTCCAAGTTTCCCAAGTCTTCTGGTAAAAATGTTTTAAATTTGGGTAGACGTTTCTTGTATCTCATTGCGAATTTTTTTAATGGAAACTAACCAAGATTGAAAACAACACTTCATTGTCCAACACTGCATTAACTGTCATAGCTGAACTTACACGAAGAGTGTAATCAGCAAAATTGCCTGGATTATTGAGTGTGTGATATGTTCATGTGTGTAGCTCTAAAGATGTGTGTGTAAGTGCTATGTGCTTATCTGATTGATGATTTGAAAGCCATTTACCTGAAGTAAATTTTTAATTGAGCAAAACCCTTGTTATTTCTGTAGGGTTTGAGTCTACGATAGACAACATGAATTGCCATTCTTGAATTCTTGCCAAGAATCATTCTTAGGATACCAGGAATAAATTTCAATTAAATAAACCATGCGAACCTATGCATGCTCCTACAAAATTAATTGCAAATGATGGAATTTAGGAATACCTAATCTTCACCATTTGATCTACAGTTCTAGATCGGAGCCAATAACGATGAAGTAAATATGGATATGAATATGAACAATGGCGTTGGAAGTTGTTCCTACAGATCTGATCTTTTGATCTGTTCCCTTGCTCCTTGGAAATCTGGTGAGGATTATCTACCAAGTTGAATCAGGAAGCCGGAGGATTTGATAAGAAAAATCCCCTTCCTAATCGCCGATTCTCTCTCTCTCTCTATATATATATATCTCAATATTCTAATTTTGAATATCAAACTGTATACTGTGGGCTACTACCTCTGATCTGAGAGAGAAAACCTTTATATAGTGTTAGGGTTTTGAGAAACCCTAACCTTAATGGGCTTGAGCAGTTTGTGGGCCAGACCAGGGATCAGATGCAAATAATAAAGTGGGCCCTCTTTATTAATTAATTCTTCATTGTTCAACCCAGAACATAATTAATTAATAAAACATTATTTTAACTTTCACCACGGTAACAATGCTGACTCGCCTCTTTATTACCACGTTATTAGGAACGGGTTGCACCAAACTAACATGATCCACATATTTAAGGTTTTAGACATTCAATAATTATTATGACAATCAGCCACAACTAATTAATCTCTTATTTCCTGAGTAATACCACTCACTCCTTTTCACTCATGCCTGAATTAAATAATTCAACCTGCAGGGTTTAGCATAATGAACCTTGTGAGCTCCTCAGGGAATGTCACCATCCTGAAACGGATATGCTTACCTAAACGTCCAGCCTAAGCAGGCCACACACAAATTGCCAACACCCAAAATACGGGTATAAGAGTACATGCAAGACTCGCCACCATGGTAAATCAAAGTGTGGTCAATCTGTGTGTGCCCTTTATCCTTCAGTTAGGTTCAAGATCATAGGAAGTATGTTAGGGATCTGGCTTATTCATATGTCAATGAGAATGGCACATCCCACAGTTGATCCCATCAATACACAACCATGTACCGACACATCAAGTAGCTAGGATAAGCCCACTTATGAACCGATGTGCTGCAGCTTAGACTGACAGCCTATCCAGATACTGTCTCAGCTGTGATACTGTTTATATCTCGCTAGGTCAAACGATTCATATGATCCTCTGTGATCTCCTACACACCATATGGTCATCCCTTTGGGCGAGATAATAGGATATTATGGTTCGTTGTATGTTAGTTTCATCAGACAGCGAGCATTGTTGTAGCGACACATATATGAAGACTAGTGTACAAAACACTTAATCATATATGCTTTCAGTATACAATCCCAACAATCTCCCACTTATACTTAAAGCATAATACCATTGCTTTACCAAAGTATTAAGTGTGCCTATACTGGTCCTAGTCTATTTACACATCTACGATCGACTAGTGATCGATATTGCCTTCAGATTCAAACTATGGACATAGCCCTCATAAGTTTTCTGAGATAGGCACTGTGTAAATAAATCTACTAGACCTTCATGTCAATCACTCCCACTGCATTCATGTCACCTCTTGTCACGATTTCTTGTATGATGTGATACCACACATCCTATGAGTTTTACCACCTTGTGAGTCT
Source organism: Plectranthus barbatus (assembly GCA_026898455.1). Taxonomy (NCBI): domain Eukaryota; kingdom Viridiplantae; phylum Streptophyta; class Magnoliopsida; order Lamiales; family Lamiaceae; genus Plectranthus; species Plectranthus barbatus. Next base: position 155,197 of record JAPKLW010000288.1, on the reverse strand, counting down.
TGGGTTCCCTTGAGTTTGTCATTGCACCAACATGATCACAATTCCATGTGATTTTGTTAGGAAAACTCAGAACACACACTTCTAGAGGATAACATCGGAGTTATACTGCTTCTTGCGAAGCTAATGAAGCTGTAAAAAACTCAGCCTTCATACCGAAATCCGCAACACACACTTTTGTGTTAGATTCCTATAACTCCTCCTCCAAGGCCAACACATAGTTAGAGGTCGATTTCCTTTCCTTATGATCCTCCTGGATATCCGATGCCATTCAACTCACATGGCACATTTGTAAACCAATGTGCTTGGTTTAACATGCTTATATCATTACAGATATCTAACTTCGTTCATTTACAATATAAAAAGACAACAATCTTTCTTGCTACGAACGACTCACCACAGAATCAATTTAAGCGACTTGAGATACCTGAACATCCTTTTCTTGTGACAACATAAGACCTTAATTAAAAGATGTTCCAAAATCTCATAATTCCTACTTCTGAAACTGTTCGGATAACCATCTCTTTATGCCTGATAATATCTCCACTCCATTTCCGAATGTGAAAATACCATCAACATAATGTGCAAGGAAAACCACGCTTTCGCTGACACATAACTGGTACATGAAACTATCATTGTTGATAGACAATATCAAAATGTCTGTTACATGACCTTGAAGCTCCTTTAAGTTCATACTTGAACTACCTTGGCTTCTAGACATGATGCTTTTCACTTTACTGCACATAACTTATCTGGTTGTTGCATGCAGATGTCGTCACCTTTTATCAAGGTACCTGTTTATAAAATTTGGATGACATCATCTATCTTCCAGATAGTTGGATTCATATGTGCTGTTATAGTTAAAAGAATTCGAATGCGTTTAATAGTTGCAACCAGTGAGAAAGTCTTGTTGTGAAACATACCTTACTCACTAACCTAGACACTCGAATATACTAGGTTACCATTCGAGCATTTTTCTTGTATATCAATCAGTTGCCTATTGCTGGAAAGTTATTTGGCAATCACTGATCCTGATACACTACCATAACCTTTACTGATTCATTTCTGAATTCATGACTTGACGTCATTAAACTGCATCGTTTGTCTTAACAACTTCGTTGCACTTTAAGGGATAAGTACGATGTTGTTTGTTAAGCTGGGAACAAGTCCAGAGACTGTTTCCACGAACTAGTACCATTAAGCCTGTTAAGGCAACCTCCCACTGCAACGATGCTCCTTTTACGTTGTCAGTTAATGGTGCATTAATTTGTGGTTTACCACCTTACACAGGTGACCGTGCAATTGGTACCATACCTTCCAAGGTATGCTCAATATGCCACGGGGTATTTCCTGATGGATTCGAATTGTCTTCTCTAAAACGTTAGAGAATAATCTTACATTTGGATTCATGGTTTCATCCTATACAACTTGCTTGTATCTATGATACACAAAGCAACCATCTTTTTCGTTTACCTGGAACAGCCCACAAAGCAGTACTAGCTTAAACCTTTCTTCCAACCAATCAGTTTCCTATATCAGCTTAACAGCCGAATTACCCATCATTGCCCTTTTGACAGAGTCAAGGTCTGCTAGGGTATTTGGAACTGATTTAGAAGACACTAGATTAAGCAGACATATAACTGCTTTTGGCGCTGTTCCCAAAACAAAAATTTGGCAAAGCTGGCATAACTTATAAACTTTTAAAGAATCTTATTTCGTTTTAACCTAAACTATCCCAATCGAGAGATAATAGGTGTAGTTAACTGGGATGCAATCCCTTTGCTCTGCCAGATATTGTAAAAAACCCATCACTTAAGATACACCATTATGAATGAACCAAAATATTTTTACGTTCTTGTTTAACTTATTCTCTACCTTAGTCTTGAAGGCTCTTGATTAAACCAAGAGACTAAGACTTGTAGTGAACTAGATAAACATATCCAAGTCTTAAATGATTACAGTATCAATGCCTGTTACAGCAACTGCGAAAGTAGACTCAAACTAGCAAACTAGAGCAAACACGAAATAACCTATAGAGATACAATCGCCTATTAAAAGGCCTGGTTACCATCTTATACCTCTAAGTAGTTGTCATAAGTACCATTCTTAGGAATACCTGGATTGAATCCATAATTCCATGAATTACTTAAAACTACTTAGACTGATGTAACCTATCTCTATAGATATTCTTTTAAATTATACCTTAGAATACTGATAGTTTATGTAATAAAGTAATGAAGAGATAAACATCCATAATAGAAAACACTGTTATTCATCATGATAGAAAAACTCTATCGAATAACTGATGATCCATAACAATAGATGAAAAATATTGTTTCTCAAAACAACATCTCTTCAGAAACTTGAATTAAAACAGAGTTTTTAACATAAACTCAAAGTGAAATCTCCATCAGCTGAAGTAGCAACTTCCAGCATCAATCTTGGAGATGGTAATCCTGCCATCTTCAACAGTTACCACTACCCACTAAGGAGTAGAAAACCGATACTAAACATGTTTCAACAAGCAATGCAAAAGATGACGTACCTTGTCCCTTAGTTACCAAACTTGGACAATTTACTTTCCAGTGACCCTTCTGGCCACACTTGAAACATTTGTCCTTCTTGTTATCTTTCTTTCCTTTGTTCTCTCCTTTACCATTCATCTTCTTTTTCATGTCATTATGACGCGATTTAGAAGAACTTTTAGCAAGAGATCTGGAATGAACTGATAAGGCAAGACTGCTCCCACTGCTTCCTTCATTCCTCTTTTCTTTGACATCACTCTTTCGACTCGAAAGCAAATCAGAGTCACTGACAGAAAAGACTGAAGAAGCTTCTGTTGATACAACATCCTTGAGCAGACTGTGAACAGTATACTCACTGTTGTTTTTCTCAACAGAAATTCTGAAGTCATCAAATGACGTCGGTAAAGTGTTGAGTATCAAGTCAATTTTGACATCATTGTTAATTTGACCACCCATTAATGTGTCCTCACCTATGAGCTGGATGAGTGATTCCACATGTTCACGTACCGAATAGTTCTGACCCATTTTCTGTCTTACAATACGCTTGATAAGAATGGATCTAGCATGTCCATCGAGTCCGCCATATGCTACATTAAGACATTGCATAATATCATGCGCAAGCCATAAATCACTATAACGAGGACGCAGTGCATCTGACATACCAGCCAAGATATATTTTCTGGCCATGCCCCTGGACCACATCCACATGTGATACTGTACACGCTCCTCATCGGAAGATGTATTAATCGGCGAACTTGGACAGGGAGTTTGCAGAACAAACAAATGTCCAATTGAATCCAAGAGCTTGACAATGTCACTTTTCCATCCAGGAAAATTCGGACCAGTCAAGGAATTGTGTACGATTGAATTGATGAGCGATGCAATAATAGACATATCTGAAAACAAATAAGCGAATTAAAGTAAGCACATACTACGAACAATTGAAACAAATATGCATAGAACCTTTAGAGAAAACAATTCAATTTGCTTCCTCCAATTGCCCAAGCTAATTTACCGCAAGCTACTTGAGTAGACGTTTACGGCAAACGCTCAACCAGACCAAAATATGTCCTTTAATTTCTTAACATGTCAGGTATCTTTAGCAAAAGAAATTAATATTGGAGATCTTAAGACCATGTTCACCTATCCGAAACATCTAAGCCAAAAATAACCACAAGCCTAACTCCGGACGTTTAACGATTTAGCATACGTACTGGACCCATGCCGCATGCCCCTCACATCCTTTGTTATCTCATTTAGTTTAATCTTAGGGACCAGTGAAAGTTGTCTCAATGCAAGCTACTTGAGTAGACGTTTGCTCAGAGGCTCCCACTTCTCATCTCAAACTAAATGTTTTATTTAGAAACCTCATCGCACTAGAACTGGTGAGGGACCTCTAACGCAAGCTACTTGAGTAGACGTTTACGCTTCAAGATGCCTCACTTCCAGTGAGAGGTCGTATTTGTGGAGGTCTAATGATTTTGGTTAGAAAGGAACCAAAATCCAGATTAGTATTTTAATTCTAAAGGTTTCATGCGCACACATTATTTTATGTTGCCATAAATTATGTCATATCTAAAATTCCATCATAAATTAATATGAATCCTGGAATTTATAGACCCAATTTAAAACATAAAACAAATCACATAAAGCATGCTTGATAATTTAAAAATTACAACATGCTTAAACAGTAAATAATTAAAGCAAATAATCATGCTTCCTATTATTTACTAGTGCGCACATAATAAATCACATCTGTACGAGAAATAATTAAATAAACAAATAAAATTTCTCGTGGCCCCTCAGATGCAATTACAACTGAAAAATAATTAAATTTAATCTATTACAAGATTTATTTTCAGTACAGATCTTCAAACTGGGCCTCCATTGGACTTGAAATCTGAATCGGGCTTCATAAACAGTATCTGGGCTTCAAATTAGGGTTTCTGGCCTAAACAACAGCCAAACCCTAATTTTACAGCACAATGGTCCCCCTTCGGGCTGACGGGCCCGAGCTACAGCCCGGACAGCAAACCCTAGGGTTTGTGGAAACCCTAGCCGCCACCCTTCTTGCAGCCGCCGCCAGCCGCCTTTCCGGCCGCAGGCGGAGCTCGCACCCAGCCTTTGCCGCCAGCCGTGCCCGTAGCCCAGCCTCGTCCCGGTGCTGCCACGGCTACCGGCGAGTCGCTGCAGCCATGCCTGAAATGTGAGCTCGTGCTCGCTGCTGTTGCTTCACACCGTGCGCCTCTTGCGCGCGGCTTTGCTGTCCGACGCCACCACCACCAGCCGTCGCTGCAGCAGCCGTCACCGGAGCAGACGCATGCGGCAGGCGCTCGTGAACCATCCTTACCTACAGCCTTGCTGCGCTGCCCCGATTGTCTTCCTCGTCGAACGGAGAAGACGCGAGCAGAGGTGGCCAGCGGTGGAACCCTAGCAGCTGCCATATTTGTCCACCGCCTCCAGCGCCCTCGCCGGAGTTGCTGCAGTTCACCAGCGACCATAGCAGCGTGAGAAAGAGAGGGTGCGGTCCAGCCACGAACAGAAACATTAGATTTCTGCCCGCCGCCGCCACCCACTGCCGGCGACGCCAGCGGCGCCGCCGTCGACTGGCGAGTGCTCCTGGGACTGCACTTCTGCTCAATTGTTGTGTTCTTCGTTCTTCGCTTCTCCGGATCTCAAATTTTACAGAATTGAAATAATAAAGAAAATACAAAAAATAGATCTAAATCTATTACATGATTTTCCCTATTAAATCTAGCCATGGATTTTTTCGTGGTAAAAAACAGATCAAAAAACGAGAAGACTACGAGAACAAAAACACCCACGACAATTTAAATCCATTCATGAACATACATATTTATTTAATTTTAATTTTTCCAGGATAGAGCCTAAGAACTAAAACCTCGCTCTGATACCAATTGTAGGGTTTGAGTCTACGATGGACAACATGAATTGCCATTATTGAATTCTTGCCAAGGATTGTTCTTAGGATACCAGGAATAAATATCAATTAAATAAACCATGCGAACCTATGCATGCTCCTACAAAATTAATTGCAGACGATGGAATTTAGGAATATCTGATCTTCACCATTTGATCTACAGTTCTAGATCGGTGCCAATAACGATGAAGTAAATCTAGATCTGAATCTGAACAATGGCGTTGGAAGTTGTTCCTACAGATCTGATCTTCTGATCTGTTCCCTTGCTCCTTGAAAATCTGGTGAGGATTATCTACCAAGTTGAATCAGGAAGCCGGAGGATTTGATCAGTAAAATCCCCTTCCTGATCGACGATTCTCTCTCTCTATATATATATATATATCTCAATATTTTGATTTTGAATATCAAACTGTATACAGTGGGTTACTAACTCTGATCTGATAGAGAAAACCTTTATATAGTGTTAAGGTTTTGAGAAACCCTAACCCTAATAGGCTTGAGCAGTTTGTGGGCCAGACCAGGGATCATATGCAAATAATAAAGTGGGCCCTCTTTATTAATTAATTCTTCCTTGTTCAACCCAGAACATAATTAATTAATAAAACATTGTTTTAACCTTCACCATGGTAACAATGCTGACTCGCCTCTTTATTACCACGTTATTAGGAACGGGTTGCACCAAACTAACATGATCCACATATTTAAGCTTTAGACATTCATTAATTAATTTTGCTTATGACAATCAGCCACAACTAATTAATCTCTTATTTCCTGAGTAATACCACTCACTCCTTTTCACTTATGCCTGAATTAAATAATTCAACCTGCAGGGTTTAGCATAATGAACCTTGTGAGCTCCTCAGGGAATGTCACCATCCTAAAACGGATATGCTTACCTAAACGTCCAGCCTAAGCAAGCCACACACAAATTGCCAACACCCAAAATACGGGTATAAGAGTACATGTAAGACTCGCCACCATGGTAATCAATGTGTGGTCAATCTGTGTGTGCCCCTTATCCTTCAGTTAGGTTTAAGATCATAGGAAGTATGTTAGGGATCTGGCTTATTCATATGTCAATGAGAATGACACATCCCACTGTTGATCCCATCAATACATAACCATGTACAGACATATCAAGTAGCTAGGATAAGCCCACTTATGAACCCATGTGCTGCAGCTTAGACCGACAGCCTATCCAGGGACTGTCTCAGCTGTGATATTGTTTATATCTCGCTAGGTCAAGCGATTCGTATGATCCTTTGTGATCTCCTACACACCATATGGTCATCCCTATAGGCGAGATAATAGGATATTATGGTTCGTTGTATGTTTGTTTCATCAGACAGCGAGCATCGTTGTAGCGACACATATATGAAGACCAGTGTACAAAACACTTAATCATATATGCTTTCAGTATACAATCCCAACAATTTCGAGGGGGGACATTTAAGAATCATACTAAGTCTAAGGGAGTTGATATGCTGAGAATAGATTTGATAGGAATACCTTGAAATCTCAGTAATCAGCTTTCCCGTGATTAGTTAGTGTTAAAGCTCAGATTTGAGGCTTTGATCCCACCAAAAAGGGGGAAATTGTTAGAAAAATTGTTAGAAATATTATAACCCCTTAATCTTGATTGTATGTTTATTAGTTTTGATGCATCAAAGCTCAAGTCAATCTAGTCTCTAGCAACTTAGTGTCGAGTCGAATTGTAAAAGTCCTGTATATGATTACTTGAGTTGTAATAGAACTAGAATGAAAGATTGAAGAATGCTGAAACTGTCAGCAAAATCAAAGATAGAAGAATGGTGAAAGAATAAGCCTAACCGGAGATTGCTGAAGACACTAGTAAAAGGCTAGCAAACACTGAAGAATGTTGGACATGCTTAGAAGAATGGTGAAGGATTAAAGCAAACAGATTGCTAAGATCTCAGCAAGACTGCTGAGATATCAACAAACATTCAATTGCCAGCAGACCTAAAACAACAATCGACACACCATACGAAGTCATAAATCAGGAGGATCCAGATCACAAGGAGACCGGATGAATCAGAGAGAAGGATAATCAACAGACACAAGGAAGGTTTCCAGATTTAAACTGAAAGATCCGTTCTGACAAAGATGGCCAAAGTATGGATTTCGCCAATCAGAGAAAAGGGAGACCTGAATAGTCTCTGCGCTTTGCAGAAAAGGAAGAACAGAGATTGGCGAGCAAATCCTCTGAGACTAACGGATGAGATTCAAACAGCCATTTGAATCTTTACTTATAAATAGGTGTCATCAAAGAGAGGTTCAGAGGTTTGCGAAAATTCTACAACAAGAAAAGAAAAGTGATCTTTACACTCTCAAACCAACGCGAACTCATCTAATGTATTTAATTGAAGCTTAGCAAAAGCTTTCATAATTGAAGCTTGAGACCTTCGAAGATTCTTCTTAGGTTATCATTGGGATTCTTTCTATCTTAGAAAGAATCTAGCAGTCACCTTGCTGTGCAAGCGTGATTATCATGGGCTAATGCCAACACACAGAAAGGTTCTGGGAAGAACTATAAAACTCCCACAGGTCGACGTCCGAGGAGAAGGGAGGTTTGTCCTCACTCTAAGGAGTGTCAAAGTTGCAGATTGAAGATCGAGGTGCTTGAAGGTGTGCGCTGACCAGACGGAGGAGCTGTTCAACGTTAGAGATCAAGCCTGACCTTGTATTCAATCTATAGTGAATTTTCAGTTAAAAGGACTGAAGAGTGGACATAGAACATTTGTTCGAACCACTATAAACCCCGTGTTCCTTTACTGTTTTATTTTGTTACGTTGTATATTGTGTGGTCTTTGAAACTCAAAACATCAAGTGTTGAAGTATAATCTGCAACAAATCTAACAAAAACTCGAGCTTAAACACATTTGATAAACAATTGCTAAGTCGTGACCTTAGAAAGATAAGTGCAAGATATTAATAATACTTCCGCTACATATACAAACACTCTGATTGGGGACCAACACAAGCAGTTGGTGTGCGTCGATAAATATGAGTCATTCCAGATGCTACCTGGAGAATCTATTTTGGCAATGGAAGTGTGGTTCAAAATAAGACTGGTTCGTGAAAAAAACCACCCTCAAAGAGAAAGATTGTCAAAGATGATGACGAAGGAATTATTTGCCCAACTTCAAGCCCATGAATTGGACATTCAAATGGTAAACAAAAATAAGGTCGTAAGAGCAGCTAGCTCACCATGCCCCCAGACTGAAGATGCATCCTACTTCGTCAAGAGGGTCTCCATGTGGAGGCCCAAGAATCCCTTTCACACTGACCGACTAGCAGGCCAGACTTGCTCTTAACCGAATTAGATGCTATTCACATGGGGATCTCAACTTAAGGAAGGTAAAAGCTTAATTGCTGAGCTTGAAGAGCAAATGAGGAGACTATCCAAACTCCTCAAAAAGGCAAAAGGCGAACAAGAAGCTCCCAGGATTGATGAAAATAGGTTCGTCAAGCGAACACCCCGATCCTACTTCCAATGCAACTCGCCAGATCATCTGAAGTTCGAGTGTCCCTTGGTGGACAAGGAAGAACGAGAGCGGCTCTAAAAGGTTTTTGAGTAAAGAATATCCAAAGCAGTGGCCCAAGCTATACTAACCGGGACAAAGTGCCAGATATGCCAGATCACGATGATGACTATTACTCATCGGATGAGAAAACTGATGAAGAAGCACTTATTGCCTTCATGGTTGCTTTCGGAGAGGAGACTGAAGCTAAAACAACACTCACTGTTTCAAGTGAGCAGGTAAATTTTCGATCTCTCAACATGCATTCTTGATGAAAATGAGTCGCATTGCTCTGACTGAGAAGATATCACCTTAGATATTCTCTCAAAAGAATTTGAAAAATCTAAGTCAGTCAGTGAGGAACAGGAAAACACAAAGAGGAACACTCAATTTTACTTAAGATTTTGAAAACCTTCAGTCAGAGTGTAAATATTTGAATATTAATATCCTTGAGAAGGAAGAAAAATTATGTTTCTTAAAGAAAGACTCAAGAGGTCTTGAGGAGGTCATGCAATGTATGAAAGACCCCTAAAAGAAATCAGGTTTAGGCTTTGAAAATGATTTGAGCAATGAAACCCTAGCACAGACTGTTACTAAGAGAACCATCAGTTTTATAAAAGAAAACCTTAGTACTTAGTCTGAGTCGATTGGCGATGGGGTAGTGTTGAAAGTACCAACTCAGACTGGTAACACTAAAGATTGGTTAGCCAACAACCCCAAACTAACTGACCAAAATGGGACTGATAAGTCCAAGTCTAGGGTAAGCTGGTAAAATAGCATAACCCTAGATTGGCCAAGTCTCAGGCTGGAAGGAAGTCAGTCCAGCCACCGAAACTGACCAAACAGTATGTTCCTACTACGAGGAAGTCAGTCCCATTGACTAGTTCAACCAAGCAACTAGTCTATGCTGCGAGGAAGTTGAACACACAACTGGGTTAGTTTACTAACTGGGGATCCAAACTTCAAGCTCAGTTTGAAAAGGGGAATCCACAAAGAAGGTGGAACACCTATTTGAGGCCAGATCCCAAACACAATTTCATTTCAAAGCTGTGAAGGCTAAATGCGGTGGTCAAAACATATCTAATAAGAGACCACCAAGGTACCACACTTATCCTGTACCCAGTTTTCGAGGTTCTCAAACGAACTTTTAAGAGAACTATACACACTACCATACCTTCCCAAGCCAAAGTTATGCATTATCATCAAAGGAAGGGAAATGTTATTGTTTGTGATGACAACAAAAAGCTAGTTGTTGTTAAAGTTAAAAATGTTTGGATTCCCAAAGGGATAATCCAACGAACTAATCCTATAGGACCTGCAGATACTCGAGGATTGATTACTAAATTTTTAATGATACTATAGTTTAGTGGAAAATTAAAATTATCGATCCCACAAAGATTGTATAAGCGAACATCCTATATACTGAAATATCATTTTTCAGGTTTATTGTTCAAGTAAATCAGAATTTGAAAAGAGGTTTTTGTAACTTGAAACTAAATTTGCAAGAAATTAAATTAAAATGATAATTACACCAAGTTTTTAGACAATATAGAAAAGTTCAGATTCCAGGGCAAGTTCATATCTTGGATAACATGCAGGGAAATCAATTGATCAGTTAAAAATAGAGATTAAGGTGGAAATCAGAAAAGTATTACAAATTCCAGGGTTTGGCAATTCATAAAGTAGATTATCAAAGATATTCACATAAACCCTAGAATCTGATTAAAGGATTGCACGACGGAAAATTGCAATTTCCATACTTAGTTGATTTTTTACTCCAAAACCTGCATTTTCCACCATGACAAACAAACCAAACATAAAACCAACACGATGCAAAGAAAATCAAGTAAACACACAATAAAAACATTAAAACAACCTAAGAATCCATTGAAAATTGATCATCCTCGATCAAATCACCAAAAGAAATTAAAGTCATGCAAACAAAGACGTGCAATGCTTCACAAGATTCATCACAATCTAAGTAAACTCTCATCTAAAAGATAATGCAATCAAAATCTAATCAAGATGATCAACAGTTTCGGGAAGAACCTCACAGATAGAAAGAATTTTTCACAATTACTTATCACTCAAATGTTTAGGACATGTGTTTACACTCAATTCAAAGTAATGCAGTTTTCTTAACCATAAGTTTGGCAAATTTCTCATCTCTCTACTGCTTAGAAAGTAAATGACTCGGTGAATATAAAAGGTCTTAAATTTGGTTGTAATGGGGCTTTCCTAGAAGATAGGTCATTTTAAACTGAGTGGCTAACACACTTATGATTTTCACAACTTCCCAACTCTCAACTTCCCACATCACATCTATTTCCTCAAATTCCTCTTTTCTTCACTTTTTTTTCTTTTTTTTCTTTCAACACATGTTCACCTTGTGAACTTATTTCACAACAATCTCTTTTTTTTTTCACAAACAAAACCCATAATCAACAAGGGGGTAAACTTTTCTCTTTCTTTTTTTCAAGTCAATCTCAAGTACATGAGCATTAAAAAATTCAAATAATCCACACAACTCTTATTCAAGCTACCCTTTTCATTTTTCCACAATCTCATTCCACAATCGACTCACCAGAACACTACTTATATCAAGAAAAGACTTTTCAGGCTCAAAGTGGCTACAAGTGGTCATGTGTAGGGTTAGTGTTTGGGATAAGGATAAGAAAAGAGATGCCTAAGATTATTTTCACCAAGTTTTAAATCAATACAGTCTCCAGAGAGAAATAAGCCGAATTCTAGAATCCAACTGCAAACTACTTAATCACACATGAAAGGAAATCAGACACAAATCTCACTTGGGTTAATTTTTTCCTTCCCTAACAGTTCTCAAATCCAAATCAGATAAATCAAGCAAAATCAAGAATCAGAGAGCAACTCTTCATGAGGTATTCTCCTATCATCGGCTACTAACCATGCAATCCTTATTATCTCAGTTTTAGTGAAGATCAACCATCAATCAAAAAGTTTCATAGATAGGGGAGGAATAATACAGAATCTCAAGTTACACTTAAACGAATTTTGAACCTAGAAAGCAAATACAACTGAAATAACTAAAATACAATGAAAATAACTAAAATTAGAACAAATACAACTGAAAGGAAATGAAATTCAACGAAAAGAACTGAAATACACGGAAAGAAATAACAATACAATAAAAAGGAAATACCGAAAATAATAAGATAAATGATAACTGATTCCAATCCCACGAGTCCTCATCCCCCCAAATTTATTCAATACGAAGGAAAGAGTAAGTTTGACAGTCGGCTCGTAGGAAAGGAATCTGGACCTCAATCACGGTGTTGCAGGGGCCAATCTCGACCAGGCTGCTGCCGCCAACAGGAATATTGGAGCACTGGATCAATACCTGAGAATAAGTCCTCCATCCGTTGGGTAGATGTCCCATCGCGGTGGTGTGCTCGTGCTACTGGGTCTGAACACCTTGTAAGGTGGTCCAAATATCGAGAAGAGTGGCATCCTACCTCTGCTGATGCTCATGCACAAGTTGCAGCTGATCCCCCAAGCTGGCTGAAGCCGTGGCCTGCTCCTGCATCAACTGTAAGAATTGCCCCCAATCGGGGACACTACCAGAAGAACCTGCGCCGCTATAAAAAGTGGAAGCGCCACCCTAGACCCTCGTGCTGAAAGGCTGCTCGGTGTGAAATGGGGAGCCTCATCTCGGGGCTGCTCCTCGGCGGTCTGTCCCTCTGTCCAGCACAGGCGCTCCTCCAAAGAGCTGCCTCTTTCTCGCGGGTCAGTACCCGCTGATCGGGCTGTGTACCCGGGCGGTGCGCATGGCAGGATATGGGGGGTCCTCCTCTAGAATTCCAAATCCGGTCCAAGTGCGTCTGAGTATTCATAAACCAGTTGTCACGGAACTCGAGGTCCGTGACATGAGTCAACTTTAGGGCTGGCAGAAGAAACATGTCGCCATTATATAGATACAGGTAAAAGTCACCCGATGTCAAATGATGAATCGATAGTGCTCCAGGTGGTTGGTGATCAAAGTCCGGTAGCTACCAACCGGGGTGAAGACATGGATGGGAATCCCCACATGTTCGGCGATGGGGATCACAAAGCCCTAACACCAAAAATCACACGAGACGGCAATCATTTGCCGCTTCCAATTCTCCATGACAAAGGTGGCCAAACTGATATGAACGCCGTTAATCATATACCAGATGCAGAATATCTCACTAGAGAGGGCCTTCCCGCTCTCATTGTGGCCAAAAATAGAAACCCCCAAACACATCTGAATGTACCTCAAGACGGGATTGTCAATTGAAGATGCTTTCATATAGCATTTATTGAAGTTTGTTGGATCGGCCTCAACAACAATGCTCGGCTAGAAGGTCTTGATGCGGAACTCTTCTGGCTCGTGGTACAAGCCCCTTGGCTCACACCCAAATATAGAGTCCAACTTGGAGCGTGTAAGAGTGTATCGCACCCCTTGGAGCTAAAACTGAATCCCATTGGGTTCCACTGGGTGCAACCGATGCGGCTCGTTGATATGTAGAGTGACAACGAACTCCATGACAAGGGGCCGAATGGTGGGCCAGAACTGCTTGATGAAATGCCCCCAGCCGCATGTCTCAAAAAGTCGCTGGACATTGTCGGCGATCCACAGTTCTGCCATAGCCTCTGCATCGGGATAACGCGACAAGTCAGCTATTAGATGGACACTGGCAGATATCAAGGGAATCAATCCAACTGTATCCCAGCACAGGATTATTCTGAAAGAAGAGGCTAAGCTGAAGAGACAAGCTCAGAAGAGACTCAACCCTACTATGCAAGATGTCGTGAAGAATGAAGTATTGAAGCTTCTAGACAACGGGATGATTTATCCCATCTCCGACAGTCAATGGGTGAGTTCGACACAGGTTGTTGCCAAGAAAGGGGGGATTCAGATTGTGAAGAATGAGGATGGCGAAGAGGTAGCAATGAGACCAGTCACATGATGGCGGTTTGACATCGACTACCGAGCTCTGAATGCCGCCACAGGCAAAGATCACTTCCCTCTACCCTTTATCGATCAGATGCTTGACAGATTGGCAGGTTATCCTTACTACTATTTTCTTGATGGTATTCTGGTTATAACCTAATTACAGTGGCCCCGGAGGATTAGCATAAGACGGCTTTCACTTGCCCAAATGGAGTCTTTGCCTACCGGAGGATGCCTTTTGGTTTGTGTAATGCACCTGCTACTTTTCAGCGGTGTATGATTTCTATCTTCAATGATTTTATTGAAAATAAAATGGAGGTTTTTATGGGTGACTTCTCTATCTTTGGTAGCTCGTTTGATGTTTGCTTGTAGAATTTAGCTATTGTGATGGAGAGGTGTGGTGAAACAAACTTGTGCCTAAACTGGGAGAAGTGCCACTTCCTGGTGAAAGAAGGGATTGTACTAGGACACCGGGTGTCCTCTATAGGTTTGGAAGTGGACAGGGCTAAGATAAAAGCGATTGAGAAGAAGACGCCACCACTGAATGTGAAGGGAGTTTGGAGTTTCCTAGGCGATTGAGAAGATGTCGGGTTCTACCGAATATTTATACAGGATTTTTCTAAAATCTCTAGACCCCTTTGTAATATGTTAGAAAAAGATGTTTCTTTTGTTTTTTATACAGATTGTCTGAAGGCCTTCGAGTAGCTGAAGATGGCATTGGTGACTGCTCTAGTCCTTAACTCTCCGGATTGGGATGAGTCATTCGTGCTCATGTGTGATGCTAGTGATTTTGCAGTTGGAGCGGTTCTAGGACAGCTAAAGGGGAAGCTCTTCCATGTCATTCATTATGCCAACAAGACCATGAATCTTGCCCAATGCAACTACACCACCACGGAGAAAGAGATGCTAGTTGTTGTTTGTGCCTTCGACAAATTTCAGTCCTACTTGATAGGGTCGAAAACCATTGTTTACACTGACCATGCTACAATTAGATTTTTGTTTCCTAAGCAGGATACAAAGCCCAGGTTGATCAGATGGATCCTGTTGCTTCATGAGTTCGATTTGGAGATCAAGGATAGGAAGGGTTGTGAGAATGTGATAGTTGACCACCTTTCCAGGTTGGAGTATCCGATTGAGGGAGATGATCAAAATTAGAGGATTCAAGAGTCTTTCCCCAATGAGCAGGTCTATGCATGCACGGATAGGGATCTCAAGAAGTACTATGCCAACAAGACTCCATGGTATGCCGACTATGCCAACTACTTGGTGAGCTGAGTTCCCCCTCCAGAGACTACCCCACAAGAAAGGAAGAGGTTCCTCAAGGAGGTACGATTCTACTATTGGGAGGATCCTTTTCTGTGGCGCCAATGTGACGAATCTATTATTCGCTAGTGTGTTCCTCAGACCGAGTTCTTTTAGATTACCGAGGCATGCCATTCATCTCCTAGTGGTGGTCACTTTGCTGCCAACCGGACCTCCTTCAAGGTCTTTTCTAGTGGGTTCTACTGGCCAACTATTCATGGAGACTGCAAAGCTTTTCTGTCCAAGTGTGACAGAAGTCAGAGGATGGGCAACATTTCAAAGAAGGATGAGATGCCCACTACCCCAGTGATTGAGGTCGAGATCTTTGACGTATGGGGGATAGACTTCATGGGACCCTTCCCACCTTCAGGAGTTTACACTTACATCCTTCTAGTTGTCGACTACGTTTCGAGATGGGTGGGGGCCATTCCTACCACCACAAACAACTCCAAGGTTGTGGTGAACTTCCTTCAGAAATATATAGTAACTCGCTATGGTACTCCGCGAGCTCTGGTAAGCGATGGTGGTTCGCATTTTTGTAATTGTCCTCTAACTGCTTTGCTTGCTAGATATGTGTCAAACATAGGGTCACCACTCCATACCACCCTCAAGGGAATGGTCTTGCCGAGCTGTCCAATTGGGAGATCAAAGGAATCCTTGAGAAAATGGTCAAGATGAAGAAGGATTGGGCATTCAAGCTTGATGATGCAGTGTGGGCTTACCAGAATGCATTCAAGACTCCAATAGGTATGTCTCCATTTCAATTAGTTTTTGGTAAGTCTTGTCATCTTCCTGTAGAGCTCGAGCACAAGTCGTGAAGGACCTTAAAGGAGTTGAACCTGAACCAGAGAGCCGCTGCTGAGAATCGAGCCATGTATTTGAATGAGATGGATGAGTTTCGGGAAGAGGCTGATGAGAAATCTACGATCTACAAGCTCCGAGCAAAGAGGTTTCACGACCAAGGCCTCAAGAGGTGATAGTTCTACAAGGGGGATAGAGTCCTGGTCTTCAATTCTACTCCGTTTCATGCTAGGAAAGCTGCAGTCCAAGTGGACTGGATCATATAATGTGGTCAATATCGCCAGCAATGGAGTGGTGGAATCAGCTGTCTAAGATGGTACAATCTTCAGAGTCAATGGACATCGAGTCAAGTGCTACTACAACCCGCTGCATATTGGAGCTGTGGAGGTGCATTACCTGGACTGGCCATGATCTGAGGTATCGTCAAGCTAACGACATTAAATTAAGTACTTGTTGGGAGGTTACCC
Organism: Plectranthus barbatus; assembly: GCA_026898455.1. Taxonomy (NCBI): domain Eukaryota; kingdom Viridiplantae; phylum Streptophyta; class Magnoliopsida; order Lamiales; family Lamiaceae; genus Plectranthus; species Plectranthus barbatus. Next base: position 138,671 of record JAPKLW010000288.1, on the reverse strand, counting down.
AACACTTTATTACTTTATTTCAGTTTTAGAGTCATTTTTCGAGTCTAGTCATAGTTTAGATGTCTTCATACCTTAGAAAAACTTTCAACTTTTAAATTTTTGTTTTTAAAATTGACTTTGTATCGGTCGACATGCTGCATGTCGTGCGACAAAATTAAAAATTAAAAAAATTTGTGTCGATCAATTACCCTTGTGTTGATCCTTCATGTTTTGCTTTTTATTTCGATTTGTTATTTGTGTTGATCGACACTTCTGTGTCGGTCGAACTGGCCGGGCCAATCTGGTTAAGGGTTTCGAATTTAATTTTTATTAATTTAAAAGAAATTGAAATTGCGCCAATGTTGATCGATACAGACGTACACGGGGCTGCTGTTTTATTAAAAACACAAAACGCTGCCGTTTTCTTTATTTCACAAAACATACGCACAAATGCCTCTCCTCCAAAACCCTCCCCCAGTCGATTTCTTGCCAGAATCTTCCATTGCACACAAGGTAAACACTCTTTCACTCTCCCCTTTCGATTATTTATCTTCTTTTTACTTGTTTTCATGCATTTTGATTAGATTTGAGCCCTATTTTTTCTCTTTTTGTGTTTATGATTATTGTTTATTTTTGTTCAAATATCGGGTTGAATTTGGGTCGTTCTTAGTTGTGGGAAAGTCGATATGAGTTCCTCTATGATTAATTGTTCATATTTATGGAGAATTGTGGAATTATGGATTCCAATTGAAAACCCCTCTACTGTTGCTTGGTTTATACATTCCCAAATTGCAAATTATGGTTAATTTGGTTGCTAATTGATGTTTTGCACTTGGATTTAGTGTGAATTGCATGATTGGGTGGTTAAAGTGGAATGGGCATGTCTAATGTGGTTGGAATTCTTGTTTTACTTGCACTAGGCAAGTTTGGGGGAGTTAGTTGTTGTTCTTAATTTCTTTGTGCTAATTATGTTCTATTTTGGTTTTGTAGATACTAGGACAATGTCTTCTTCTGATGAGGATTATCTACCTGGGGAGGAAGAGATGTATAATGATGATAAGGGTGATGATGCGGTGGACTCTGAGTTCGAGGCAGACGATGAGGACCAGGTTTAGTCCCAGAGGAGCTCCCTGGATGGGCCCCTCAATTGGCCCTTCCCGACCATACCAGACGCTTCGCTCACTTTCAGGATTTTTGAATATACCTTGTGGTCCCTCAAAACTCGTAATAGCTTCTCCAACTCTGTAGAAGTAAGAAAAGATGAAACAATAACAAGATATGTATTATCAGGACCTAAGAAAGCATATTGTAAATGAGAAGGAAGAGGTTTCAGCTCCAGAATAGGTGGTTCGGGCCATTTTTCAACCTCGGGTGTAGCTGTGTCAACCGACATAACGGTCGTATTGATCGATACTGACGCAATCTTCTTCTTCTTCCTGCCAAACCGCTATGTTGATCGACATACTCCCTATCGATCAACATAGCCGCTTTTCAAGGGCGATTGACATGCCTTTCATGTTGAGGGAAACAGAGGTATTTGCTCGATTTTCATTCCTTCTTCCACATAATGGCTTGGCAGGGGCTCCCTTTTGTTCTCCTTTGCCCTGGGTAACTCCTGCTTCACATCAAGCTCCATAATAAAGTTGAGAAGTTCATCACATGCTTCATCTAATGCTGTATGAAAAACAAAGAATGGTGCAGACATTTTTCTAGAAAATTATGGTCAGAATCAATAGAAAACATAGAAGAAGAAAAGACCGGATCAAAACTGTCAATGACATGGCATTCCTCTTGATAGCTCCCATCATTGTGTTTCTGCATGGATTTGTAGATTGACAAGGTCACAGACTCATCATTGAGTCGGAATGTCAGCTTCCCATCTCAAATATCAATCAGGGCTCCTCCGGTCCTCAGAAATGGTCTCCCAAAAATCATTGGGATATTGTGATCCTCCTCTATGTCCAAAACAATGAAATCAGTAGGGAGTATGAAGTCTTTCACCTTTACCAAGACATCCTCAACAATTCCTCTAGGATAAGAGATCGATCTATCAACCATCTGAAGAGTGATAGTAGTGAAGGAATTTATAAATTGAATCACTTAATCCATTATCCGAGATCATTAATTGGAATATCAAAAATAAATTACTATGCATATGATTAATCCTAGCATGCTCCTATTGATTATGCATAAAAGGGCTTATGCGGAATACCTGAATTGTAGATACCTGAAAAACGTAATGCGCAGAGATTTAATCTTCGATCCTTTTTTCCCGCGCACTAAGATTTATTCCTAACAGATTGAGGAATTAAATCTATGAAATAAATTAAATTAATTTCGAAAATAAAGAGAGAGAGAGAGAGAGAGAGAGAGAGAGAGAGAAGAAAGAACACGATCCTCCTGATCTGATCTTCTGATCTGTATCCCAACTCCAATCCGAATATTTGGTGAAGATTCCCTTCGAATTCCTTGCCCGGTTGAGAAGCAGATTTTCCTCCTTGTTTTTAGATCTTAGTCGATCACACACATCTCCCAAATCCTGGTTTGCTGTATTGCAGCTTATGATCTTGTGGTGAGTTGAGATGTGAGAAACTGAAGCCTATTTATAGGAAATTCTGGACTTCTATTGGGCTTGAGTTCTCATGGGCCAGAACAGGGACCAGAATGCAACTAGAAAATAAGGCCTATCTATTAATTAATTCCCATATTCAACCCATAATATAATTAATTAATTAATTAATATTGATTCATTCTACTAGAGAATCAATATTGTCCTACCTATTTGCTACCACGTTTTGAGGTATGGGTTGCATGGGCTCGGTATATCCCCACATTTAAGGTTACAAACATTCGTTAATTAATTTAGGCTCTGACAAGCCATTTAATTAATTAACGTCTTATATTCCTGAGTCAATCCACTCAAGCCTTTTCACTTATGCTTGAACTAAATCAGCCTTCAGGACTTTATCATAACGAACCTTTTGAGCTGCTCAGGGAATATCACCATCCTATACTGGAAGTGGTTACCTAGTTCCAGTACTAGACAATCATAAACAAACTGCTATCACCCAAGATACAGATATACAAGCTCAACTAGAGCCTTTCACTGCAACACAAAGTGATACACAATCTGTGTATACTTCTATACCTTCATTTAGGTTTAGGATCTCATCAAGCCATAAAGATCCAGATTCTTTTAATGTTAGATAAAAGAATCGATCTCAACTTAGGTCCTTATCAATGCGTGCCCCGCACAAGCATACCAAGCCATCCAAGATAAATGCTTATTACTGCGAATGCTGCAGCCTATACCGACAGTCTATCCTGGGACTGTCTCAGCTGTGATAACTGTTTATATCTCGCTAGGTCAGACGATCCATACGATCTTCTGTGATCTACTACACACCGTATAATCTCCATATCGACGAGATAAGAGGATAAGAGCATTTGTGACACATGTTTGTTAATTCAGACATGAGATGACCATACAACATTTATGATTCCCAGTATATTAACCAATCGACCTTGTACATAATATACCAATCATAATGCTTTCAGTATATAAATCTATCAATCTCCCACTTATACTCAAAGCATTATAGAAGTGCTTTCCAGATTATAGCGCGTCTAAACTAATCTAGCTATTACATCAATCATTCTACGTGGCTGGCTTAGCTCTCAGCCCAAGGTTACGTACATGCATCTTGTAGACCTTCTGAGGTAGAGCTTTTGTGAATGGATCTGTTAGATTATTCTTTGTATCAATCTTCTCTACCAGCACATCACCCTTTGCTACGATCTCTCAAATAATATGGTACTTCCTCTCAATGTTTTTTGTTGCTCTGTGAGTTCGTGGTTCCTTTGAATTAGCCACTGCTCCCGAATTATCACAATACACTGTGATAGTCTTGGGTAGCTTAGGAATCACGTCCAATTCCAGAAGGAAGTTTAAATACCATACTGCTTCTTTAGAAGCTTTCAAAGCTGCCACATATTCTGCTTCCATGGTGGAGTCAGCAATGCACTTCTGCTTTGCATTCCTCCATGATATGGCCCCACCTCCCAATGTAAACAACTCTTCACACTAATAGACGAGACAATAGTCTCTAGTCCTTTTCAAGTATTTGAGTATGTGCTTTACCGCGGTCCAATGCGCCTGTCCAGGGTTAGACTGATATCTTGCTACCATGCCTACAACAAAGAAGATATCTATTCTCGTACATAGCATTGCATACATGAGACTCCCCACGACCGATGCATACGGCACGTTGCTCATCTCATCTTTCTCCTTTTGTGTCACCGGACACTGATCCTTGGAAAGATGTACGCCATGTCTGAAGGGTAATAGACCTTTCTTGGCAGTTTTCATGCTGAAATGGGAAATCACAGTATCCACATATGACGCTTGAGACAAGGCCAATATCCTTTTCTTGCGCACCCGCAATACTTTTACCCCTAAGATGTATCTTCCCTCCCAAGGTCCTTCATATGAAACTATTTGGATAACCACCCCTTTATGCCCGACAATACTTCCACATTGTCGCCAATTAGGCGAATATCATCTACATAATGTGCAAGGAACACCGCGTTTCCGCTGACAAATAGACGGTACACACAACTCTAGTTTGAACATTGTGAAAATCCATAGGATTTAATCACTTCATCAAAACATAGATTCCATGACATACATCGACTTCTTGAGCTTCCAGACCAAATACTCTTCGCCCTTATGCACATAACCTTCTGGTTGTTTCATATAGATGTCCCGACCTTCATCAAGGTATCCGTTTAGAAATGCATTTTGACATCCATCTGCCAGATCTTTGTTGGGTTTTGTATATAGAAAACATTTATTACAATGAGTATATGATTGACTTTTCTCCTATCTGTTAAACTGTTGGGAAATTATTCCTGAATCTTCCTTAGGACAATATTGTAAAAGGTTTTGTTGGATCAAACCTTAGTAGATGGTCGATAATTGCTGAACTCTAGCATAGGCTAGCAACTCTTGTAATGTCCTGTATAGGTGAATATTGAGTTGTAATAGAATAGGTTGTTAGAAAAACCTCCAGCAAACGTAAGAGGATGCTAAAGAGTAAGAAGGGTTGTGGTAGCAGAATGCTGAGGAGTCAGCATTTGCTAACACACCGCGAATTGCTAAAGGCATTAGCAATCCAAAGTTGAAGGTAGCAGAATACTAAAAGAGAACTAGCAGACCATCCCGGAGAAGCTCAGCAAAGTGAAGTTTAAACGGCTGCTACACCGTATTTCTTACCCACCAATGCGCGAGGACTTAACTTGTCAGAAGTAGGTCGGAAAGACTATACGAAGTCAGAAAAAGTTGGTGAAAGTCTACCTGCTTTTAGACAAAAGATCCGTTGTGTCTAACGGATATAGAGATTCAAGTTTTGAATCTCCAACTATAAAAGACAAGTCAAAAGGAAGAAAAGACTACTTCTCATTCATAGACTAACTCGCACTTGAGAGATTCCGAGAGAGAAAAAGCAAAAAACACTTGTGAGCAGTCTGTTGAAAGCTACTTTCCAGATACATTGAAAGCTTTCAACAACCAAAGTGTCTCATTGAATATCTGACACTTCTTTAGTAAGATTCTTGAATTGATTCAAGAATCTTCAATCATTGGGATCGCTTCCTTTATTGGAAGTATCTAGGAGTCAATTCTTGAAAAGGAATTGATTAAGACGGGCATTGAAGTCGCAATTGAAGGATAGTTCGGAAGAAACTTTAAATCTTCCAAAAGTGTTAAGAGCGAGTATGACGAAGGTGCGCCCTTGACTCAGCCGGAGCCACACCTGAGAAGTTTGGGGTATCGGAAGATAGCCGTGAAGTAGCCAGACCAAACGTCGGTTGCCTGCTTTACTGGAAAGGAGGCAACTCTTTGTACACCATATACTTACTTAGTGAAAATTTTAGCGATTCGGCTAAGGAGTGGACGTAGATCATTTGATCGAACCACTATAAACTCTGTGTCTTTGTGCTGTTTACTGTTTCATTGATTACTGTGCAACTGTGATTTGAAACCTAGCAATGGAGTTGCTAGTGTATAGCTGCAAAAAGAACATAAGTAAACTCGAACAAAACCCCATTTGAAAATAACCTAAAGTGCAAGTGAACGTTATATTATTCCGCTGCATTTCGTGTTTGTATTTTATCGCTACCACGACGACTCTTATTTAAGGGGCCAACAAGTGATATCAGAGCAGGAGGTTGAGAAACCGACTGCTTCTGAGTCGCTTAGGACCTAGATCCTAGTTTTTTCTTGCACTATTACGTTATTTGTGTTTGTGTCAAACGAAGCTCAGGTGAAGATAATCAAAATGACGAATCATGCTCTTCCAAAGTATAACAAGGATGTGTTTGAAAGCTGGAAGAAGAAGGCCATGATCCAGCTGCAGAGCATACATCCAGAAATGAGGGACATACTCGAGAATGGTCCCATAGAGATCCTGAAGGTGAACACCACACCACCTGGACCTGCTGATGGTCCACCTCGTCCTGAGATGGTGAAAAATCCTTATATGGAGTGGACCCTAGAAGACAAGAAGAGGGGCCAGCTGGAGTACGTCGCCATGAAGTTAATCATGGATTGCCTACCTCTCTTGATGGCTGAAAAAGCTCTAGATTATAACACAGCCAAAGAGATGTGGGACTACGTATGCGAAGTCTCTCAGGAAACAGAACAAATGAAGCGAAATAAGCTCCAGGTAGCTGTGGATAAATACGAATCATTCACTATGGTTCCTGGTGAAACCATTCAATTGATGGAGGAAAGATTCAACATAATCATAGGAGAACTCAAAAATGTCGGCAAGACCTATGACAACGGGGAAATGAATAACAAAATTATATCCAAGCTTTACCCCAGAAGTGACTGGTTTGTCAAGATGACAAGCTTAAGTGAGAAGGATCTTAGTAACATGTCTACTGCTGAAGTCTTCTCACAATTAAAGGCACATGAATGTATCATTCAGCAGTCGAAGAAGAATGAGGCTGCTATAGTACATCCTAATGCAACAAGTGCTGGAACTCAAGAGGATGTAGCATACTTTGTCAAGAAGGACAGAAGCAAATGGAAACCTCCTAGGAAACCGTTCCATAACCAGGAGAGATCAACCTCAGCAGTACCAATCAAGGAGACTCCCTCAACTTCTAGCTCAAATAGTGAAGATCAAAAGATAAACGAGTTGGAGGAGTAGATGAAGAAAATACAGAAAATGATTTTGGAAGCTAAGGCCGAGAAGGAGGCGAAGGCAGCCTCAACTCAACGCTCCACCGAGAAAAAGATCAGGACATGTTTTGAATGCCAATCTCCTGATCACCTGAAGCATGATTGCCTAAGGGTGCATCCTGAAGAGAGAGAACATTTGCGGAAAAGATTTGAAAGGCGAGCGGTTCGAGCAGTAACAAAGGCGTTGCTAACGCGGACAGAAGTCCCAGATATTCCTGACAACGAAGAGGAATATTACCCTACTGACGAGGAAGAGGAAGCCTTGATGGTTTTCATGGCAAGAATCGTTAAAGATGGTGAATTATCTACTGATGCTGAGCAACTTTCCGAATCGGCTCTAGCAGTCGACAATCAGGAGGTAACATCTATTGCTAATACTTCAAACTCAGCACACACATTTGAATCGGAGGATTCCTTCTTGGATTACGAGGAAGATTATCTTACCAAACTTTCATTAGAATTTTCAAAAGTTTATTCTTTGAAAAATGCTATTGTAAAAGATAATTCCTCACTCAAGCAAAAAGTCATAAACCTGACCGATGAAGTCGAGAGACTAAGGCTCGATAGTGAGGATTTGTCAAAACTTAGAGCTGAATTCTCCTAACTTTCTAAAAATTTTAAAAATCTTGAAAAAGAGAATCAAGTTTTGAAAAATAATGCTAATGAAAAGTGTATTTGCGAATATACGACAAGCCAGGATATTCTAAATAACCTGGTTAGCCAATAGAGACGTCATTGTGACCGATCTAGAATAGGGCACAATCGTTATAGCAATACAAAAACTCCGAAGCAAACCAAGAACATAAAATTCATTTCTGCGGGAAAATTATTCACCGATGGTAAAGGCACAGATGAAATGATCGCTGAATCGTCAAATGCTCAGCAGAATATCAAATAGACTGCTGAACCCAAGCAGAGTGTCAGGCACAATGCTAGACCTCAGCAAAAAGTCAAGCAGAATGTGAGATTTCAGCAAAGTACCTTAAGATATGCTGGATATCAGCAAAGTACTTGTTATAAGTCTGCTAGGCAGATGCATTCAGCAAATTCCAGGACAAAGGTTGAGCACTATGTTTCAAGTGCTAGGAAGCCATATCCTAACTATGCTAGGGGTAAACAAATTGCACATTATTCAATGAAACCCCAATACCATCGCTATACACAACATAGGAGAAACACCTATGTGAGGCCTGAGTTCAGATATACATATCATCAAAGGACGATGAAGGCAAAGAAGCACAACACACAACCACATGCATGCACACACCAAAAGGTTGAGAAGGTTATCAACAAGGATCTTAAGGAGAAAACCTTGAAAATTACAAAAATGTGGGTTCCGAAAGGAGCAATGACACAAGCTAATCCTTCAGGACCCGACGTGAAACGGGGACCTAATTCAACCTAATTGCTTTTACAGGATCAGGATCCAGGCGCAAAGACATCAGGCATGTCAAATGAGTGGATCCTAGACAGTGGCTTCTCGGCGCACATGACAGGGGACAAAGAACTATTCTCAGACATTCAGAAATCATATGGTCCATCTGTCATGTTCGGAGATAACAATAAAGGCAGAGTACTTGGCAGAGGATGTATAGAGCGTAATGGTCTAAGGATTGTTAATGTTGCTCTTGTATCAAATCTCAAGCATAATCTGCTAAGCATAAGCCAACTATGCGAAAATTGGTACACTGTTTCATTTATTCATTCTGGTTGTTCAATTGCTGACAATGTCACAGGAGAAGTGAAACTTCAAGGTATCCAAAAAGGTGGTCTGTATGTTGTCGATTGGCAAAGTGGCCATTAACATTCATGCTTCTTAGCTTTAAGCAAGGAGGAAACCACATGGCTATGGCACAAGAGGTTTAACCATTTAAATTTCAAAACCATTAACCATATTGCCAAGAATGAGATTGTTGCAGGTCTGCCTGATGGCATCACATTTCGTAAGGAAGGCGTATGCAAAGCCTGCCAACAAGGGAAGCAGACCAAAGCATCATTTCGTTCCAACCCAGAAAAGGCTACCTCAAGCAGGATCCTTGAGCTATTGCACATGGATCTATTTGGCCCAGTCACTCCACCCACTGTAAGTAGAAAGATATATACTCTTGTGGTGGTTGATGACTATTCTAGGTATACTTGGGTTTGTCTGCTCAAGACCAAGGACGAAGTGAAGCTCATTCTGCCTGAGCTAATTCTCAAGGAGCAAAACAGTAAAGAGGTTACTGTAAAGAGGATCCGTTCGGATAATGTACCAAATTCTGTAATGGAATCCTCATGGATTTCTACGTAGAGGTTGGTATTGGTCATGAGAGGTCCACTGCTAGGACTCCTCAGCAGAATGGTCTAGCAGAGAGAAGGAATCGGATGTTGAAAGAGGCAGTGTGGTCTATGCTAGCTGACGCTGAGTTACCTGCTAAGTATTGGGGAGAAGCAGTGATGACAGCCTGCTATACGCAGAATAGAAGTTCCATTAACGGCCGATTCAACAAGACTCCTTATGAAGTATATAACGGTCGTAAACCTAATCTAGACCATCTTCGTGTTTTTGGTGCAACATGTTATATCCATAACAACGGAAATTCGAAACTTAACACTTTTTCGCCTAAGTCAGATGAGGGTGTACTTGTTGGATATGGTCACCCCACTCACAAAGGCTATAGAGTGTTAAACAAGACTACTAGAATTGTGGAAATAACATGGAATGTTATTTTTGATGAATATATTTTAGTGCGCAGAGCTATAAAAGAGACGAATGATACCAATCATGAGACTAATGATGTCAATGGTCAATCGATTCTGAATTCTTTTGAAAACTAACGATTTGACCCGACTAAGTCTATGAATGATTGCAATCCAATCCAGACACGCTCAGCAGGTGATCAAACTGCTGACTAGGCCAGTGATGCTAACGATCATGCTGAGGACAACTCCCAAAAAGATATCTTTGATATGCTTGATGATTCAGATGAGGAGACTTCAAATTCTCCTCCCATTGCTGAAGGAGTAGGTGTTGCTGAAGGTCTTGGCAGAGGAGCTGTTGAGATACCAATTGATGAAGTACCTGCTGAAGAAGATGTTCCTCTCCATGAAATTCCTGTAGCAGAAGCTCCAGTTGCTGAAGGAATTCCTGCTGCTGACAATCCAGATACTGAAGATCAAACGGATGCTGAGGAGAACGCGAGAAAAGATAATGATCGAGCAGGGGAGAGAACTGTTGAAGAACTAATCAGACCAACATGGTTGCGCGCTCATTCTCTTGAAGACGTTCTCGGAGATATTAAAGATCCCATTCTAACAAGACAAGGCAACGCGATGTTTGCTTGCTACTTATCTAGTGAGGAACCAACCAAAGTAGAGGATGCTCTTCGAGATCCAGATTGGGTGAACGCCATGCAAGAGGAGCTTGCTGAATTCACTCGCAATCACGTATGGGATCTGGTAGATAGACCAGAACATCAGAATGTTATTGGCACCAAATGGGTGTTCAAGAACAAGAAGGATGAATCAGGCATCGTGGTTAGAAATAAAGCGCGTCTCGTAGAAAAAGGATATAGACAATGCGAGGGCATTGGCTATGATGAGATGTTTGCCCCAGTAGCCTGACTGGAAGCAATAAGGTTATTTCTTGCATATGCTGCACATCATGAATTTTTGGTCACGCTGATGGACGTTAAGAGTGCATTCCTGAATGGCGAGCTCAAAGAAGAGGTCTATGTTGAAACAACCACTAGGATTTGAGCATGGAAATCAAGTGTATAAGCTAAGAAAAACGTTGTATGGCTTGAAGCAAGCGCCACGAGCATGGTATGGAACTTTATCTAAGTGTCTGCTCGACAATAAATTTAAGAAGGGGAGGATTGATCAGACTCTATTTCATATTGAGGACAAAGGAAGCATTCCACTAGTCCAGATATATGTTGACGATATTATTTTTAGGTCGAAGAATCAAGATCTCTGTGATAAAATTCTCCAAGCTAATGATGAGCAACATTTAAATGAGCATGATGGGGAAGATGTCATACTTCCTTGGACTTCAAGTGCAACAATCAAGCGAAGGGATCTTTATCCATTAAAGGAAGTATACGCGTGATCTAATTGCAAAGTAATGTCCAGAGAAGACCAAGAGTCTGTGGATTCCCATAAGCACTACGTGCATAGCAGCTCTTGAGAAAGAAGGAGAGACCGTAAATCCTAGTCTATATCGAGGAATTATCGGTTCTCTGCTATATCTTACTGCCAGCAGACCAGATATTTCATACGCTGTAGGACTATGTGCAAGGTATCAAGTCAATCCCAACAAGACTCATCTAGATACTGCAAAGAGGATTGTGAGATATTTGAAGTGCACAGAAGGATTGGGGATTTGGTATCCAAGGGCAGATAGTCTGACTCTGAGTGGTTACTCAGACTCTGACTTTGGAGGGTGCAAAATTGATAGGAAAAGCACCAGTGGTACTTGCAAATTTCTCGGGCACAAGCTGATAAGCTGGTTCAGCAAAAAGCAGCATTCGTTAGCAACGTCGACCATCGAAGCAGAGTGTGTTGCAGCTGCTAGCTATTGTTCGCAAATCATGTGGATTCGACAGCAACTTCAGGACTATGGCATTCCTCCTGAATGTGTGCCTATATACTGCGACAACAATAGTGCCATGTGCATAACAAAGAATCCAGTGCATCACTCTAGAACCAAGCACATCGACATCCGACATCACTTTATTCGTGATCATCAAGAGAAAAAGGATATCGATATTAAATATATATGCACGGAGGATCAAATTGCTGACATCTTCACAAAGCCTCTAGCGGAGACCAGATTCTAAGAATTATGTATAAAATTGGGTCTCATGGAGTTAGACGATGCTATGGATGAATGAGATGCTACTCTCATTCTTTCTGAACTTCTTGGATTTCTTCTAGCGTGCATCTATTGAGTGTTGAATCCTTCTGCTGAGAAAAATTTGCTATGATAATAACAACTATGGAAGAGCTGCTAGTGAAGAGGCTGCTAAGCAGACATCTGTTGGTTATTCATTAAGTGTCAAAGTCGTAGATCAGATTTTAAAGGTTAATATATTTTATGTATCTCCTGTTTGAAAAGGGATCTACTGGAAGTTATCTTGATGGATTGACGAAGTTATGAAGATATGTGCCTTACGGATGGATATATGTATGAAATAAAGCTCAGATGCACGAATACTGAAAAGTGGAAGTTCATTTCATCCCTTAAAAATTTACAAAAAAAAGGGGGGGATAACAAAAACAACAACAAGCTTGATTTTTTTTAGCAGTAGGGGGAACGAGGCTTGTACGGGAAGAAGTCAGCTCCCAGAAGGTTGGATCGGCCTTCTCCTATCTCATGAAAACTCTGCTCCAGCAGCTAGCTGAGCTGCATCCCGTTTAGCAGAGGCACCGAAGGATAGAGCTGAACACAGTTTCGGATGCCGTCGAAAATAAAGCCTGCCCAGTCAGCCTCAACCTCATCATCCATGGCCATCATGGCCTGCCATACCTCCCTTGAGAAGGAGAGGTCATCAAGATGTTCCCCCAACATGTTGTGGGCGATGCGGAACATCACCCGGTATGGAGCCTGCAGACCGGAAGCAGGAGCGAAGGGGAAAACTCGAACCAGGCAGAGTGTCGCCACTTCTGCCATGAAGTCCATTCAGGGGCCGCCTCTGTTGTTCGATAGTTCAAAACTGAGATTAGACCCCTAGGAAGGCCGAAATCTTGAGAGAAGGAGTCGGGAGACCAACGGACGAGTTTGCCACAGAAGGACCTGTAAATGGCACCCTCCTCAGCAATGCAGTCTTTGAGGAACTCCCGAAGGAGATCCCCATGATAGTGGCGTGGGGTGGCTCTGACAAACTGCATCAACCCGCACCTGTTCATCGTCGCCATGACTTTTTCAGCCACGGCATAGTCATCATTGTAATATGCGTACAAACCAGATTCATGAAGTATCTGGTTGCGGCGCACTTCTAGAGTTTGTCCTGGAGACTCCATTTTTTTGTGAGAAAGGTTTTGGGAAGGAAGTTATAGAGAAGTATGAAGATCAGATAACTTGTGGTGTTGAGGCTCATCGCAAGGAGGATATTCATTACTTGGTAATTATGACCGGTTGGAAAATCTTTTGAAAGATCATCATGATTCATCTCTCGGAATTCGAAGCATCGCAAAGATAGAGATCATCATAATTGCATGGGAAGTCCAATCAGTTCAGCAGTGACGATTGATGGTCATATCAGCAATCGGCTCGAGGTATTCATTATTACTTTCAGAGTGCTAAGTCCCAGCACACTTTCAAAATGATGACGTATCAGGAAAGGGAAATAGCATATCCTTTAGCAAGATATGTGTGTTGATCTATGGTAACATCTGCTGACGGATATCTACTGAATTAAAATCCTCTGGTGTATCAAAGTTCGAGGTGGGAAGACTAAATTCAAAATTGATAAGACCCGATAAGGTGCATTTAATGCACGCAGACGGCTGTGTCGAGTGAAAAGGTGCCACGTCAGACACACTCGAGCTTTTCTCGGAGCATGGGAGGATGTACGAAAGGACGTGCTAATCCTGAGTTGTTGATCTATTTCTTTGACAGAAACTCCCCCAACCGTTGGATCTCACATCCAAAGGTATAAACATAAACCATCATTACTGTTCACTCTCTTTCTTTTCAAAATTTCAAACAAGAAATCCCTAACTCTCAAACCCCCAATCTCTCAATTTGTTCTCTTCTTTTCTTCACTATTTCCCAAAATTGTCCCAATCCAAAATCTTCTCCCAAAATGGCTACCAATCCCACATCATCATCAACCCAGAACCCTAGTTCTAGCAGTCGTGACTCCGAAACTGGTACAGTCCCCCTGTATAGTTTTCCACCCAATTCTGGTGCACCTCTGCATACGCGACATGCACCAGGTTTTACCGGGATCATAAAGAAGGAGGACATTGATGATACAATCCCTTACGGTCAACTCGTGATAATGGCTCAAAAGATGGAACAGTCCGGCCACTCAAAGGAACAAAGACGGCTAGCACAAATAATGAAGGACCGGATTCTGTACATGCATCTCGCTCCTGTCCACATTCCAGAATGGATAATGAAGATCCTTGACAGCGAGCAGGTAATCAAATATCTCTCTGTTGAACCTCTACATTTCCACCCGCATATGGTTTCTGAGTTTTATACGAGAGCCGTGATGAGTGAGGATGGGAAGTCCTTTCAAACTTGTGTTTATGGGAACATCATTGATGATAACGTGGAGATACTTGCAAAGTTTTTTGAACTCCAAAACCGTAGCGAACGTATCGCGCAATATAAGGTCACAAATATTGGAGAGATGGAAAGGCGATGGAATCTGTGAAGGAAGCCCAAGGAAATGAAGGATAGAAAAGGACAAATCATTACGTTCAGGGTAGCCACCCCTATTAAGGTCACAAATTTTGAATAGAGGAATGATGGTGGAAAGAGGTTTTGGAAGTGAATATGGTTGAGGATTGTTTGAT
>JAPKLW010000288.1:85931-118983 GCA_026898455.1 Plectranthus barbatus | reverse complement strand
AAGGAGATTAATTGTAGGAATAAATCTGTAGATCTTTGGAGTTAGTTAATTTATCTTGAGACCGAGCGGAGATAGGTAATTAATTAATCTACTTTACGAATTGTCCAACAAAGAAGTTCGTAATACTTTTCTGATGTTTCACTACGAAGAGGAATTAAAATTGGGAATTAGTCAATTTACTCATACATGTCATACTTGATAGGTAGATATCCCTGGAATCTGTGCTTCTCTTATTTGAATCTAAAAGCTTTTTAAATTTCCTGTTTAATTTTCATTAGCAAGTATTGCGATTTTCAAAACAACCAAAACTTTTTAATTGCTTTTCCTAACCAGTATTTTAAGAACGTCTGATTTAGTATTTAGGATTTTTCGTTGCTTCATTCCCCTGGATCGATAACCTTAGGGTTTACAAATTTATTTGCCACTATTTCTATAATTAATCTGTAGAAATTACAGTGATCAGGCAGAGTTCTTCTTCGAACGATGGGCAGAGCATGCGAGGAAGAACGATCATATGTTAGTTGATGGGACATTCTCTTCGAATGTCAATTTTGGTCTAAAGATAAGAAAGTTTTTATAGGTGGTCATGCATCCCAAGAAGATTGATCAAGGTGTGAAGTTACTCTCCACAAACTTCATTCCAGTAACAAGGAAGGAAGCCAACCCCCTGGATTTCAAGAAACCAAAGAAATTGACCGGAAAGTCAAATGTTGATAAAGACAAGCCAACTTCCAATGAAGAGGTGGATGAACGTTCCTTAGGAGAACGAGTACTGTAACCAGCTTCTCCTTTAACTGCTGAAGAGATAGCAGAACTGGCCAAGAATGCTGAAATAGAGAGGTGTTTTCACAACCTTGAGGAGATTGTGAAGCTCGGTGACTTACCTGCTGATAAGATAGATAAAATCATGACCAAGAAGGTTGCGGAGCAGCCCCCACTCGTGCTAGGTCAGGTTGCTCTACCAATTCACTCTGAACAGATGACAGAGATTGTACCAACCGGAAGGAAGAGGACTTGTAAGCGTCTCTTCAAGACTGCAGAATTACAGGAAGCAGAAGAAGCAAGGAAGAAAGTGGCTGCTGAGCAGGCAGTTGCTGCAGAGAAAGTTGTTGATCCACCTTTTTCTTCTAAAAGTTATGAGGATCGCATTAAAGGAATAAGGGAAACCAAAAGGAAACGTGACATTGCTATAAAGTAACAGGAGACCAAGGAATAGAGAAAAGAGATGGAAAGGATCACGTTCGAAGTACGAGATCAAAACTTTGAACAAGTTAAGCAATCATATGCTGAGCGTGAGACTCAAAAAGAAAGTGCTAGCAAGACAGGAGAGAAGGAAAGTGTTGAAATGGTGGCTAGAGAAGCAAAGAAAGGCAAGACAGCTGCTGATACTACAGAGAAAGGGAAAAGGGTGTTAATCCTTGTTGAAGTTGACAAGGCTACAGAGCACTCCGAAGGAACAGAAGTTCAGATTCGTGAACCAAATAAAGTATCCAACCCAAGCGATAGTTCTAAAGAGGTCGTGCAATCTAAAGTAAAGGTTGTCATACATTCTAAAGAAAACAATGCTGAATCTTGATTCTATTTGATGTGGCATTTTCTAGTTTAGATCTGAAGGATGCCTTGGCTTGTTTTCCTTGTTGAAAAGCTCTGCCATACTGCTTTCTTCTTGAAGTTTAATTTGGGCAATCCTGTGACAATGTTATTTCTGGCTATATAATTAATTGTTTTGAAGTATAAGTGTGTTAGCCTTTTATGCCATAGCCAGTTGGTCTCTTCCTTGTTGAATGCAATGAAGCATGAAGCTTGCTGTCCACTATGCCCATCGACCACATAGAGTCCTCCTTTTCTGATTTCTGGCTTCCTTGCAATCTTAGCAGATTTGCTTAGCCTTGCTAGGTTGTGTATGAACTTTCCTAACAGATGGAACAATCTGTTGGGTTACATACGTTGACTTCCTCTCAGCAGATACTCCTTTTAGTCTCTGTCGATTGGTCAGCAGGGGATTCTTTGCTTGCCAGCATTCCTGCTGAGCAACATTTGCTGATCTAGTATTTTCCTCTTTGTCTTTCCTAACATTCTGTTGAACCTTTCCGGTTGCCGGAACAAAGATTATTTTCTTTGAATTACGGGAATCAACATTGCTAGATTCACCTTTTTCAAAACCATTTCCAGCAAAATCATTTCTACTCCTTTGAGCTTCTAAGATTTTATTAAATCTCTTGTGCTTTGTGAAAATCTACATTGACAAGGTTTTTGCACATAGTTTTTCCTTTTAAAATTGCATTCTCCTATTTTAAACTATTAAAATTTTCACTGATTGAGGAGAATTCAGCTTTGAGTTTTAGAAGTTCCTCGTCTGGTGGCCTATATTTTTCAATCTCACTAGGTTAAAATGGAAAGCTGAGATTTCAGCGAGGAATTTTCTTTGACTAAAACATCTTTTAAAACATGGAATTTTGAAAATTCTTTCAAAAGAAGTTCCACAGTTATATCTCCTGAGTCAGAAAAACATGACTCAACAGTTGATGGATTTATATACTGAAAGCATTATGATTGGTATATTATGTACAAGGTCGATTGGTTAATATACTGGGAATCATAAATGTTGTATGTTCATCTCCTATCTGAATTAACAAACATGTATCGCAAACACAATTATCCTCTTATCTCGTCAATAGGGAGATCATACGGTGTGTAGTAGATCACGAAAGATCGTATGGATTGTTTGACCTAACGAGATATAAATGGTTATCACAGTTGAGACAGTTCCAGGATAAACAGTCGGTGTAGGCTGCAGCATACGCGGTAATAAGCATCTTATCTTGATTGGCTTGGTATGCTGGTGTGGGGCACACATTAATAAAGACCTAAGTTGAGATCGATTCTTTTATCTGACATTAAAAGAATTCATATCTCTATGTCTTGATGAGATCCTAAACCTAAATGAAGGTACGGAAGTATATGCAGATTGTGTAACACTTTAAGTTGCAGTGAAAGGCTCTAGTTGAGCTTGGATATCTGTATCTTGGATGATAGCAGTTTGTGTATGACTATCTGGTACCGGAACTTGGTAACCACATCCAGTATAGGATGGTGACATTCCCTGAGCAGCTCAAAAGGTTCGTTATGCTAAAGTCCTGCGGGCTGATTAAGTTCCAGCATAAGTGAAAAGGTTTGAGTGGATTAACTAAGGAATATAAGATGTTAATTAATTAAATAGCTTGTCAGAGCTCAAATTAATTAACCAATGTCTATAACCTTAAATGCGGGGATAAACCGAGCCCATGCAACCCGTACCTCAAAATGTGGTAGCAAATAGGTAGGACATTATTGATTCTCTCGTGGAATGAACCAATATTAATTAATTAAGTATATTCTGGGTTGATTATGGGAATTAATTAATTGATAGGCCTTTTTTGCTATTTGCATTTTGGTCCCTGGTCTGGCCCATGAAACTCAGGCCCAATAAAAGTCCAGTATTTTCCTATAAATAGGCCTCAGTTCCTCAGATCTCAACACACCACAAGATCATATGTTGCACACAGCAAACCAGTATTTGGGATCTGTGGTGATCGACTAGATCTGAGAAACGAGGAGGAAATTCTACTTCTCATCCGTGCAAGGAATTCGAAGGAAATCTTCACCACATATTCGGATCGGAGTTGGGATACAGATCATAAGATCAGATCAGGAGGATCTTCTTTCTTCTCTCCCTCTTTGTTTTTCAAAAATATTTGTTTTATTTTCATAGATTTAATTCCTTGATCTATTAGGAATATATCTTTGTGTGTGGGAAAACGATCGAGGATCAAATCTCTAGGCACTCGTTTCTTCAGGGTTCTACAATCCAGGTATTCAGCATAAACCCCCTTATGCATAATCAATAAGAGCATGCTAGGAATGATCATGGGCATAGCAATTTATTTTTGATATTCCAATTAATGATCCTTGGCAAACGGACTTCGTGATTCAGTTCACGAATCCCTTCAATTGGTATCAGAGCCAGGTTAATTAATTGGCTCTATCGGAAAAAATAATATTGCCTATGATTTGCATGATAATTATTATTGAATGATTGCATGGGTTTTATGGATTGTATGTTTGTGTTTTTTCTTCCTCGTGCTTCTCGAGTTAATCCGCCCTTTTATAAGGATTCGTTTTTCACCCAAGAGATAAATTCGTGGTAAGATTTAAATTCCAAATTGTATTAGGACGCAATTCAATGTAATTTTCAATTTATTTAATTAAATCTGTAAAATGGAGTACGAAGAACACGAAGAATCATGGAAGAACATGAAGAACGAAGGGCCTCACGGTGGCGCATGACAGCACCGGCACGGCAGCAGGCCGTGCACGGCAGTCGCGCGGGGGGAGAGCACGACGGGGAAGACGGCGCAGTCGTGGGGAAACCCTAGGGTTTCTAGCATGCGGCGCGCGCGCGACAGGCAGCAGCCATGCGACCAAAGGCCGATAGGCGCGGTGCGGTGGCCCCAGGATGGCAACGCGGGGAGGCGGCCACCTGGCCGGGACGGCGGGCTGGGCGCAATGAGGCACGCGCGACGCGGCGAAACCCTAAGTTCCACGCGCACGTGGTACCCACGCAGCCCTGCGCACGATCGTCGGCTACAGGCGCGCGCTCTTTGGGCGGCGACGGCAGGGCAAGGTGGTGCGGCGTGGGCTCGGGAGGCGGAATGCGGCGGCGGCAGTCGTGGGGGGCGGCGCGGTTGTAGCAAGCACAAACCCTAGGGTTTGCGGCTGCAAGCCGGGGCACGCATCTCCTCCGCGCCCTACTCGCGTTTCCGATGAGCCTAGGTGAACCGACGGTGGAGAAGATGGTGCACGGCAGTTCGGGTGACGGTCGGGGCAAGCCAGGGTGGAGGCATGCGAAGTGGGCAATGGCCGAAGGAGGCAGAATTGCGGGCTTCAACCATGCACGTGCGTGCATGGCTGCTGCGCAATTCCGGGAGCCCTCACGCTGGCGGTGGTGGTGTGCCGGTGGTGGCTCATCGGGCCGAGTTCTCGCGGGCAATTGGGCTTGCAATGTGTGCCTAGGCCCGCGATTTGGTTAACTGGCCCAGTTATCTTATTTTCTGATGGATCAAACCTTGGTGACCCAATTTCTGAAAAATAAAATCAGATCACAGTTCAAGTAGTGGGAGCCCAGTCGAAGATCTGTAAAATAATTCTAATATGTAATAGTTAGAATTATTTTTTTGTATCATGGGGCCACGAGGACATTTTTTATTTGTTTTATTTATTAGTCTTCGCATGATATATGTGTTTATATTAATTGCGCAGCATATAAGCATGTTGTAAATAATAGGAGCACGTTTACTGCTTTTATTTACAGCTTTAAAGCATGCTATGTGATTTATTTTGTGTAATTAATTATAACTATAAATTCGGGGTTCATGCTTTGCATGATAGAATTTTAGCAATGTTATAATTATGGCTACATAAAATAATCTGTGCAATTGAACCTTATGAATGTAGAAATTACTAAGCTGATAATTTAATAAGACCTCCACAAAGCGATCCTTAATTGGAAGTGGGTAATTTATTAGGTAAACATCTACATGTGTAGCTTACTTAATTTATTATTCATAAGTTCTAATGGATAGGATTTCTTAAAACAAACATTTAATTCATGTGAGAAGTGGGAGCTCATGCGTAAATGTCTACATGTGTAGCTTGCGTATTGAATTTTCATAAGTTCTCTAGGGATTGAATTAAATGAGATAGCCTTATTATAAGGGATCAGGTGTGTCCTAGTAGATCATTATATGGGAGGTTTGTCTTTGGTGGTAAGCTAGCTTAGATGTTATCCAGAGTATAACTCATTTGTGATGTCCCTACTCAGTAAGATAATATGGTCTTAACGTCTCCAATTATTAATTCCATTTGTCTAAAGATCCCGGGCATGGATTGGAATTAAAGGACTGGAATTGAAATATGCAGTCTGGTTAAGTGTTTTGTTGTAAACATCCACACGTGTGGCTTCCAATAGTAATAATTAGGCAAATTGGAGGAAACATTAATATTGTTTTAACATAAGGTTTCAATATTTAATTGTTTCAATTGTTTGCGACTATGTTTTAATTTCTGCTTTAATTTATTGTTTTCAGACATGTCTTTACCAAATGTGATAAATATCTTAGCACAAAACCAATTAACCGGTCCCAATTTTCAAGAATGGAAACGCAACTTGGATTACATCCTTGTTGCAGAGGAACACAAGTTTGTCCTTGCTAAGACTCGTCCGGCTGCTCCCACTAATGCATCGATCGATGAGGAAAGGAGCTACTATAATAAGTGGCTCAAGTCAAACAATATAGTGAAATGCTATATGATGACTACAATGTCTAAGGTACTTGCACAACAACATCATTCATATGATCATGCTAGTGACATAATGGACAGCTTCACAGCGACCTATGGTGAGTCAGACCGAGCTGTCAGATTCAATCTCATGAGGGAAATTGTGGGAAAGAAAATGGCGGAAAGAAGCTCGGTCAGAGAGCACGTGGTCAGCATGACTCATCTCATGGATGAGCTCACGCTGCATGGATGTGGTATCGATGCGGAAGCGCAGGTTGATACCATCCTCAACTCTTTGCCAAAGTCCTTTGAGAACTTTAGACTGAATGTTGTCATGAACAAGAAAGAGTACACTCTTAATGAGTTACTCAATGACTTGATGGCAGCGGAGTCAGTAATGCTTCCAGAAAAGGTTGCTTTGGCTACTTCAGGAAACCGTCCTATTGCGCTGGTTGGCAAGAGGCGCAAAGGAATGTTTAAGAAGAAAGCCAAAGGTACAACTTCTGTGAAGAAGTCAAAAAGGACACCGGGCGTGCCTGGAAAAAGGGACAAGTGTTTCAGATGTGGCAAGGCTGGTCACTGGAAGAAAGATTGTCAAGTCAGGAAGACTGGACAAGGTGCATCATGTGCATTTATAATGGAAACATGTTTAGCATCGGTTTATACCCATTCTTCGGTAGTGGATACTGGAGCTACTGATCATGTTTGTTATACTTTGCAGGGGTTCAGGCCGACAAGGCAGCTGAAGCATGATGAGATTACCATCTTAATGGGCAGCGGAGAGCAAGTCTAAGCAGTAGCCATTAGAGATTTTACTTTATGCTTTAAAAACAATGTTTTGATTTTGAGAGATGTTTTATAAGTGCCGGTTTTTCGGCGGAACTTAATTTCAGTTTCCAAGTTATTTAATGATGGATATTCAATTATTTTTTATAGTGGAGTTTCTATCATTGGGAATAACGGTGTTATCTGTCGTGGCAAACTGATTGACTCTCTCTATATCATTGATTGTATGCATAAATCTTCTGTAAATGTTGCAAACTCATCCAATAATAATAATCATTTAAAGAGAAAGTTTTCTTCCGATGAGGATCAAACATATCGCTGGCACTTGAGACTAGGTCACATCAATCTAAAGAGGAATAAAAGATTAGCATGCGATGGGCTCTTGGATTCTTTTCAAGTGGTACCGCATCAAATATGTGAATCTTGTATAGAGGGAAAGATGACGACGAGGCCTTTTAAGGAAAGCCAGTCTTGAGCAGAGGATGTGTTGGAATTGATCCACTCTGACTTATGTGGACCAATGTCCACACAAGCTCGTGGAGGTTATGAGTACTTCGCCACATTCATTGACCATTACTCAAGATTTGGATGTCTATTTGCTTCGCCACAAGTCTGAATGCTTTGAGAAATTCAAAGAGTTTAAGACTGAGGTAGAAAAGAAGCTAGGCAAGACTATCAAAACACTACGATCAGATTGTGGTGGAGAATACATTAGTAACGAGTTCTTGTAGTACTTGTCAGACAACGGGATTACATCCCAGTGGACTGCACCAGGAACCCCTCAACAAAATGGTGTAGCAGAAAGAAGAAATAGAACTCTCTTGGAAATGGTCAGGTCGATGATGAGTTATGCAAGCTTGCCGATTTTGTTTTGGGGATATGCCTTGGAGACAGTGGCCTATTTGCTTAACCTGGTACCTTCTAAATCAGTTCTTAAAATGCCTCTGGAACTCTGGTATGGGCGAAAGCCAAGTTTGAACAGAGTGAGGGTTTAGGGTTGTCCAGCATAAGTGCTGACAAAGGAACCTGATAAGTTAGAAAGTAGGTGTAAGCTGATGTTGTTTGTAGGATATCCCAGGCAAACGAAAGGTGGTTACTTTTATTGTCCAGAGAATCAGAAAGTGGTTTTCAGTACCAACGCAAGATTCTTGGAGGACGAATATGTAAGAAACCACAGATCCAAGAGTGAAATTATCCTCCACGAGCTTGAGGATAAGGAAGCGATTCCATCCGGAAAGCCCAGTGTAGTGGTAAATCCACATGTAATAGGTGAGGAAATACCATCACTGCCATTAATGCAAGGTATGGGACCAACGGGTACTGTGCCAACTACTGACACGGTTCAGATGCCTCGTCGTAGTGAGAGGGTTGTCCACCAACCCAAGAGGTATATGTTCGTGGGAGAGTCCTCTGACTTGATCCCGAAAAGCAGACTGGATGATACCGATTCCTGGACATATGACGAGGCGGTACCTAATGAAGATGCAGACAAATGGCTGATCGCCATGGATTCGGAAATAGAATCCATTACGGCTATGGATGTATACCAGAAAACTGATTTTCCAGATGGCTATTGAGCCATAGGGTGCAAATGGGTATACAAAAGAAAGAAAGGAGTGAATGGTAAAATTACAGCTTTCAAAGCAAGGCTGGTGGCAAAGGGTTATAGTTAGAAAGAAGGTGTACACTATGATGAGACCTTCTCACCGGTAGCCATGCTTAAGTCCATTCGTATACTCCTAGCCATAGCAGCACATAAGGACCTAGAGATTTGGCAGATGGATGTCAAAACCGCCTTTCTGAACGGGTACTCTGAAGAAGGTAAGGACATCTATATGCAACTGCCAGAAGGTTATTTGCAGAGGGGCGAAGAACATTTGGTCTGGAAGCTAAAAAAGTCACTGTATGGACTTAAACAAGCTTCACGGTCATGGAATCTGCATTTTGATGAAGTGATTAAATTCTATAGATTATCACAATGTTCAAACGAGAGTTGCGTGTACCGTCTATGTGTCAGCGGAAGCGTGGTGTTCCTTGCACTTTATGTAGATGATATTCTCCTATTTGGCGACAATGTGGAAGTATTGTCGGGCATAAAGGGATGGTTATCCGAATAGTTTCATATGAAGGACCTTGGGAGGCAGGATACATCCTAGGGGTAAAAGTATTGCAGGAGCGCAATAAGAGGATGCTGACCTTGTCTCAAGGGTCATATGTGGATACTGTGATTGCCCGTTTCAGCATGCAAACTGCCAAGAAAGGTCTGCCCTTCAGACATGGCATACATCTTTCCAAGGATCAGTGTCCGGTGACACAAAAGGAGAAAGATGAGATGAGCAATGTGCCATATGCATCGGCCGTAGGGAGCCTCATGTATGCAATGCTATGTACGAGGCCAGATATTTGCTTTGTTGTAGGCATGGTAGCAAGATACCAATCTAACACTTGACAGGTGCATTGGATCGTGGTAAAGCACATACTCAAATATTTGAAAAGGACTAGAGACTATTGTCTTGTCTATCAGTGTGAGGAGTTGTGCCATGTGGGTTATACTGATTCGGATTTCCAGGCAGACCGAGACAAAAAGAAGTCCACCTCTGGCTATGTGCTTACATAGGGAGGTGGGGCCATATCATGGAGGAGTGCAAAGCAGAAGTGCATTGCCGACTCCACCTTGGAAGCAGAATATGTGGCAGCTTCTGAAGCTTCGAAAGAAGCAGTATGGTTTCGAAACTTCCTTTTGGAGTTGGACGTGATTCCTAAGCTACCCAAGACCATCACGGTATATTGTGATAATTCGGGAGCTGTGGCTAATTCAAAGGAACCACGAACTCACAGAGCAACAAAACACATTAAAAGGAAGTACCATATTATACGAGAAATTGTAGCATGGGGTGATGTGATAGTAGAGAAGATTGATACAAAAGATAATCTAGCGGATCCATTCACAAAAGTTCTGCCTCAGAAATTCTACGAGTTGCATGTACGTAACCTTGGGCGGAGGGCAAAGCCAGCCACGTAGAATGATTGATGTAATAGCTAGATTAGTTTAGACGCGTTATACTCTAGAAAGCACCTGTATAATGCTTTGAGTATAAGTGGGAGATTGATGGATTTATATACTGAAAGCATTATGATTGGTATATTATGTACTAGGTCGATTGGTTAATATACTGGGAATCATAAATGTTGTATGTTCATCTCCTGTCTGAATTAACAAACATTTGTCGCAAATGTAATTATCCTCTTATCTCGTCGATAGGAGATCATACGGTGTGTAGTTTATCACGGAAGATCGTATGGATCGTTTGACCTAGCGAGATATAAATGGTTATCACAGCGGAGACAGTTCCAGGATTAACTGTCGGTGTAGGCTACAGCATACGCGGTAATAAGCATCTTATCTTGGATGGCTTGGTATGCTGGTGTGGGGCACACATTGATAAGGACCTAAGTTGAGATCGATTCTTTTATCTGACATTAAAAGAATCCATATCTCTATGGCTTGATGAGATCCTAAACATAAATGAAGGTACGAAAGTATATGCAGATTGTGTATCACTTTGAGTTGCAGTGAAAGGCTCTAGTTGAGCTTGTATATTGATATGTGTGTAAAATGACCTATTTTTCGATGTGTGAACTTGCATGTTTGTGGCCATTTTACCCTCATATCATATGTGTTTGTTGTTCTTTTGTCTTGTTTTCATGTTTTCGTGTTTGAAATGTTGTAGGATAGGTTTTGAGCATAAACTAGCATTTTTGGTGGAGTTTTGGAGGAAAATCGCACGAGTTTGGAGTTTGGAGGCGTCGACCGGCCGAGCGGAACAGGACCGGTCAAGCCAAGCTAGACAGAGAGCTCGACTGGCCGAGCGGAGCAGGACCGGCCGAGCCAAGCTGGACAGAGAGCTCGACCGGCCGAGCCAAGCCAACAGAGAGTTGGCTCGGTCGAGCCAAATCTGACCGGGCGAGCCAGACCAGGATTTCCAGCAATTTGGCAGTTTTCAGCTTCAACCGGGCGAGCCATACTTTGACCGGGTGATCCGAGGCCCTGTTTGCTCGTCTATAAAAGGGGAAAATTCAGTTATTTGGAAGACTTTTGGCCATTTTTACATTAGATCTAGTTAGGATTTCCCCTATATTCCAATTTCCATCACGATTCTATCTCAATCCTAGAGTATCAAGGAGCTAAATTCATCAATCCTTGGAGGAGAATTGAAGATCCAAGGGGGTAGATCAAGACCTAACAATTCCAATTGGGGAAGATTCCACTTTCTACTTATCAATTGTAATGGATGTATTTGATTTCAACTTTGTATTGTTACAATTGAGAGGTATGATGTTCTAATTCAATTTGGATGTTGATTTGAACAAGGATGCATGAAAATTAAGGTTGATAATTGTTTGTTTACTTACCTTTGAGAGCTTGAATTGCACTAGAACTTGTTCCTTACCTCTTAGGTGTAGGTAATAGCCAACTTATGAGGTAGTTGACGTGAACGCTGCAGCCAACACGCGGGCGGAATCATCGTGAATAGTATAGATTCATACAATTTTAGTTCCAATCCCTGTGCGGTGCTAGGTCGTAGGGCAATAATTGACGTTCTATTTGGAGTGGTCTAGGGCTTAATAACGTAGTTGTTTGCAAGTCTTAGCATCATCAACCATTAGCTCGCCGTGGCAAGGGGTTAACGAGTGTAGGGTCGATTGCTCAATCTCCTAGGGATTAAAATGTGTTTACATCAATAATTAACCTAATTGGATTACATCTACGTTTATTTCAACATCCTATCTACCTCATTTGAGAACTTGTTTGTTTTGGTTTACCAAAGTGTCGAGAGAATTGATTTGATTGATTGAGATTGAATGTTAATTGTTGGTTTAATTCATTTTTTATTATATGTTGTTAGCATAGGTTTAAATTGAACGCCTAGATTGATAGAAACAACTCAACGACTTTATTTTTACCTAGCTATTAGACTTTGCTATAGTATCCCGATAATCTAGCGGGCGAAGGGAAGAAAGACCTGGATTTGACAAATTTTATTCTAGTGTAGCTAGGAGTTTAATTTTGATTGAACTTTCAGCCGCATCAAGTTTTGGCGCCGTTGCCGGGGACTTCATTTAGTAGGTTGCTAGATATTGGGGGAAAAGTGAAGCTTGTAGGCTTGGTGTTTGTGTTTTTGTTTGTGTGGATAAATTTGTTGATTGTTTTTTTATTTGTTGGTACTTTGAGTTTGTCGGATTGTTGTAGGTGTCAAATGGAGAATCATCGAGAAACTCACTCGGAGAGGCTTAACAATCTCCAAAGGGAATTGGATGAGATGAGAGCAAAGATGTTGGAGAGACAACGACCGAGGAAGCCAATCCGGTTGGTATTTGAAGAGAGCTACCCATGGATGGAAGAGATTAGACATGATCGCATTATGAAGTCAAGTTGGGGAAATGAAGAAGAGGAGTGTAGTAATGAAAGCTATACAGATAAATGGGGGAATTGTGACCTCCGGAACAACATGAACTATCCCCCATCTAATGGCTACTCTCCATGTAGACTCTATGAGAACCAAACTTGGAATCCATCCATGACAAGAGTTCATTGTGATGAGTGGGGCAATCTTGATCATGAAAGAGTTAGTGAAGTGAGATCGTCTCGGGAAGCTTTGAAGAGGAGACAGGATAAGCTCACGGGAAACCTTTTGGAATTAAAAATGCAATTATCCGAACTCTTGAAGAAGGTGAGTGAGAAGTCTCACGTGGAAGAGCATCCAATTGACAAGGAAATAGGTCTCGGAGGAAGTTGTGAGGAGATTGATGAAATTTCGGAAGATGAATGTGAGGATAAGGTAATGGACTTAAGGAAGTAAGATTTCAAGAGACAGAAATAGTGGAGATTCAAGGAAAGGAACCAAAGAAGGAAAGGGAAGTCTTACTCCAAGAAGATGAAGAGGATAAAGACGCCAAGGAAGAGATGTTAGTCATAGAAAGTGAAAAGAATGGTACTCTTGAGATAATCTCACTTGAGGAGTTGCAAAAAGTCCCGGCCTTGGTACAACAAGATGAGGAAGAGAAAAATGATGAGGAAAATATGTCGGGGGGTCCAAGTGGTGATATGGTGCTTGTCTTTCCTTCATTAGTGATAGATAAGAAGGAAAAGGAGGTGATCCTAGGAGACAAAGTGTATGAATTGGATGTTTTGATCGGAAAAGGAGTTGATGAGAAGTTGTTCATTAATCCAAATGAGGGACAAGTCGAGACGTATATGATTTGGATTCCGTTAGATGATGCCTTGGAGATCAAATCAAAGAAGGAATCACCACCTTGGACATTCGAGATTTTTAAGATAATCAATCCTCCTTGGAGAGATGATAGGGGTGAAAGAAAGATTGCCTTGGACAAATTTCTCCCAAGTAAATGCAGATTAAGGGAGAAAGGTGTATTAAAAACCCATAAGATTTTTGATAATGGATGAAGTGGTAAGGTCGTCTAGCTACCGACGTTAAGGAAGTGCTTGTTGGGAGGCAACCCAACCAATTTTCTTTCTTTTGTTTAATTTCTTTTAGTTGCTTTGATTTTGAATAAATGTCTAGTTTGTTTGGTTTTGTGTTTGTAGGGAGGAACTACAAGATCAAGAGGAGTGACGATGCACCGTCCACCATTTTTGCAAACTTAGTCTCACTTGACTAACTTTGGGGGGATGTGTCGGTAGCCGGTGCTTTGGTTTATTCCTCTCCTCTCTTCCTCTATCCTAGTTTGCTTTAGTTTAGTTTAGTTGTTGGATATTGTCCCTTTATTGGATTTGATTCGATTTGGTTGTACCAATATTGATATTCTACATTGGATGAATGTTGTGGCCTATGCT
The DNA here is from genome assembly GCA_026898455.1 of Plectranthus barbatus. Taxonomy (NCBI): domain Eukaryota; kingdom Viridiplantae; phylum Streptophyta; class Magnoliopsida; order Lamiales; family Lamiaceae; genus Plectranthus; species Plectranthus barbatus. The sequence continues at coordinate 105,023 of JAPKLW010000288.1, read as the reverse complement.
CATCTTGATGATATGTATGGATATTTTCATGGGTTTGAGTTTGTTGAATGGATTTGTTTGTTGAACATTGCTTTTGATGGTATGTTTGGTGGAGCTAGTGGAAAAATGAATTATTTGTATAGATTTTGGATAATGGATGACGGTGGAAAGAGGTTTTGGAAATGAATATGGTTGAGGATTGCTTGATATTTGATGATGGATGGAATTATTAATGAGTTGGCATGATTTACTACTTCCTATTATACATGGTTTGTGGTTTGGATTATTGGTTTGGTTTGTATGGTTGAGCTAGTGGATATTGTCTTATCATTGTTGATATTTGGTTTGTGGAAAGTTTGGTGGATATGAGAGCTTTATTGGTTTGTTTTATGCTCAAGTGTTTGGTGGTGTTTGTGTTGATCTAGTAGGTACAAATAAGGTCTTGGAGAGTGGTTTGATCGTGTGTGCCGATGGGTAACGCTTTCTATCGTTCCTTCTACCAATTAGATTCATTACAATGTTTTATGGCATGTAGATTGTGGTTAGGATGTTGTGTGCTTGTGTGTGTGATGAACCCGAACTAGACTTGAGGTTTGAATCATGATTTACTTGGTGAAGTTGGATGTTTATCTCAACCAATGATAGGGCGGAATCTAGTTGTCGAAGCATGTTTTAAGTTTAACTTTTGAATTGCCGAGTTTTGTGTGTGGTTAATGCATAGGACTTGACAAAAAGCTGTGAGGTTTGAGCCTTAATATTGTCATATCTTTATTGTTTGTGAGTGGCAAGATTTAGAGTACGAGATCTAGAACTTGCATCCGTTCTCTATCTATTGGCATGAGTGTGTAACTAGAAAATGATCTTAGGCCATCGATTCTTAGTCCTACCTTTCACACCGGGAGTATAAGGTGATTGTTATCATAATTTTGCCTTTTATATCTTTGACCCCCGTGATTGAGCTTTATTGGTGAATTTTCTTTGATATGATTAGGACCATATTTGGGGGGAAAAAGTGTATGAGGGTGAATACGGTGATGAGAGTTGGGTTGGGAATTGATTGGATTTGTATTGGTGGGAAATGTTGAGGCATGAAAGATATGAAATAAGGGATTGTTGTTGATCCTAGAAAAATGAGCACCTACAAAATTTTGGTGCAAGTGTTTGGAAAGAGAGGCACCCACAAAATGAATGAATGATGGTGCTAATGGAAAATTATGAAAAAAAGGAAAAGAAAAGAGAAAAAGAAAAAAAAAAGTGTTTTATGAAATGAATAAGCCTCGGGGTTTGTAGTGGTTCGAAAAGAATAAGTTTGGGGGTTTTGGAAAATTGAGAAGTTTAGTCACTTTGGCCCAAAACCACCCAGCTTTTAGTTAGCCACGTTACAACTTATGAAAAGACCTTTTTGATTCTAGAAACTAACTCATTGTAGTATAGTGGTGAGAATGGATTCAAGCCTATGGAAATCAAGCTCGATATCTTGTGATTGTGTGAATCTCATCGTCCCTAAACACGTGAGGGAGTGCTTTCGTTTCTTGTATCCATTTTTTTTTATGAGTGGTTCATGTCCTTAGCATTAACCTTGTCACAAAATTTTGTGATAATCTCGTTTTACTTTAACATGCTTAGATAATCTTGATGAGCTATAAGGTATTGCACGAGGTAGATTAATGGTTTTACTTTGTTTTGATTGAGGACAATCAAAGGTTCAAGTTTGGGGGATTATGATATGTGTGTAAAATGACCTATTTTTCGATGTGTGAACTTGCATGTTTGTGGCCATTTTACCCTCATATCATATGTGTTTGTTGTTCTTTTGTCTTGTTTTCGTGTTTTCGTGTTTGAAATGTTGTAGGATAGGTTTTGAGCATAAACTAGCATTTTTGGTGGAGTTTTGGAGGAAAATCGCACGAGTTTGGAGTTTGGAGGCGTCGACCGGCCGAGCCAAGCTGGACAGAGAGCTCGATCGGCCAAGCAGAGCAGGACCGGCCGAGCCAAGCCAACAGAGAGTTGGCTCGGTCAAGCCAAATCCGACCGGGTGAGCCAGACCGGGATTTCCAGCTTCGACCGGGCGATCCGAGGCCCTGTTTGCTCGTCTATAAAAGGGGAAAATTCAGTTATTTGGAAGACTTTTGGTCATTTTTACATTAGATCTAGTTAGGAGTTCCCCTATATTCCAATTTCCATCACGATTCCATCTCAATCCTAGAGTATCAAGGAGCTAAATTCATCAATCCTTGGAGGAGAATTGAAGATCCAAGGGGGTAGATCAAGACCTAACAATTCCAATTGGGGAAGATTCCGCTTTCTACTTATCAATTGTAATGGATGTATTTGATTTCAACTTTGTATTGTTACAATTGAGAGGTATGATGTTCTAATTCAATTTGGATGTTGATTTGAACAAGGATGCATGAAAATTAAGGTTGATAATTGTTTGTTTACTTTCCTTTGAGAGCTTGAATTGCACTAGAACTTGTTCCTTACCTCTTAGGTGTAGGTAATAGCCAACTTAGGAGGTAGTTGACGTGAACGCTGCAGCCAACACGCGGGCGGAATCGTCGTGAATAGTGTAGATTCATACGATTTTAGTTCCAATCCTTGTGCGGTGCTAGGTCGTAGGGCAATAATTGATGTTCTATTTGGAGTGGTCTAGGGCTTAATAACGTAGCTGTTTGCAAGTCTTAGCATCATCAACTGTTAGCTCGCCGTGACAAGGGGTTAACGAGTTTAGGGTCGATTGCTCAATCTCCTAGGGATTAAAATGTGTTTACATCAATGATTAACCTAATTGGATTACATCTACGTTTATTTCAACATCCTATCTACCTCATTTGAGAATTTGTTTGTTTTGGTTTACCAAAGTGTGGAGAGAATTGATTTGATTGATTGAGATTGAATGTTAATTGTTGGTTTAATTCATTGTTTGTTATATGTTGTTAGCATAGGTTTAAATTGAACGCCTAGATTGATAGAAACAACTCAACGACTTTATTTTTACCTAGCTATTAGACTTTGCTATAGTATCCCGATAATCTAGCGGGCGAAGGGAAGAAGGACCAAGATTTAACAAATTTTATTCTAGTGTAGCTAGGAGTTTAATTTTGATTGAATTTTTAGCCGCATCATATATCTGTATCTTGGGTGATAGCAGTTTGTGTATGACTGTCTGGTACTGGAACTAGGTAACCACATCAAGTATAGGATGGTGACATTCCCTGAGCAGCTCAAAAGGTTCGTTATGGTAAAGTCCTGCAGGCTGATTAAGTTCAAGCATAAGTGATAAGGTTTGAGTGGGTTGACTCAGGAATATAAAGATTTTAATTAATTAAATAGCTTGTCAGAGCTCAAATTAATTAACCAATGTTTGTAACCTTAAATGTGGGGATAAACCGAGCCCATGCAACCCGTACCTCAAAACATGGTAGCAAATAGGTAGGATAGTGTTGATTCTCTCGTGGAATGAATCAATATTAATTAATTAAATATATTCTGGGTTGAATATGGGAATTAATTAATTGATAGACCTTATTTGCTATTTGCATTCTGGTCCGTGGTCTGGCCCATGAAACTCAGGCCCAATAGAACTCCAGTATTTTCCTATAAATAGGCCTCAGTTCCTCAGATCTCAACACACCACAAGATCATATGTTGCACACAGCAAACCAGTATTTGGGAGCTGAGGTGATCGACTAGATCTGAGAAATGAGGAGGAAATTCTGCTTCTCATCCGGGCAAGGAATCCGAAGGGAATCTTCACCAGATATTCGAATCGGAGTTGAGATACAGATCAGAAGATCAAATCAGAAGGATCTTCTTTCTTCTCTCCCTCTTTGTTTTTCGAAAATATTTGTTTTATTTTCATATATTTAATTCCTTGATCTGTTAGGAATAAATCTTTGTGCGTGGGAAAACGATTGAGGATCAAATCTGTACGCACTCGTTTCTTCAAGGTTCTACAATCCAGGTATTCAGCATAAACCCCCTTATGCATAATCAATAAGAGCATACTATGAATAATCATAGACATAGAAATTTATTTTTTATATTTTAATTAATGATCCTTGGCAAACGGACTTCGTGATTCAGTTCACGAATCCCTTCAACCGTATCATGCAAGTTTTCTGATGTAAAAACAACAAACATAATACTACCTCCGTCCCGGCCTATGGGCACCTTTGACTGGGCACGGGAATTAAGGGTTGTAAGTGGTAGTGGAATTAATATTTTATTGATGAGTGTGAAAAATTTGCTATTTTAGGAAAGTGGTCCAATAGATTGGGACGAACAAAAATGGAAAGAATGCCCAATAGACTGGGACGGAGGGAGTAGAATTTATTACCTGATTTCTCGTGACAGCTAGAGCTGATCTGCTACCTGCTCTTCATCAACATCAGCATCTTCATTGATGTTGGCCATAAATAGTATTAAAACATCATCTTCGTCTTCTGAGGAGTAGCCTTCATCACCGTGATCTGGAATGTATGGTATCTCTGTTTTAGTCAGTAGAGCTTTGGCAATGGTTTTCGATGTGCGCTTCTCGAAGATTTTCCTTAACCGCTCCCTTTCGTCTAGATCTATTCGATGACGCTCAAACCTTAGATGGTCAGGGGAGTTGAATTCATAACACGTCCTTGGTGTCTTCTTGGTTGTTCGATTGTCTGTTGGCTGACTCTATTGTGGCTCCTCCTTTTTGCCTTTAGCCTGGAGCATGAGTTTCTGCAGTCTCTTCATCCGTTCCTGCAGCTCACTGATGGATCATCCCCCTTCTTTAGGTTGAGATCCACTTATTGATGTGGTCTCCTTTGCTGGGCTGGGTTGAGCTGGACGATCTGAGTGGAATGGCTTATTAGTTTTCCACTTCTGTGCGTCTCTTTTTACAAAATATGTTGCATCCTCGGGGTGATCTTCAATAGATATTACAGCTCGTACAACTTCATTCTTGTTGATCTGCATTATATCCCATTCATGTGCTTGAAGTTGTGCGAATAGATCTTTTGTGCTTATGCTCGATAGATGTTTCTCTATGAGGCTTGTCACTTTGACAAACCAATCCTCTTTTGGCATTTTTGAGAATATTTTTGAGTTCATGTCAGGAAGTTCGTATGTTCTTCCCAACTCCTTTAACTCAGCTACAATGGAGTTGAATTTGACTTCCATATCCTTTATTTTTTCTCCTAGACGCATTTGGAACGACTCATATTTGTACACGCACTGATGAGCTTGTTCTGCTTCATTTGAGTTGTCTTTTGAGTTAGGGTGCCAAGGAAGTCCCACATTTCTTTGGCATTCTTGTACTCCAAGGCTTTTGTTATCAAAGGTTCCGATAGAGAGTTTAATATTAACTCCATAGCCACGAAATCAAGCTGAGCATGAACCCGGTCTTCTGGAGTCCATTCTTCGTATGGCTTATCAACCATCTCTTTTGGTCTTTGTACGTTGTCGTCGAGTCGAGTGTTCACCTTCTTGATTTTGATTGGTCCTTGTTCGATCAATTGTCCCTTCTCTGGATTTATATTCTTCAATGAGATCAGTGACCTCTTTTTCCAGGTGTTGTATGTCTCTGGAGAGAACTTTCCCAACTTCGCGTTATTCACCATTTTCTTTAACCTGAGCCTGACATAAAAACACAAAAAATATGCTAGGAAAATGGACCTGGTCCTAAGTGACTTAGAAATAGCTAGTCTGTAAAGACCAACCGCTCTGATACCACTTCTTGGTCCCCGATCAGACTATTTTCAATTACAACAGAATATTAATAATGTCTTGCACTTTTCTTGCTAAGGTCACGACTCAACAAGTGTTTATGAAATGTGTTTAAGCTCGAATATTTGTTAGATTTACTTAAGGTTATACTCCGACACATGATGTGTTGTGTTTCAAAATAAGCAATAAATAACGAAGTAAAAGCAGTAAATGAACACCAAATTTATAATGGTTCGAACAATTGTTCTACGTCCAATGTTTAGTCCTCTTGACTGAAAATCCACTAAGATAGATTACAAAGTCAGGCTTGATCTCTAACTGTGAACAGCTCCTCCGTCTAGTCACCGCGCACCTTCAAGTACCTCTATCTTCAATCTTAAACTTGACACTCCTTAGAGTGAGGACACACCTCCTTTCTCCATGGACGTCGAACTTGCGAATTTTATAGTTCTTCTCGGAACCTATCTCTTGTGGCTATAGCCCGTGATAATCAACCTTGTGAATCAAGGTGATTGCTCGATTCTTTCTAGGATAGAAAGAATCCCAAAGATAACCTTAGAATAGAACTTCAAAGGTCTCTAGTTGAACTCAGAAACTTTTACAAAGCCTCGATCAATGAATGATCGGATTTTAATTCGATATATGAGATCTCGCGTGAGCTTATGAATATAAATTGTCAAACTTTTTGTCTCTTCGTGAAATCCTCTATTTAAAGGTGAAGATTCAAATATTTCATTCGAATCTTATTCGTTAGACACTGGATCTCTGTTCGCCAATCTTCGTTCTTCTTTTTCTGAGAAGTGCAAAGACTCTTCAGATCTCCTTCGTCTCAGAACGAGTCTTTAAGTTTAAATCTAGATAGCTTCAATTTATCTGTTGATTGTCCTTCCTTTTGATTCGTCGAGTTTCCATGTGATTTAGGATCCTTCTGTTTCACAACTCCGTATTGATTGTTGATTGCTATCATGCGTTTGTTGGGCAGTTGGTCGTCTGCTCATATCTCAACGATCCTGCTGAGATTCAACAACAATCTTTCTTTATTCTTTCAGCATTCCGTTAAGTGTTTTTAGCAATCTTCATATGTTTGCTAGCCTTTCCAATGTTTGCTAGATTCTTTAGCAATCTTCATTCTTGTGGACTCCTTCAGCAATTTCTTCTTGTATGCTTGAGTCTTACAGCATTCTTCTTTGGCATTGCTGATTTCATCAGCAAACTTTAATGATTTCTTCTAGCTCTATTACAACTCGAATATAATTATCCTATACAGGACTTTTACAATTTTGACACAATTCTAAATTGCTAGAAACTAGATAAACTAAATTTTTATGCACAAAAACTATAATACAAGAGCAAGGGGATAATAATATTTCTAACAATATTCCTAACAAGATGCATATCTCAAGATCAATGGTTCTTATTCGGATAATCATGCCCTTTACACCGCTACATCCACATCGCTGCTGTTAACCTGCACATTTTAGAAATAATGCACATGGTATGAGTACAACGTACCCCGTGAGGACATGTCTCGAAAACAAATGACACCTGAATAGATATGAATGATATGCTACATGCAAATACACAACGGGGGTTTTATAAATCATTTTGTTGTGTTTTATTGAACATTTATATATTGTACGGTTTTTCTCACAAATGAAAGCATAAATGTTTTACCATTGTGTGACTGGAAGTTGGTCTACTTCCAAGTCGCGATGAACAGCTGGAAATGGTCAACCAATTGTCCCAATTCCATCAAATAGTGCACTGGTCTCAGAACTCACCGCATTGAGACCCCGATCAATTTAAGGAACGAAATGTGTCTCTCCTTATTTCTCCTAAGGTATCAATACTCCATTGAGTGACTAAAGGTTTAATGGCCTCGGGGTTTAAAAGTCTTGGCTCAGAATTTCCTAAAATTCCTAGTTCAGTGCTCGTAAAACCAAATCTCCCTGGTCAACTACAGTTGACCAGAGGAACAGATAGAAAATCAAAACATTTTGGTATAGACAATCAGTTTAAGTCAAATCAATTTGCATGCTTTTTGGAAGATAGGGCTTATAGCCCAAAATCAAGTGAAAATAGGAATAAAATCGTCCCCACCTTAAATGCTTACAAATACTATGTAAGTAAGTTGATTTGTGATTGAAAAGCTCTCCAGTCACCCTGTGCTTCCTTCAATTGATGACAACACAGGAGAATAAAGCACATTAGGTGGATTATCTATGGGTGATAAATCAGTGCCTTAACTGATGTTATCACATAATTTAGTTTCTAAGACGGACTGCCTTGGGAAATTATAACAGACAACGACTGTCAATTTACCAACAAAAAGTTCAAAGATTATTGTGCAACAATTGGGACTCATTTGTTATTTTTTACACTGAGATATCCCGAAGCTAATGGGTTGACCGAATCATCAAAAAAAATGATCATGAACATACTTAAGAAAAAGCTTACAACGAAAAAGTCCGCTTGGGTGTAAAAGCTTACGGTCATACTATGGGCATACCGAACGACTTTTAAAAACAGCCACACGTGAAACCCCTTTCTCACTCGCATATGGAGTCAACACCGTGTCACCCATTGAAGTCATCCAGGAAAGCCCGAGGGTCGAACTATTTTGATGAAGAACGAAACCAAGAAAAGCTCTTCGACTAATTAGAACTCCTCAACGAACAAAGAATGAAAGCCTCGGGACGAATGACTTGAATTCAAAGAATAGTCGTTTCCAACCTTAGATTCCATTACCTTTGTATTTTGAAGTGGGAAATTGAGAGATCAAGTGTTGATCGAGCCTACGAGGACATATAAACGTTAAGGAGGTATAAATCGAACCTCTCTCTCGCTATTTCTTTAAGCTGAGCATGTTATACTTTTGCCCTAGTTGATGAAAGTTATGATCTAGGCTTGATCTTGAGTTTATAAGTACGTATGCATGTTTAGCATGTTATATTATGAGCCTAGAAACTATATATCGACCTAGGAATCGAGTTGTGGTTATTTTGGAGCATGTTTGATATATTTGCCCTATTTAGAAATATTGATGTTTTATTTCAATTCTTGATGTTTTGATGCTTGGAATGTTGTCTAGACTCATTATATTTGTTATAAAACCATTTGATGTTATTAGAAATCGATTGGACGAGCCCGGATAAATATTTGAGCCAAAAACCATTTTCTCCGCCGAAGGCAACTCGCCTCAACTTCGATCGACGCCATTTTGCGTCGGTCGACGCGGCCATGTCGGTCGATGTGGAAGCATGTTGGTCGACACTGAGCTATCATCCATTTTTCTTTTCGAAGACCATTCATTACAACGATCGACATAGCCTTATTTCAATTGACATTTTGTACGACGATCGATTTTCTTCCATTTCGGTCAATGCAAATTAATTCTTGATTAATTTAATTGTATCGATCGACATGAGTTGTATATCGGTCGACATACTTACATCGATCGATGCCGTCCCATTTCGGTCGACATGACCACGCCGATCGACACCGATGACATTTTTAAAATTTCATATTCTTTCTTCGTTTGATTCGACCTATCATTCAAATCTTGTGATATCCTTTAAATTGATTGACTCAAACGAAATTCCCTAAATCCTAAATTCTTCCTTCGATCAATCCTAAATGTTATTTTGTTTGATATCCCTTGTATCAATCGACAAAGAGATGTTATCTTCCATGACTTCTCTAAAAATCTTTTCAATTCAAAATAACTCCGATTACTCAATCGAACTCTTGTAACTCAAATTTTCTTTGAAACTGATTGTTAAATCAAACTTGTTAAACCTTGACTTCGAAATATTATTGAAACTCGATTTGTGCCCAAGATCTAAAAACCTTCTCGATTACTTTGTTAAAACGACTTTGAAACCTATTGATGAGTTCTAAAACTCTCAACTCAATTACACATCGATTCATAATTTATTATGTAACTTCTTTCAATCACAATCTGTGAAGAGACATTTAGTCATTTGATGACTTCTTACTCTTGTCCAGAAAATTGAACTTGTTAAACTTCGAACATTGAGATTCAATTCGTATTCAAACTTTATATCCTTTTATTGTATTCTTGACATGACTTGAAACCACTTGAGGAATTCTTACACTCTCAAGCCAAAATACGTTAATTCAGATTGTGAATCTTCTTTCAATCTTAAGCCTTTGAAGAAGTGCTTAGTCACTTGATGAAGTCATTTGTTTTGTTCAATCAAATTGAACTACGATCCATATTTCTTGAATTAATGCTTGATATTGAATCACAAGCCTTACGAATAGTGTTTGACTTCCATGTTCGTTGAACCAAATTGATCTGATAATTCTTTCACATTCTTTTATCCGACGGCTCAAGAATTTAAAAGTCCATAATTTATTAAGAGTCTAGAATCCTTAATGTACCAAGTTATAGATGTCTCGATCATTATCTTCTAAGAATTTATTTATTCCTTATATTGTAGGAAAGGGCAAGAGGAAGATCAATTACTAGATCAACCAACCGCATAGCAGCACCTACTCAAGGTGGGCTTTTCTCTTACCCCTATATAGTGGGCCAATTTAAAAATATAAAGTGATGTTTTCTTTTCAAAGCATATCAAGCATGAAATGAAATGTTTTGTTTTAAATTTTTTTGTCATTGCCTAGTGTTTTGTGTTTGCTATTTGTCCTCTTTGTGGGGGAACCCCACTTAGAGAAGAACATCAAACGTATTGAAGCGTGGATGTTGACTCCGTATAATGCGAGTCTTATCGATCGAACTCAGGTAGTGAAAGAGATACCATGGGTGAGTGCACTATGATGTTGACATGTTAGGGGTCATGCCCTACTCAGACTAGCATCGTGATTGTGGTAGGTGGCCACCTCCCAGTCACATAAATTATTTGCAGATAGTTTAACTATGTAAAAAGCACTAGCTCATTCATAAAATATTTTGGTGCCATGGGAGGATTTAAAACTTAAAACCCCATGTGTGACCCGATAAAAAAAGGCATGACAAAAATATATATATGTATATTTTTGGGCATGTGTTCACTAAGTACAATTTGTACTTAGCCCATTGCGTTATTTCTAAAATGCACAGGTTAAAAGAAGCTTTTGGAGCAAGGTACGAGGCAGCAGTCGAGGTGGAGCTAAGGACCTCTTTTATTGTAATAGTTAGATGTTGAAATATGTATCTTCATATACATACTTCATTGATAACTTTCCGCTGCTAAAACTCTTTATCTTTTGATAGCCTTTTGATAAATTTTTAAACTTGAATACTCTGGTCTTTGTTCTTCAGAAACCAAGATCCCTTCTCAAGGAGGCACCTTTTGCTAAATTTACCTCTCTTGGGATATATGTGTGTTGATTCATATCTTGAGTTTCTTCTCTTTTCTTTTAAATTAATATCCCAAATGTATGTCTCGTGTCCGACGTGCCTCAATTCCTTGATTTGTGTCTTGTTTATAAATCAGAGCGTGACACTAAATCTTGAATTTAGATCAAAAAGGTTATGAATAGATGGGCTTTTACAAAGAAAAGGGGTTAAAGAGGTATTTTTGGATCAATGATATTAAGCTTGATAATATCGAGCTCAAGACCATTCACAAATGAGTTGAGTTAAATTAGAATAGATTTGAGTTAAATATTAATGAATTGAATTGACTAGGTTTAGGTAGAATACAAGGGGATTGGATCAAAGAGGAAGGGATGTGCAACAATATCAATGGAGTTATCAATCAAGGTACTCTTGTAAGTGAACGAGAGGCTTGTCACCCCGTGTCGACGGTTGTAGGTTCATATCAATCGGCGCCAAGGAAGCATGTGTGTCGGTCAACGTAAAAAGATCGACGGGGACAACCCAGTCCACATGAATAAGGACGTTGTGTAGGTTGACGCAACGTGTTTTGGTCGATATGAGGGAAATAGAGGGTTTTTTCGGGGATAGAAATAGATCTTGGCTTGGTTATAGTTCCTCGGCTAAATTATTTTATTATTAACAACTTCCAACTTAATCTATAGTAATATAGTCATCTTATGCTCTTACTAGAACATGCTTAACATATGATTATCATGTTATAGGTCCATAACTCCAACATTTAAAATGTGATTTCAAAGTAGGACATGCTACCGATTCTAGGCTCTAGCACGCTTAACTCATGCTCTATGTCTACACATTGTTCATTCTTACTCATGCATTCATCGTCGTACTCATCAATAACATGCTCAATGCTCACGGAACTTACAAATCCCTAATCATGCCAATATTTCCAATGATTTCATATATTTTCACTTCTTTCTATTTTAGCATGCTTTTCATACTCTTCAACATGTCTTTAGATAATATCCTAGCTTATTTCTCATACTTCTAGCATGATTATATTTCTAGGTCTACATACACATAACATGCTTCATAAAATTTCAAGAACAAGATATATAATAGTTCAAGTGTAGAGAATTTTACCATGGTATACCTTTCTTCTCTTTTTTTTCCTTGTTTACACTTGATGTTTGTCGACAAAGCTTAGGGCTTCTCTTGCCTTAGGTTAGACAAAAGGGAAATATTAGTGGATAAAACACTTGGAAGGCTAAGTAATAATACATGTATTTACCTTCTCCGACCTTCTCCTTCTTGCTTGAAGATGAAAGAAAAATTCTTACTGCGTGTTTGGGTGGGGGGGAGTGGTCAAAAATTAAGGGAGATGGAGGAAGGGTATGGTTTAGGGGTGTAATCGAACCGAGTCGAGCCGAGTAGTGTCGTGCTCAAGTTTGACTCGTTTAGTATCGAGTCGAGCTTCGAGCTTTTTTGTCGAACATTTTGAAGTTCACGAACCTTATCGAGCTTTAATCGAGCCTAAACGAACTTTCTAAATATGGAATATATTTAAAATATCCATTATTATTTTGAAAGAAAAAGTTATTTATCTGTAAATTAATATCATATTCATGTTCAAATTCTAAATCTTATCATTATTAGAAAGATTTATCATTATTGTTACTCTTAAATTATGAAAGATACTACTTTTATAAAATTAATTATTTTACATTTCTTACTAATTTTAGCTAACGAGCTTGCTCACGAGCTCACGAGTCGAATACTATGATGCTCAAGTTTGGTTCGTTTAATAAACGAGCTTCTCAAAACAAATTCGAACGAGCTTTTATCGAGTCGAGATCCGAGTAGCTCACGAACAGTTTGACTCATTTACAGCCCTAGGTATGGTGTGTTGTGATGGTGTGCATTTATAGAGGGAGAAGTGTATGTAAGAAGACATGGTAGTCTTGGAAATAATCAAGACTTTTACCTCAATTGGAAGGTAAAGTATCCTTATTTTAATACCATGATGGGAAATAATCTTATTCTCTCATATATCAAGATTTTTCCTTTGTGGATATATCCAAAATGGAATCCTTAAAAGTTTGTGTGCTATTTTGGTGATTGATGACTTTATCCTAATATCTTATTAGTTTATTCGATTCACCTTATGTTATATCATGAGAATATAACTCCAATACCATATAATAAAATTCATAAAATTAGGGCAATGTCCCCATCACTTCATTTTATCAACATTTCTTGTAAAATTCCAAAACTTGAACCATAAAGCTTACAACTTGCTTTATTTCCGTTTTGATGCAATTTCATGCATTCACCTAATTGGTCAATCTCAAACTATAAATTATTATTTCATGTGTCACATGAAATATTATAATATATCAACCTTCATTTATAAAAACAAACAATCGTCCAATATAGTAATGCCCTTGGTTTATTCCCATCTTGAGAATGTCTCTATAAATTTCTATTGAACTAATCAAATCAAAGATTTCATGATCGTAATTTAACTTCATGATCTCAATTAATTTAGCGACAAATGCGTAATTAAATTCGATAGTGGGAATTTTTTTTAAAAATTTAAGGGGTGTTATAGGTTTAACCAAGATTGAGTGCACTCGTGATGACACATGAATGATTACATCTCATGGCATGTTGAACACCGTGACTCGAAAGCAGACACCTGCTACCTCGACACCTAGCTTAAAAAAAATAGTAAATATTTTTTCTAAAAAAAACAGTTATGCGTACCATCTTGAAATTTTATGCGGGTAAATTCTAAATAAAAATCCCATGTGATACCTAAATGAATGGCAAGATATTCTTATATCAATATAATTTGGTATGTGTTTACTGAGTACCCCGTACTCAGCCCTGTAAATGTTTTCTAAATTTTCAAGGTGAGCTATAATGGAAAAGAAAAGAATGTGAAAGCAAAAAATAAAATAAGTGATTAATTATCTAAATCACACAATGGTAATTAAGTAGCTCCATATTACCCAAGGATGTGTATCCACATATACATGTCCAACTACGCTTAATATTCCACTACTTGAACCTCCAATTTGAAGGGATTTTTACTTGGAAATTGAATTGTATAATACGATTGTCAAGGAACGATTATTCAATATAAAAAAAATTACTATGTCTATGATTAGTCCTAGTATGCTCCTATTAAAATTGAATTCAAGAAACAAAGATATTAAGAATACCTGAATTAAAATATCTATGAACTTGTGCGCAGGGATTAGGCCTTTGAATCTTCCTTGTGCAATAAGATTTAATCATGCTAGAGAAGAATTAAATTATGATCAAAATGAAATAATTGCTTCAATGAGCATGCTTTGTTTAAATAATTTCCATCTCCAAAATTAGCCATGTTTGAAATTCCTCATACCTTCCAGTCAAGATTTCCAATTCAGATTATAACACAAGCATTCCACCCATTTTTATAAGTCTGAGTTGTGATGAGTTCTCAATTTGAAGGTATTTAGAAATAAAAATAATTAGCGCTGATGATATTAAACTATGAAGTTGTCTAGGAAATACTAATTAAATAAATAATAAGGCATTGCATGAAAGTATAAATATTGCACTATAATAAAATAAATAACATGGGAAAACTTGTAAAGTACAGTGGGAGAACCCATAAATTAAAAGCTCGATAACTCGTAGTAGAAACATGAACTATAATTGCGAAAGAAGGCGTCGAACTAGTAGAAGTAGGGATTTGATTAAATGAGAGAATAAGAATTAGACTCACGATAAATGTAGCAATTCAGTTGCAACAAAAAGAAAAGAAATAATTTAACCTTTTTTCCAAGAGATGTGTGCAATGATAAAATTCAATTGAAATGTGAAATTATCTACGTTCTATTTCCTTATAAAAATTTTAACAAAATCAGAGATGTGCAAAAAGAGTAACGTCCTTGCATCCTAGGTCAACAAGTGCAACTCGAGAATATAGTGAAACATCGAATGAATAGGGTTAAAGGCTCTGTAAAATTCAGCTAATGACTCTAAATTTCAATCAAGTTCAGACCCATAAAACCCAATTTCAATCAAGAGAATTCTAGGCGCTTATGTGTTTACCCAAATCACAAAGGAGTTTAATATATATAAGAGATTTTTGAATGAATTTTGCATTTTTAAATAGGATAGATAATTTTAAAATGTATATTATTTTATTTTATTACTAACTTAAATAATTATTTAACGTAAGTAGGAGCACCAAAATCTTCTTCGCACCGGGCCCCCAAATTTACAGGGCCAGCCCTGAATGTACCTTAGGCATTAAATGAAATAATAGAGAAGAAAATAAAGGTGATCGCATGTAAAGGAAAAGAAGAGTAAGTGGCAAAATATTTATGGGAGACAAGTAGCATTCTCCTCAACAACCACTTGTATGGTTGCATACAAGTGGGCTAGAAGTTATTTCACACATATAATCACGATGAAGCCATAAACCTTATACTTATAGTTATCCATACCGCTAGGCACACTTCTTGGACCCATAGACCTGAGTAATTCATCATTGCTAAATCTTACATATAAATTATAGGCAGTAGCAAATAAATTTATAACTTGGTAATGTCAATCCATAGGAAAATGACTGTCGAAATTATCTCATGTACTAATGTCAAGTTTATTGGCTTATTCTTTGAGCAAATAAGAATTGGAATAATATTTTAATTATAACGCAATAAGTAAAAATACAATTAAGTTTCTAAGACAAAAGTAAAGAACACATATTCTAGGGCAGACAATCAACCACGATACATGCATAAACTGATTAACTCATAATTTGAACATTTGCAATAGGTGGGAAATCAGATAAAGTAACTACAACTCCTAAAATCAGATAATTATAACCTAGATTACTAATATGTGACCTTATCTACCTTTTGGGTCTCAAAAACACAATATTGATTACTCTCGTAAAAACATCATATTTTAATCCCTACAATTAACCCTTCTTTTTTAGACAGAAATTGGTTGCATTAATAATCATCTTCCTATTATCAATTTTTACCTCTCAGTCTTTCAACTGATAACTATAAACCTAAATTCAATACCATCTCTCCATTATTCCTTAAATATAAACATCAATTAAACCAGGATACTAAACCTTGCAAGTAACTCGAGTTGATTTAATTTAACATGCATCAATGATTGTATATGGCCTTAGAATCTGCTAGGGTTTCTAGCCACTTATGGTAGAAAAAAACATTGAAATAAAAATCTTAAATTGTATTAAAATAAAACTTAGAAGAAAGAAAAGATTATCTAAATCCTTATACTATAAAGGCTGGGAACCAAAGGTTGAATAATGAAATAACCTAATTGCATGGCCATATATACTAATGGTGGAATATCTTGTGGGTTTGAACTTCGAGGAAGATATTTGTAGGGATAATTGGGCCTAATAAGATTTAACTAAATCTCAACCTGTGTACACGTGCGTCGATCGACATGTTGTGCGTCTCTCAATATGCCCACGTTGGTCGACACGTTGGTCGACACGTCAGTCGAAACATACTGCAATCATGAGCATTTCTTCTTCACTTGTACACTTTTCTCAATATTCCACTTGTTTACTTGTAAAATTAACAATCACCATCATAATACCTACTACAACACACTCATGCATAAAATATGATAATAAATTAACAAAATTATAAAGAATAATAGGAAAATAATAATAATAATAATAATAATAATTGAGTAAACTAAGAACTAGTTGAAAAAACCGCCAAAAACCTCCAATCATCATTCAATGTAAAAGACTATCATGTTTGTCTTCAAATAATTTTTATAGCAGCAAGTTGGCACATCATAATTATTTAAAATGTTTCTTGAACCTTCACACCCGATCTACACTTAAGAAATCGTCGGTACAAAAACCTTCAACCTTCATTTAAGTTAGGTGACCGATCATCTTACTTTTTATTGAACTTCACCAACAAAATCACAAGTGTTTCCCGCCTGACTAGGGAGCATATCGGATTATTGACACACAGTGTATATTAGATCAACAAGATCAAAGGAGGCCGCGAAGGTATTACCGCCACTGAAGCTCATAAAATATGTAATTTATTTATTATCGTATTTATGATGGGTAGAGCACCTTGTAGGACGATATGAACAAGTTTGCATGTTGTAAATCATTGAAGTAGATTAAGGAAAGACAGAAAACAACAATAAATGAAATCTGGCCATGATCAGCAACCGACATTGTATAGAATGCAATCGTTGATCGTGTGAAGGATCAACAGAGCCTAATCGCCGACCATGACTGGCAGCGTCTACAGTTGTTGATGATGCGTAAAAAAAAGCGAGATTGAGTGTTGATCATGCAAAACGCAGAGAACAAACTATTTAGTTTCCTAATATTTATGGTGGTCTTTTTTATAATACCAACACAACAATGCATGAAAAGTTGACCCATTAATTAATGTAAGTTGATTGGTTAATAAAAACACAGACTTTAAAATTTCTGCAAACTGAGTTTAGAATACGACTTGATCGTATCTTAATAGGAAATAATCTCGATAAAAATTGGCTTGAGTTCTCTATTCTTCACGCATAGAACAAACATGATCACACACTATCTAAATATTTAATATCTGATTTTGACTTTAAATTCTTCTGTTTTCAATTTTCTTCCTGATTTTTTGTTTTTATCTTTCTTTTTCATGTCTATGTACCTTATACTACCTATTCAATGTTAATAACTCAAAGATCCTTAGTGAATTACGAATCAAAAATCTAGAAGGGTCACGACATTACCAAGTAAAGACTTCAAGCTAGATCATAGTGATTCTTACAATTAAAATCAAGAACTAATTAGACTGGAATTATTAAAGTTACAACTATATTATTTTCAAGTCGAGGAGGTGCATTACGGAAAGAACGAGAATAGACCTTTCCCAAAATTATCTCAATTTCTAACTACTCTATACATAAGTGAAGGAAGAACGAGCTTCTCAACTTGGCGTACCTATTGAAAATCGCCCGACATTATGCAACGGATGGACTTTTTAAATTATATCAAACTATACGTGAATTTTATTTTTCCGAAAATGCATTAAATCATGGTTTTTCTTAAACGAATATTCATGCCTAAAATTATTTGATGTGTTTTTATATGTTTCCTCCAAGCCATTTATATCGACCGACGAGAAGAAGCCCGAGAATGTGTTATCACCCCACCCAAGGAACAAATATATTCCTCTAAGCTAAATAAAATTTTGAGGTGATTAAATTAAGATAGGATCTCGATAGTTTAACGAGAGTGAGTGCTTTGGTATGACACATGAATGAGTACATCTTATAATATGTTGTACATCCTGATTTGGAAGTAAGTCTGTTTCCTTGTCACCTAATTTAAAGCACTCAGTAAATATTATAAAGAAAAGCTATGCATAGCATCTTGAAATTTATTTTGGTATACCGAAGAAATTTCAAATAAAAAATCCTATGTTTTGGCATATGTTTTTTAAGTACCCCTTACTTTGCCCTGTACATGTTTACTAAACGTAATGGTTGAGTTACAATGAAGGAGCAAAGAATGTAAAAGTATGAAATGATTAATTATCTAAATCAAAGAAATAAATTGTGTAATAATTATATAACTCCATATTGCCGAAGGATGTGTATCCTCATATACATGTCGAACTATGGATGGGGATCCTCTACTGTAGGGATAAAACACAGCACCATGTTGTGCCACCTGTCAGCAGGGCCGGCTCTGAAAATGTTGGGGCCCATGGGCAAAAATAAAATAAGAGTTTTAAAAAAATTTGCACGAACATACTTAAGTTATATATTTCAATTTTCATTTCTAACATTTAATAAAAATAAGAATATTTTATATTCTCATTTTATATATATATATTATAGTTTTTAGTTATGTAGTGTGTTAAATATATTTAGGTCAATCATTTTAAAATATATATCTTGGGCCCCTAAGTACTTATTGCATCTCAATTCTTCGAGATAATCATATTTCAATTTTGAGACATAAATTCATACTTATCTACTATAGTGAAGATATAATATATTGTTAAATCTTTATGGTCGTTAAA
>JAPKLW010000288.1:3458-85531 GCA_026898455.1 Plectranthus barbatus | reverse complement strand
AAATAATTAAATATATATATATATATATATATATATATATATATATATATATATAATTTTTTCGGGGAGCTCTAGTTCAGGACCACCTTGAGGGCCGGCTCTACCTATCAGTTTAATTTTTTTGTGTATGTTTTTCAATACTTCTGTTCTCTCTATATCTTTTCATTCATATATTTCATTTCTTTTTTTTATTATAGTTGCTTTTTAATTATTAACTATGTTTGAATTTCAATTTAAGATAGTTAATATGGGATAATTATGAATTGAAAAATAATACCTAATTTTTTCCTCAATTAAAATGATAAATTCAAAATGAAATACTTAATTATGTGATAATTATTATAGTTATGATAAAACAAACACAAAAATACTTATATTCTTTAAACTAAGATTAAAATTTAAAAAATATAAATTTAGGAAGAAAAGTATATAAATAACGTTATTTAGTTATTTGATAATTTCAATCTTAATTTAATGATAATAATTATTTATTTGTGTTTGTCTTATTATAACCATAATAAGTATAATAATTATTTCATATTACGTTTTATCAATATAAGTTTTAAAATTATTTAATTGGTGAATAAATTAGAGATTATTATATATTTATCATAGTTAGGTTTATTAGTCCTATAATTAATTCTTATAATATTTTTAATCTCATTCAAAAGAAAGAGAAAGTTCCAAGTGGCATCATTTTAGAGGACCTGGGAGCAGAGCACCGTGATGTGCTTAATATAGACAGTAGAGGATCTTAATTCGTCGAGCTATGCTTAATATATCGCTACTTGAACCTTTAATTTATTTGAATATTTTTGAATTGTTGATTTGTAGAATATTTCTATTGAACTTCAAGATATGACAATTTGTTGGAAAAACAAGCTCTTAATATTCAAACTTCTTATTTGAATAATCCATTTCTGAACGGATTAATATTTTTTATTCTAGTTATTTGATATGATAATTTATTATAAGCAATTATTTGCCGCCGCAACAAAACATCAGGAAAAATTTGGGACACGACAATGTAATTATAACATTGATAAAACACAAGAAAATATATATTTTAAATATTTAAAATAATAATTATATGAGAAAGAAAAATTATATTGACATAAAAAAATCATACACAATATTAAAAAATAAAAAATAATTAATAAATTATCTCGATGGACCAGCTCAAAAACCAAGGGTTTAGGATAGGTTGAGATTTTTAACAAGTGAAACTTCAACCCAAATGGACCCGAACCACAACTCGATGATGATAAAGCTGACTCAAAACTCAAAAGACTAACTCGATTGACATTCGTAAGTACGGTGTCCATGGAACAAATAAATCAAAAGGCTACAGTGCAACTCAATGACAAAAATCTGGTTGTTGAGAAAGAGGAAATAACAATAAATTTAGGGATTTGTATGAAAGAAGTAACAGCCAAAGTGAGGATGAGGGCAGCCACAAAGCCTTTTGGCACTAACACAGTAGAAAGATTCCTCATTAAACCCAAAATTTAATTCACTCTAATCTGTCTATTAACACAACAAACATTTCATCACCCTCCCCTTATAAAAGCACAGCCCCTTCTCATCCCTACAACATGCAAACCACACATATAACACACAGAATCTTATTAGTGTGTGTGTGTGTGTGTGTGTGTTCATGCTGGAAATCTAAAGAGCTACCTTCAGTCCAAGATTGAGGGCTGAGAAACGAACAGAGCTGCCATCTCATGCATTCGGCTAAACTTAAAAGAGTAGTTTGAGTTTAACCAATGCATGTGGTGGGAGCAACTCTTTCAGTTTCCTTTGCCTGCTGATTGGATTGAAGGTAGCTCCCAGAAATCACAGCTTCTACAAACACTCACAAACTAAACAAACACGCATGAAATAAATCTCTCTAGTCTCCAATAATCTTCAGATTAGCTCACTCAGACTCACTTTTGTTGCATTTACATGCACTCTTGTGAACTCTTGCCATCTGTAAAATGCTGATTGCTGAGAAGGTGAAGATATAGCAGATCTCATTATGAAGGTCAGAAGGCAACCATGGAGATGATGCTGATTAATTACACAGCAAGAAGTTTTATAATGATAGCAGTGACCATCTCGGGAACCATGTGGCCGAGCTCTCTATCAACAACATTCATATTTGGGATTTTCTACAAAATCTATGAAGTTCATTGTATAAACACGTGGAGATACGACAACATTAACTTTCTTCAAATATGGAAATTCAGCAAATGTCAAAATGTGCATCCATACAACAAGAGATATATATGCAATTTCCAGAGTATGTACAGTATAAAGTTAGCTTTCTTGTCATGGCAAATAAATGACAAACAAATTCAATGATTAAAATATAACAAATAAGGAAGGTGAGGCCAAAGGTGCAAAATGGCTCCTTTAGCAAAATATTTGAGAGAAGGAAGAGGTCTTCTTCTTCCTCTATACTTTGCTCACTTATAATGAAAAACCATTATTTATCAGACCCTAGTTAAATCTAAGAAATAAATGTATGCAGGCCCAATAAAAATAATATTTGTGTTGCATTGCTGAAGGAGCTTGCCCAGAGCTTCAAGTTTCCTTGGGATTTTAAAGCCCAATGCTATTAAAATTTATTTGGCCAAAATATCTTATTTTACAAATTATTTTCTAATTATAATCTAATAAATTCTAACCCCAACCCTTTTCCGGTTTAATTAGCATTCAGGCGTTGACGTAGAATTAAAAATATTCAATTGAAAATGCCTAACTATAAAATCTAATCCAAACTAGCTGTTTTAAACTAATAAATCTAATCCAAATTCTAGTCAAAACTATACCAAACAAAATTCAATCCATCAAATCTAACCAAATTCTTCTTTCCGGTACCAAAAATTGGCCACAAAACAATGCCGGCAAGCTATACCTCTCATCAACTCCACTACACACCACCACAGAAACTCCTCCACCTCACTCCTACCTCTCAACAGCACCACTGCTTCTGCTTCCTCCATTGTGATTCTGCTAATCAGCATTGTCATGACTACTCAGATCCTGAATTCGACCCCGAGAATAAGGATATTTAGTTCCTATGTCAACCATCGGAATCTCAATACCAGAGTTAGATTTGAGGAGTTCAATTTAGTTCGGCCATAATTTAAAAAATTAAATTAAATTTTGATTACATTTATAGTTCAAAAAGAGTTCAGATTTGATAGTTTAACGTTTCCACTACAACCACACACAAAAATCCTATCAGATTAGACTCCAAGCATAGAAAGAAAGGATAGGGTTAGATTTGATTAATTTAGTTTGGGCAGATTTATAGAAAAATGTCTTCGGCAGATTTATAGAAAAATATCTTGGGCAGATAAATGGAAAAATGTCTTTAGCAGATTTATGGGGGAAAAAATTGTGATGGAGTGAAGATGATAAAACTGGAACTTTGAGAATGAAACTGGAACTACTTAGATGAAAAGAGAAACAATCAACACCAATGTGTTGCCCAAATCCTCTTGCGAGGCCACAGCCGCAGCTGCCCTTTTTCTATTTTCCTCCTCGATACTTCTCCCTTCTCTACTTCCTACTTTAAATAAGGGAAGCCCTAATTTAAGAAGGCCAAATGCAGGAAAACCCGGTACATAATTAAACCCTAATAAGAATTTGAATTACTAAACTAGATAAGGAAAAAGACTAATAAAAAAAAGATTAATTTAAATGAAATCACGTTTATAACAAATAGTTCAAATTATATTTGATAGTTTGAAAATAGTTTGGGCTAGATTTTGTATTTTCGCCATAATATTTTGTAAGGTTTCATGTTTACTGGATTATGATATATTAAGTTTCTATTGGAACAAAGTTATAAGATAACCAGACACCGTTTGCTGTAGTCTCATCAACCAATCATTTTAATAATTGGGTAAAAGGTGGTAACTGGCATCTCAACTACAGTGCTATAGTGCTTCCTATCTAGGATCAAATGTGTGTGAAGCACACTTATCATCAATTCAGCAAAGGGAATAACTGAAATTAAAACATAACAGCTTGTAACATATTCTGTTATTGTTATTTGTAAGAACTCTCATCGGTTTCATAAATACAGAAAGTATCAAGAGAAAAGAAGTTAGCCACCTGGCCCTTAACGTTTGTATTTAACAAAAGACATACATTTGGTTGTAACAGTCTAACTGGACAAAGCATAATAGTCCAATGAACACACCTGATTGGTATACAAACATCTCTCCACATACCTCAGCCTGCCAGTTAAGAAAACTTGATCACCTGCAGGAGAGAAAATTGAATATCAAATTGTGAAACAGCTCTGTCAACCTAATGTAAGAACAGAACTTGCATCATCTCATGCTTACTATGGCTTTTGAAGTACAGTTTTTTTAATTAGCCCAAGAATTATAATTCCAACACACAAAATAAAGGTCCTTGTCTGATTTATTGTTCTAGATGGTACTCCCTCCGTCCCATATGAATTGTCCACTTTGCTTTTGGCACAATAACCAATGCGAGTAGAGATAGAGGAAATTAATATTTTATTAGTGAGTGTGTATTATTTTTCCTTTTTAAGTAAGTGGACAATTAAATGGGACGGACAAAAAAGGAAAGGTGGACAATTGAAGTGGGACGGAGGGAGTATTAAATTTCTCATCATTCCTTTAATATCCATTACCCATTGGAGAAAAAGATTTTGAAAGACATTGTTTTTTCACCAACTTAAAAGTCATTACAAAGAATCAGTAATAGGGCCATAATTGAAATATAAGTGGATAATCTATGTCATCGATGCAATAAGATTTATTTGGCCTCATAAATAAAAGGAATATGATTGAAAACCTACTATTGTACTTTAATCAAAGAAAATTTAAAAAGAAACAGATCAAAGACAATAGTGTGGCCATTGGCCAACCTTAGAACAAATCACATATCATATACGAGATAATTGAACAGTCAACTCACATGGGCGTTAAAGATGTATGTACATCCCGCCCCGCTTTATTATAGTTGGCACATGAAAATTTAACAGATCTGCTAATGTGGCTGCCAATGCTATTGACTACTAGCAGCTTTCTGCAAGGCCTTTTCAGCTAAAGACTACTTGAAGGTGAGGGGATCAATCATGTGAAGAACTATTTTTGCTTCATGCTGAGAAACTAGTTTTGAAATATTATTCATGCGTACTTTACATTTTAAATGTAGAAAGGCATACTCTTTCTGAGAGGGGTATTGAATGCCAATTACTAATTCAGCACAAAATGCATTCACTATCATGAGATGGGTAATATTTGATGGTTATGATTTAAATATTCCTTTTCCAACACCTTACAAAAATATTTGACATTACTAGAACATGGTGCTCCTAATTACTTAGTAAAAAGTCATCTGATGGTAAAACAGAGTCCTGGCCACTGCATATACTAGGGTCTGTGTCTGATTGACTCGCCGTTCACATCCACTCTTCTCAAAGGCAAATACATTAGCACTTAGCTGCCACAAGAGTGTAAAGAGGAGTCTGTAGGGCACATCATCCAGCCAAACACATCAGCAAAATCTATATCCTTCCCAACAGCAGCAGGAAAAAGATTCCAGGGACCCTTGTCTTTAGACAAAACTTAAAAGTTCTGCTCAAATTACAAATAATCAAATCTGAAAATTTCAAATTCACCTACCATATTAAGTTTAGAGCCTTTTATCCGCAGTTCCGCACTCAGAAGCTTGAAATAATAAATTCAAATTTGATATCCAACTAGTAAACAGGTCTCAAGTTTAAATTCAGTGTTGATCCCAAGTCATTCAAATCATATTCAACAAGCTGTAGCTATGCGATCTTCAAGAACAATTATAGCAACTTTCGTCTTGTTTCTTATCCACAAAAGGTGATTAATAGCTTAAATATGCCTATTTTCAGTAAAGCATAACATATGAATTCGATGCCATAACGGTAACAGAAAGAATCCTAAGTAAATAACTTAATCTAACTAAAATTATCTCAGGTATCAATGGGGGCATGAATCCAAACACATTAAAATCAGAAATAATAAACAAAAACCAAACAATGAAAAGAACCTCAAATTATTCAAACTGTGAACTCCAAGTCCGCCCGCGAACCATTCAATCAGCAGACGCCTCCACCTTCGGACCTAAGACAAACAATAACAATCAAGCAAAACAGCACACCAAATACCTATTAAAAAAATCTCATAAATTAGGAAGATAATCGGCAACCATGGAATTCGTGGGGGCGGTGGTCCTTGCCCCAGCCAATGCCGCGGGTGGATTCAAGATACTGGTGGACGAGGTGACGGCATTTCTGGAGGTGGTTGATGCCCTCGACGCGGTAGCACCACTTGACCTTCTCTCTCAAAATCTTGGCCTTCTCAATATCGATCCATTTTTCTCTCACAAGATACTCCCTCATCTCCAGCATCGCCACGGGGTCCTTGTACGGGTTCTCTGGGTCAAAGTCGTCCGGCGGGCCGTCGTGCGTCAACGTCGCCCCCTTCTTCCGCCCCATTTTGTCAGCTAGGGTTGATTCGATCGAATTACTGGGAGAAATAAAACTGAATCAGCTGTTGTAGTTTAGTGAGAGAGAGTGTTTAGAGAGAAGAAATTCGAGGTGGAGGGGTTTGCGGGCTGTACAACGTAAACGGACCCACGGGAGACCCAGATTCTATTTAGGCCGCAGCCCAACTGAAAATTATTAAAAATTAAATAAAATACTAGTAAGATTTGAAGGATATCAATTGAGTCCGTTAGAATCGAAACATAGAGTTCTGGTTATTCGGTTGGGTAGTTTGGCCTGAAATTTATTCGGACTAGAAAACCCTAACCAATTAATTTATAAATTATTTTTCATATATTTTGTAATTTTTTTGTGTAATTGAACATATTTTATTAATCTTTTAGTTTTCTAAATAATGAAAGATATATAAAATATTTATTCTATTTAATTAAAAGTAATTCAAAATACATCATATTGGTCCCAAATCATATAGTTAAATACGCAGTAGAAATATCTTACTCGTTCAGAGTTTAGAACTGACCGTTCCTTGTCAGTTCTAATTAGCAAAACTTGTTAAATTCAATAAAATCTTAACTTAGTCGATTTCACCTAATATGCACCAACAACTTATGTTTTTTCTGCAGTGGAAAGCTCATGTATGCGATTTTGTGTATAAGCCCAGATATTTGTATATCGTAAGCATGATAGTCAGATATCAGTCTAACCTAGGACAAGCGCATTGGACTGTGGTAAAGCAAATTCTCAAGTATCTGAAGAGAACACGAGATTATTGTCCCGTCTATCAGTGTGAGAATTTGTGCCTTGTGGGTTATATAGATTCAAATTTCAAGGCGGATCAAGATGAGAAGAATCACCTCAGACTATGTGTTTACCTTGAAAGGTGGAGTTTATCATGAAGGAGTACGAAATGGAAGTGTATCGCAGACGCTACCAAAGAAGCTGAGTATGTAGCGGCTTCAAAGGTTTCAAAAGAAGAAGTATAGCTCTGAGTTACCTTCTTGAGATGGATATAATTTCGAGCTTGCTTAAAGCAATCACAGTGTATTGTGGCAATGTTGGTGCAATGGAAAACTCAAAGGAACCCAGGACTCACAAGACGACGAAACACATAGAGAGAATGTAAAATATCATACGAGAAATTGTAGCAAGGGGCGATGTGAAAATAGAAAATATTGAAATGAAGGAAAATCTAGCAGATCTATTTACAAAGGGCTTACTTCAGAAGACTTACGAAGTGCATGTTCATAGTCTAGGGTTGAATGGTTTGACTTGCTTATCTATATTGTTTTCTAGTATTTTATTTAGTTTTGTCGACTTTATTTACATATTTTGAGCATAAGTCGAGGTTATGAGGTATACTTGTGATGGTAAGTTTTGTAGGTTTTAGGCCAAATTCATAGGAAACCAATACCGAAAGAAGTTGATGTTCAAAGAAATAGTCACGACTTCTTCCACGCATGGAATTAGAGCTAATGGAGCATGGCAATAGAAATATCTTTGAATTAGCTTTCCAATGCAATAGAAATTGGGTCAATCGGAGTTCGGGAGAAAAAGTTATGGCCCAAATCGTGAGACTGCGCAGAAGGATCGAAAGCGGCAAAAAATGGTCTATGTTTCAACCGACGTGAAGCACATGTCGACCGACGTGGAAAAGTCCGCATTAACCAACGCAAGGTCCATATCGACCGACGCGAACCCAGAAAAAGGAAAATTCGTGATTTAATTGGTTAAATCATATTTTTGGCCCTAGATCTCAAATTATACACATCTACCTCTATAAATACCCATATAGCTCGAGTTAGAGATGATTATTGAGGATTCAGCTTTATTATTCATCTTCATTCAAGTATTCAAGTTTTTTAGAGTTTTGGAGAGTTGGAGACTCGAACAACCTTTATTTTTATTGTAAATTTTTATTATGCAAGTTAATAATATGTTTCTTTTGTTTCTTTCCATCATAAGTGGCTAGAAACTCTAGCAGGTTCTAGGGCTATGTATAATTAATCAGGGTTGTATGTTAGAATAATCAACTCAAATTGCTTGGTTTCAATTCTTGATTTAATTGATAAAACTTATAATTGAATATGGATCGAGAGATGAATTTGATTCTATGTTCATAGTTGTTAATCGAAAGACCGAGAGGAGAAGATTAATAATAGGAAGAGGAATTTGAATATAATTGATTTTATATCTCAAAAGAAAGAGTGGTCAATTGTAGGGATTCAATTTGTGTTTATTGAGGTTGATTATTATTGTATTCTTGAGGCCAACCAAGCATATACAGTCACATAATAGTAACCTAGGTTATAATTGCCCAACCAAGGAATTATAATACATTAATATGATTTTCCACCATTGTAGAGTTGATTGATTGAGCATGTATTCTAATTAATTATATACCCTAGAATTTGTGTTCTTTAATATTGTTTTTCAAAACCCTGTAAATTCTTGTTTATGGTATCTTTAATTTCAAAACCAAAACCAAATCTTTTGTCTTCTAAAATAATAAATCTTAGAACTATAGTTAGTATATGAGATAATTTTTTTGCACAATTTCTCTGGGTTCGACTACCTTTGGCTACTTTTATAAATTTATTTGCCACTGTATTTGCAATTAATTTGCAAATTTTGTAGTGATCAATCCTCATAGACATGTATAGGGGTAAGAGGAACAAGTGAATTCTTTTTCTGCTTGTACTCGAAGGAATACTTATTTGTGAAGCCATCATGCTTCACACGCCTATCAGACTGCCACGGACGCCCTAAAAGTATGTGACTTGCCTACATAAGAATCACATCACACAACACCTCATTCTCATATTTCTCTATGTGAAATGGCACCTTGACTTGCTTCACTACTTTAATGACGCCACTATCATTCAATCCCTGCAGCTTGTATGGTCTAGGGTGCTTCATCACCTGTAACCCTAGTTTTTTTACTATCGACTGACTCGCCACATTGGTACAACTGCCTCCGTATATAATCATGTTGCATACCTCATCGTTGATATGACAACGCGTATGGAAGCTCTTCTCATCACAAAATTCAGCGTTGCAGGCGCCTCAATCTCTTCTTCATCCTCATCAGGATCATCCAATTCATGCATCTCCGGATAAGTCTCCTCATCAATCAAAAACTCTCCATCATCCCGAATCACCATCACTCTCCGATTTGGGCAATCGTTAGCAATATGCCCAAAAACCTGACATTTATAACACTTGCGATCTCTATTCCGAATTTCAGCGGAAACAGATTTACCTTGAACTGTGGAATCTGACCTGGGCTTCACAAACGGTTTCTTCTCCCCTCGAGGTTGCTCCTCCTCCTTCTTCTACGGAGCTTTTTTTGGTGTGGAACCACTTCCAATCTGGTATTCTCTCCAACTTGTAGGGTTCTGCCTCGTATTACTGTTGTTGCCCGTCCTCTTAAGCTGCCCCACGATGTTGATCGCCATGTGGACCATGTCATCCAAATCAACATAATGTTGCAGCTCAACAATATTCCTAATATCCCTATTCAGCCCAACCAGAAACCTACCCATCATCGCCTCTCTATCCTCCACTACATTAGCTCGAATCATAGCTACTTGCATCTCCTTAAAGTACTCATCTGTTAGGATTTTTGTTAGAGAAATCATTCCTTACTATTTGTGTTTTAGTGGGTCAAAGATTGTAAGCCATCTTAGTCAGTTTTTCAGAGTTTAGAGTTCTAATATATAATCCTTGTATATGATTGATTGAGTTGTAATAGAACTTAGGCTGAAGACCAAGCAAAGGAGAATGCTTGAGAACTGACTACATACACGCCCGAAACTTGGTTATCACCAAGTACAACCTTAACCGGAACTGAGTTGGAGCACTCAGTATAAGGTCTACCATACTGACCAGGAGAAGTCAGTATGAGGGCTTCCTTGTACTGACTAAGGAGAAGTCAGTATTAGGGTTTTCCATACTGATCCGGAGAAATCAGTATGAGGGTGTTTTCCATACTGACTGTGGACAGTCAGTATGAGGGTCTACCATACTGACCTTGGGAAGCCAGTTTGAGGGCTGAGATGTACTGACTTTGGAAAGTCAGTACAAGAGCCTCTACCTTTAAAGATCGAGCTATTTGAAAGATATCGAAGCTCAATCAGACTTAGGCATTTAAATATGCCCAAGTGTAAGTCAGTATGAGGTTATCCAAACCTGGGTTCCTTAAACTGAGAACTTAGTCTGACGTAAAGTCAGTGTATGGTACACTAATGCAACAGAGTATAGCAGGTCGCAGACCTAAGGCATGGGCTACGATTGGACAATATCTTCCATGAGTTTAACGTCTGGATTTATGTGTCTAACGGGTAGAAATTCAAAATGTCTAGAGGAAATCCTCTACAAAAGGGTCTGCACTACAACCTCTAACGGTTAATGATCAACATATGAACAGTTAACCAACACACGAGGTTTGAAAGAACTCTGAGCTAAGAATCCTAAAGTCTTCAGAAGACAAAGAGGACCTCTCCGCAAAACTCTGTGAGTCTCCATGTTTCCTTACACGAGACTTGAGTCTTTGACTTAAGTTATACCGTGCTAACTTCTCCTAGCACGAGGCTGAAGCTGTAAAGCTGAAGCTCTTCTTTGGTGAATATATCTTTCTAAGATATATTCATAGCAGTTAGTTTCCTAGTCTAGGATTCTGATTCTTACGGGTGTATGCCAACCACCTAAGTTCTGGGAAGAACAGTAAACATCCAACCTGAATTCTGGGAAGAACATTAAACATCCAACCACCATGAAGGAGGCTGCGGGGTGTGTCCCTGAAGACTGAGTCTGCAAGGAGTTCCTAGACGAGTGCCACAGCTGACTGAAGAACGCAGGCGCCGACGGGCTGTGTATAGATCGTAAAGAGGCTTGTATTGAATTAGTGAATTATCCAGACCTTGGGTCTGAAGAGTGGATGTAGGATATTGAGATCCGAACCACAATAAATCTTGTGTGTTGTTTACTGCTTACTTTCATACTTGCTCTGTTTTTCTGTTTCACAAACTGACTTTTGAAACCTTCAGTACTTGTCCAAGTATTGAAGAGTATATGCTGTGAAAGTGAAACTGACTTAGCTGAAACAAAGACCTAAGCTTAAGTCTTCTACACACTAAACTGACTATACTCTGTTTATGCGAACCAGTGCAACTGTCTTTTAATACTTCCGCTGCATAGATAAACCTTCCGCTGCACAGTTTAGCACTCTGATTTCGGGACCAACATCATCCACACTCCGACTACCCTACCTCAAACTCTGCAACTTGTTATACAACTCTCGGTAATAATGATTAGACACAAAACGCCTCCTCATGACAACCTTCATCTCGTCCCACGTCTTGATAGGCCTCTCCCTATTTCTCATCCTACTATTGACCAACTGATCCCACCACACAAGAGCGTAATTAGAGAAATCCGCTGCAGCCAACTTTACCTTCTCAACTCAGAGTAATTGTGGCATTCGAACATCATCTCCACCTTTCGCTCCCACTCCAGGTACAATACGGGATCATTCCTGCCTTGAAAGGATGTTCATCTTGATTGACCCTAAATTGTTATCAAATGACTCCTCCTCGGCAGAGTCATCGACATCCTCCTCATACTGAGGACTCTGTCTCCTATTCGAGCCTCTGCCACCTTGACCGCCACGTCCTCCTCTCCCAGTACTCCTATGAATATCGGATAAGTCGCGTCAAGTCTCTTCTGCCACAAAAATCTCGAGATCATCCATTCGTTGATGCATTGCATCCATCTCACTCTTCAGCATCCTAGTTAATTCATATTTCAAGGCCTCCATCGTGTACTTGACCTGTCCACCACCAACAACCTCATCTTCTTTCAACTCCTCAAACTGATTGCCTTTTGACATGCCTGCAAGAAAGGTTATATAAAAAACAAAAGGAACAACCTCACCACCTCACGTACACTCGTGTATCACTAGCTATGTGAAATCACTCATGCTCGTGTATCGCTCTCAGTATATATATGGCTTTTTCAGTCCCTTTAATAATCTCACACTCTCTTGCCTTTTACCATTCTTTTCCCCTTTCTGAAAGACTAAAAAATTCCCAGAAAATTCCACAGACTTCAAATCGACTAACCAACTGAACAGAAAGACTCCGGACGACTCTAGGAAGATAAATGACCAAAAACGAATGGAATTTTTTTTTGTTCGACTTTTTCTCTTTTGTTTACTCTTTAATTTATATGGTAATTTCCAAATTATTTGGTAATTCAAGAAGGAAAATAATATAGCTAAGGAAATAAGGTATGAATAAGGTAAAAAGATATACAGAAAGATTTGAATTGATTCAATATGGTATGAAAGATAATTCAAATCTTGACTCACAAGAAACTCAACAACTCGAAACCCCAACACCAAAATTTTTGACCCAATCAATCAGAAGGCAGAAGGGCACGACACGACCACGAAAGATACGAAAAATATATGAATCATGAACGATAGGAAACAAGATAAGCTAAGACTCAGTTTTTTTACACAAAAGACACGCACAAAATTATAACAAGGTAGAGGAAGAACACAACCTGTATATTGATACCAAAATGATACAATCCTCGCCAGAAGGTTTAGATTGCAGCCCAAGAACTAGAACTATTCGACTCAAACACGACGCGAAAGCTAACTGAAATTTAATAATATGGGAAGATCCAACACATTTGGATTCGAAAGCCTTCAAGTACCGTAGTCCAGATTGAAAATCTCCTACGACCCAAGAAGCGGATTGACCCAAAAGTATGGCTCTCACATCTGCTACTTGGGCTCCATCACATTTACCTGCAAAAGTATGGAGTTCCATCGACCCTCTTCAATAGTGTTATTTCAAATTCAAGAAAATCATCAACCAGTTCTACGTTTTAGTGGAGAACTCAAAAGTCACAATCCAGAAGTTAGTGAAGACTCTAACAAGCAGAGAACTTGTGGTAAAGCTTAGTTAGTTGGCATATATTTGTAAATTGAACTATAAACTTGTTCGTCTATTAAGTTTTCAATTATTTGTAATTGATCCTTGGGCCCACCAAGTTACACATACACACCACTTCCGCTCGTTTGATTATTTCTTATACACTCTGTTTTGAGATCAACATAAAGATTTATCAAACTTGTTACTCTTAAATAATGAAAATATTAATTTCACAAAATTTGTAGTTTTATATTTCATACTAATTTTAACTAACAAATTTATTCATTAGCTTGTGAGTTGAATACTATAAAGTTCAGATTAGATCGTTTAATTTATTGAGTCGAGGTCCAATTAACGCATGAATTATTTGATTCATTTATAACCCTATTATTATGGTCAAAATTAAGAGTGGAAATAGGTAAAACTACCCGATAAGAGTGTTAGGTTCTGCCCACCGTGCTGTTACACCGTCTTCAGCCTGTCCATTGTCACCGAACCTGCTCGCGCTGGAGTTACATCCTTAGCCAGAGCCGTTGGGATTATTGGAGGTTGATTCCAAATTGTTCCCCATATATACACCAATTGTATATATGGCAGATTAGACAGAAAAGCACCTCCCATGCGAAGACCTCCTTGGACAGGGGAGAGTGGGATGGCACTCAGATACCCGCCTCGAAAAAGATCACATTCTCCGTACTATCCGGTATGATTGACCGTCTCCTGAAGTATGGCGTTCCATCCCTCCAAGTACGCACGATACATATGTCAACCTGCAATCAATGTTGTAAAAATCGGCGCCTAGGACCGCCTAGGCGCCGATTAATCGGTAATCGGTGCCCTACCGCCCCGATAAATGCAAAATCGGCCATGAAAACCGGTTTTATTTTATGCAGTGATTAATCGCCGATTAATCGGTCTAGGCGGATTAATCGGATTAATCGGCTTATTAATCGGTAAAAATCGGTAAAAATCGGTTGGAATGAATTTCAATTACAAATTCAGTTTTTAAATTTTAATATTCAAAAAATACAAATTAAAAATATTTAAAAACTAAAAACATAAAAATATAAAATTAAAATAAATGTGTAACCTAATTTT
Source organism: Plectranthus barbatus (assembly GCA_026898455.1). Classification (NCBI taxonomy): domain Eukaryota; kingdom Viridiplantae; phylum Streptophyta; class Magnoliopsida; order Lamiales; family Lamiaceae; genus Plectranthus; species Plectranthus barbatus. The sequence continues at coordinate 70,978 of JAPKLW010000288.1, read as the reverse complement.
ATTCCCAAATTTCCCAACCAAAACCAAATTCACGATTCCTCCTCAATCCTAGCCGCAGCCCGCACGCCAATACTCCTCCACCCACTGCCCGTTGCCGTCCGCCGCCAGTCATCGCTTCTACTCCTCCACCCACAGGCCACAGCCCTCATCCTCCACTCTGTTCGAACATCGAACGCGATCTATTCTGCGACTATTGTTGCAGCTCGACGACAAGGTGAACTGCTGCTGGCCGACAGAACGACGACAGCTCGCTCCCCACCGGCGACTTGCTCGCCACCTGCCAAGTTTTTTGCTGCTGCCTGCCTGGTCCTGCAGAGTCGCTGATTGCACAGCTTCCATCCAAAGGTAAGTTCTTCTTGTTATTTTTGTGAATAATTAACTACAACAACTACATATATGAATCTATGATATCTCAAATTGGAAGAATATGTTGATGAAATAGGAAGAGTGAAATCGTTTTTATTGATCTGTAAGCAAATCTTGTTTGACCCTTTTGCTACAGCATATCATTTATATGTTGTGATGTAGTAAAATTTCACAATAATGTGTTGGAAACTTGGAATCATTCATGGATGAAATTTTTTATTAACTTGTTTTGTTTTGCTGGAATCATTTATATATGCTTCTGTTTTATGATAATTATGAGTTCTGTTTAACATTTATGCTTGTAGTTTTGCTATTTTGGTGAGGTGAAAAATAATTATGTTATGGTTTATGTTGATTGCCTGATTTGGGTAGGGGAAAAAATAGGTTATGGCAACCTCAAGTGCAGCCTCACAAAGTATTACTTGAGATATATAAAAAATAAAAAAATAAAAATAGGTAAACCGCCTAGAATCCGCCTAGAATCCGACTAATCCCCGCCTAGACCGCTTAGGCGCTAGGCCCCCCTCGGCCGCCCGACTAGCGCCTAGCGATTTTTACAACATTGCCTGCAATCCCTCACCCCCTACGTCACAGTTATCCTTTTGTTGCCAATTCCATCACTGATTTCGAAAAAAAAGAAGTAGATATGAAGGCGGATTATCTGAGACGACGAGAAGGAAGGGGGGTGGACTATAAATATCCCTCTGGCCCAGTGTAAAGAGGATGCCTAATTTTATGTGTACTGTTATTCTGTCAAAATGTATACACAAAAAATAGAATCCTTCATCCAAATTAGCATGTCTATCATCTTTTAGTTTTCTTGTTTCACCCATTATCTAGAAGAAGTTGGTTCCAAAACATAATTCATAATCTCTCAATTTTAACCCACAACAAGATAATTAGATTAAGTTTTAATATATGAATGGTCGAAAATAGAGATAAATGCAATCATAGTTACAAGATTCATGAGTTCAATCTTTTATCACCTCAATTTTTGTTATTTTGTCTCAATTTTCTTTAGATCACTATTATATATAAAATCACTCACAAGAATTACAATAATAATAATAATAATAATAATAATAATAATAATTTATTATTATTATTATTATTTTATGTTCACAATTTTAAGATGGTTCTAAATATAATTTCACATGCATTTGAAAAAGAATATAATATTAAAAAAGAGGGGTATTATCATGACAAAGGTTATTGATCAATTTATGACTTAAAAAGATGATTGTTGATGACATAATAAGATTCTAAAAATTCTCGGATCGAAAGACTATAATATTCTCAGATGGAAAATTTTAAGACTTTCATGTTTTGATTAATTAAGAATTTATCTTTTGCATTTTGAAGTGAAAATTAAACTCTTTCAAGTCCTAGAATGAAAATACTAGAAAAAGAAAAAATGAAATAGTCATCATCTTGATATGGAGGGATCTGCTGCATTTGATTTGAAGTTTTTGAACCTCTCAAAATAACGCTCCAAACCGAATAAGATTAACGCCACGTGGCGCTCTAGGAAGGGATAAAGCACCAAATCCATGCATATGTGGTAGCAAAATTCAAATGTGATCGGACGCTCCAAATCTACTCAAATCATCAACATAGAATTGAGGCCCTTGATCCAATCTAGGAACTCTCATTATATATAAAGCTCCGGGGACTCGACGCTGCTACCACGCAGCAGCGAGTGTGAGAATTCAGATTTAAAACAAATATATATGGCTTCCTCAATGATCTCCACCGCCGCCGTCGCAGCCCGCTCTCAGGCCAGCATGGTTGCTCCTTTCACCGGACTCAAGTCCGTCGCCGCCACCAGCAAGAACGCCGACATCACCACCATTGCCAGCAACGGCGGCAGAGTCTCCTGCTTATAGCTTCTGAAATTAAATTAAATTAAACCCATTTTTATGTAGTGACATTGATGTTTTGGTGGGTGTAGGTGTGGCCGACGGAGGGATTGAAGAAGTTCGAGACACTATCATACCTGCCCCCTCTAACAAGGGAGCAATTGTTCAAGGAGATTGACTTCCTCATCCGCACCAATCTCATTCCCTGCATTGAGTTCGAGTTGGACCCCAAGGTATACAACTCTACTATATATATATATATATATACATGTACAAACAAGGAGAAGTGATGAAATGCTAAGCAGCGAGGATATTAAACGCGTGCAGAATGGATTCCCACACCGCGAGAACAACCGGTCACCGGGAGAGGTACTGGACAATGTGGAAGCTGCCGATGTTCGGGTGTACTGATCCAGCGCAGGTGGATGAGCTGGTGCTCCTACACCCCAACTCCTTCGCCAGAATCATCGGATTCGACAACGTCCGCCAGGTGCAGGTCATCAGCTTCATCGCCCACAGGCCACAGGGCTACTAAGCTGCCATTATCCTATCCAACCTCCTCAGGACGGGAATTTCCCTTTTTTTTTTGGAATTTATGAGCATAAATATCATATAATAATATGCACATTTGTTTTTCTTTTCCAATTCTACTTCCACTTTCCACCCTCCCTCTTTCTAACTGCAGGTTCCACAAATTCGACTTTTTTACTTTGGAAGTTTATTTTAAAACACTTCTAGAAGTGGGTCTATCTTCAAAAAGAAATCATTTTCAAGTATGTCCAATGTGTATGAGACCATAAATGCACAAAATCATATCTTCAATTTATATTCGAGAATAGTAATGAAATACAGTTTTCAAATTTTTTTTAAAAAAAAAAAGAAAAAAGAAAATAGCAATGAAATAAAATACATTTTAAAAAAATATAAAAAAAGAATGAAAGAATGAAGAAGAGTGAAAAGGCAGACATGCCTCAATTCTTATGTGAAGTAAAAAAAAGAAATAGGATAATTGTGTTTAAAATTTCCCTCTTAATAAGAGTAGCAATAACAATGTAATTTTGGTCTTTGTTTTTTAACTTCAATGTTATGTTCATTTTCAATTTTGAACTTGTATTTTTAAGTTTACTTAACGTCTGGTGTGTTTTGATAAAAAGAAATGAACAGAAAATTGGAGAATAACTAATGTGGTGCATTTTATCATAACATATTAATTGCATGTTATGTGCCTTTTGTGCATATTGCTACCCAATCATTTATAGTAGACTTTTACATGCTTTGAGTGCTTTGTCAATAACAAATTAATCATAAGTTCGAGTCGTACACTTCCTCTCTCCATTTCAATAGGTACCTCAATTTATAATAATAATAATAATAATAATAATAATAATAACCTAAAAGACAGAAAATAATTCCACCATTTTATATAGTAAAATGGGCCAATTTTTTCAATGAAGATAAGCAATACCATATGAAATGTTAGATCATGAAACCTTTAATTCAAAGTATAATAATCGAGAAGTATTTTCAAGAACAGAGCCCAAGACAGAGTACAACTCCAAGCATGTTAAATTCAATCATTTTCCACAAATTAAAAGATTTATGGAGAAGCTGGTTGCTGTTGGGTGATGCAGTGTATATTACCTCCACCGAGAACGATCTCACGAGCATTTTCGATTTTCACAATCTGGGTCCAAGCAAAATGAAGAAAATATTTAGGCAATAAACATTCCACAACTGTCAAATATGAAAAATGAAACTCATTCTCACCAACCAATCCCTATGTTGTCTAATGTAAATTTCATTATTTATCAACATCATGCATGGTTGTGGAGAAAATGAGCCCTCTGAGTAGGCTAGAGATTCACGGAAGGCCTTCTGTATTATTCACATGAAGCCTCAGATGTGCCCCTACCTATACTAGTCTATATGGCACTGAATGAATGAAAGCGTACTCGGAAAAGCTCACAGTTTCCTCACCTCATAATCTGGAAATGCCGAAGTCAACACACGAACAGCTTCATCGTCCCACTTCTTATCGCCAAATTGAGGGGTGATGATTGCTTTGTTGGCAATGTAGAAGTTTACGTATGAGGCCGCAAGTCTTGTGCCAGGAACCCGTGCTATAGCATCTCCCTGTTTGTGTCAATTAGTCAGAAGAAAAGCAACTCAGGGAGACATATTCAGACTTTCAAGTATTGTTCAAGCATAAGTTGCAGTATTTGAACACAACACAACCTGGATAAATATTATAAGGTATTGCACAACACGAATAAATATTATATTGTTAACGTACAACAAATGCACAAAAGAGAGATTTAATGTGTGAAGCAAAGAAGAAGGAGAAGAAGTAGGTTAATATAGGTGTTTAAGCACATAATTCTATCACTAGTAACAGCAGAAGGCCCTAAGCACGAAAGGGCCTAAAGGTCTAATTCATAGCCACTGTAAATGACTCAAAAAATTGACCAAAAATAAATTGCAACCCAAAAAACTGTTGGCACAAATTTATCCACTGTGCATGGTCTTCCTATTTAAGAAAAAACTCTGATGGGCATGTGTTGTAAGATATTGCACAAGAAAAAGTGGTTATTGTACACTTACTCATAAATGCTAAAAAAACAGCTTTGTTGTTTCATCAAGTAAGTGGAAGAACTAAATGATAGAGCACAATGTGCATGTTAAGAGTATATATCTAGAGAGGAATTCAACCAAAACACTGTGGAAGCCTGGAGGGAATGAATGACATTGGAATTACTTATACCTGCACTAATCCATTAGCCTCCTCCTCTGTGAGATAGAGTGGTCCTGGCACATGCAGTTTGATAATTTCTAATTTTCTACCTTTGGAATCAGTTACACTCGTAAGAACTGAAAGGGCTTCAACAGATCGTTCATATTGGGGGTCTTCTTTATCATCAGTCCATGACAACAACACTACACCAGGCTTTACAAAACAGCACATGTTATCGATGTGTCCATTAGTGTCATCATCACCTGCAGTATGCATAAATATTGTAAAAATAAGTACTCAAGCTGTGGCATTGTCATTCAGTCGGGATGAGCCTGTGTCAATGAAGACAAGAGCATAAGCACACAACTATCTAAGTCGGTGTCATCTCTGTGTGCTTTATTTCATCTATTTCTATATATGCAGACATGGTAAACAAGTGTAATCCACTATAGAGATAAGCTAAGAAATTTAACTACGAACGTCCGCTCTTTTGTATTTGATAACTTGCTAATATAGCTAATACAATCATCTAATTAATAATATGGAGCATAAGAAGGCAGACCATATATATGAAAAGATAAACTTTATTTATATTGACCTATTTAAACTTTGCCCTGAAACCAGGTAACCAGTATGCAATGCAAGAAACGAACAAGACGATACCAAATAACCCACGAGGCAGCCAGATAACCTTCTTGACTCCAAGGTATGCTTTAAGCTCATCCTCAATTTGTGCCTTGGATAAACCAGGGTTTCTATTTTTATTCAGCAGGCACTCTTCTGTTGTAAGACAAGTCCCTGAAGGAAGAAACAGATGATCAATTCTTGCAAATCCAAAAATCTAAGGATAAAAGGTATAACTTAACACTGAAGTTACTGCGAGAGCAAGATCACAAATTCATTAACGGGAGACCAAATTGTTATCATAAACTATGGGAGATAAGTTGAGCTTGTCAATCTGACTCTACATTGCAATCTGCAATGTAGAGTGAGATTGACAAGCTCAACTTATTCTCACACAAGTACAATGTATTGATAAAAGTTTTTTCCACACAAGTTACTTTGCATTCTCATTCCAGAATTAATATATAAAATGAAATTACAGGAAGAAACCTAATTTAATAAGCAATCCAGTAATGCAGTCACTTGATCTTTCCATTCCCTGGTCTTATATATTATTCCGTCGCTCATCAAGCAAGTTTCCATTCACATCTAATCAAAGAGTAGTTTAGATTCACACACCAGTATCCTTCAGCGTTTATACAGCTAATAGGCATGTCAATACTCGCTGAGAAATTTTGGTTCTGCTAAACACAAACTTCAAACAGGGATTTAGCGAATCTGAATATAGAGGTTGTGACCCATACCAAGAATCTGAAATTATATCTGATAATGGAATATGGAGCATAAATCATGATGAAGTATAATCATGTAACACTGGTTTAACAGTCAGTTCACAAAGTCCAACATCCATAACCAGTGGTTTTGACATATTGCATCTTTAAATAATTGTGTGTTTGATTATCACAGAACACCCAATAAATACATCAAACATAAGTATAAGACCTTCAGAACCAACTAAGTGTGGACTAGTGTAAATAGATTTCAGAAAGTATGTCCGTGAGAGAGAAGTTCACAAACCTTCTCCATCCACATGAACACTTCCACCTTCAAGAATCAAAGAATGAGAAAACCTTGGAACATTTTCAATTTCCAGGACCTACAATGGAGAATGTAAACAAGCAAATAGTAAATGTATATGTGTAGGTTCAACAAAATAAAGTTTTCAAGTATTACTTTCTAATTGACGTATATTAACCAACCTTTCTAGCAATAAGTAAGTCAAGGCTCCAATCTTCATAACAACCTTCATCTATGCCTAAGAAAATAAGCAAGTTTATGAGAAATACTTCGTAGATGCATCTAAGATAAATTCAAGGATGTGGCCCCTATAATATAAACTCTTCCAACATTGTGGGAATATATCATACCAATACTTCTTTCTAGCTTGGAGATATATACCAAAGAATTTATAAACTACACAAACTGAAAGAACAAGACACCATCAAAAACACATCTACTCTTGCCAACATGTTCTCAATAAGCCGGAATATATTTAGGGTTCATGCAGACTTACCACCATAGCCATTGAAGTTCCAATCAATTCCTGCAATCTTGCTATCCTTCTCATCAGCAGATAGACTATTTTTTACAACAAACTACCAAAACAAAAAGCAAGTCTATGAATACAAATTCAGTGGTAGATGGAATATGGCTTTAAACAAGCAAAAGGCTCACTGTTGGGCCAGTGTCGCGGAGCCAAGAGTCGTTATAACTCATTTCAACCACCCTGATATGTTCTGGCAATTGACTGCGTGCATTCTTCCACTGCCAAGAATGAAACCATGTGTTTGTTGAAAGGAGAACCAATTAAAAAAATGTATTACAACAAGATACATAAAAACCTCAAACCTGTGCGGAGCTGGCACAAACAGTGACCGGTTCAAATCTAGAAATTGCAGTGGCAACACTGGCAAACACACGTTGACCATGCACTGCGTTATCACGCCAGTTGTCCGGTCGTTCCTGTGGATCAAGTGAAGAAGGTAGGAAATGAATAAGCCTTAATGTTTGGTCTGCTGTCTACAAAATCCAATTGCATTTTTGAAGTCCTAGAACAAAGTTTATATTGTGCAAGCAATTAAAACATTTTTTCAACAAATTATAGTACTGATATCAACTTATTTACCTAAAACAAATTTCAAGGCCTGATAGATATCCACACTAAAGTTTTCTTCCCAACTTTTTAAAAATATCAGTCCACCAAAATTCTAGGTAATATACTGGTAGTGATCTAGCTTACAGTTCAAAGAAGTGGAAAATGAAACATTATGTCGTAGAAGAATGTAAAAGTGCCCGATTACAAAATGGCAGTCCAGCTGTAACAAGCTAAAGTTACGCATGAATGTAAACAGAAGTAGACAGAAATTTCTGAGATGCGTGGGCGCGTGTAAAACCAATAATTGTAAAGATGTTCATTCTTCATTCAGCAAAAAAATCTTAGTAAAAGCAAATATACGCAAGCACAGCCGTCATTAGACAAGCACCATACATATAAAAACAGAGAACTCTTGTTAAATTTATTTCGAAATTTAAAGATAGCAAGAAACAATCATACAAATATTTGCATCAAAACTACTACTGAATAAGAACTACGTGTTAGCCCAACGTCGGATGGTTTCTCTACTAACATAAGCCAAATGCAGCCACACATATTGATGTCACTACTTATCACTGTCTAAAAAAATGAACAAAAGATCTCGATGCCTTCCCCCCACCCCCCACCAAAAAAAAAAAAATTAAAAAAAAAAGCAACACAAACATACACACAAGATTTTGATCACATCCTAAAGTCCGAAATCCAAAAAACAACCCTTTTGGTTTTCCAACGCAAATTCCATTTTGGAAAGAAGAAGAAGAAGAAAATAAAAAATAAAAAATAGAAAAGAGAGAAAACTAACAGGCCATGCAATCCAGCAGCGCGAGTGGGGCGCCCACTCCGCGGGCATATAGTATCCATGATCTACCGGTTTCCCCTTTAGCACCGCACTCACCATACTCTCTCTCGTGAAATTGTTGAGAAAAATTGACAGAAGGATATGAGATCTAATAGGATCAGAGCAGGAGTGAATAAGACAAGTGAGAGGGAGAGGAATATTCTTTTTACTGGAATGCTGCAATTCAACTGCAAATCAAACACTCCCACTGATATTACGGATTGCAAAGCAAATGAAAAGAAAAACGCCGAAATCAGCACTATTTTACAACATGAATCCCGCTAGGAATCGCTTTACGCCGTCGCCAGAGAGAGAAAGGAATTAGGTAGGATTTAGGAATCTTAATGGCTGCCATATTTATTTTATAAAAAGCTGAAGATTCTGTTTCTTGTTATAAATTAAATTGGTTAATGGTATGTGCATATTTGTCTTCTGCCGTTTCAACAAATAACTTTTTCCTTTGATAAATGTGTCCAGTTTTTTTTATTTATAAAAGTCGCCCGACATTGATAGAGCAGAAATTAATGTTTAAATAATATTGATAAGGATTGACACCGTTTATAGATAGTACTAATAATTTTATTAAATTGGAATTATATAAAAGTAAACCATAATCAAACTCAACCATGATTAACGAATCCAACTTTTCAAAATACGTGGACAATCATTTTGCCCGATTTTTACTATATTGAACGCAAGTAGGGAGTTTAATTTAATTCGATATCTTCTTTCTAAAATAAATAAAAATTAGTCTAATACTCATTGATTGTCCGATTAAACTGAATTGAGATGTGACTTGGTGTTAAAATATTTTGGTGAATTTTTTTAAACTGAATAATTCGAGATCAAATAGTTCAAAAGTCCGATAAGATTGAGTCCAAAAATAGATGGGGTTGACCTGAATAATTAAATTAGCTTTTTATTATAATTATATTACTGAAATTTGTTTCAGATATATTGGTCTCAAATTAAAATTAGGCAACATGCACAGGCACACAACAGAAGTTTTCCAGAGTTGTACCCTTCAATCTGGTGATTCTAGCACTAGCTCGGATTCATAAAATTGATTGTTTTGCGAGCGATATATTAATTAATTAATATTCAGTAATATACTCCAACACTTGATGTGTTGGATTTTAAATTTAATGCAGAAATTTAAATATAGTAGTAAATGAAACAACTGATTTATAGAGATTCGGAACAAACCGTCCTACGTCCTATCTTCAAACGTGCAGTCTGGAAATTACTAAGGTCAAGATTACAAGGTGACGCACGATCTGTTTCTAGCTGATGAATGCCTGTATCCACCAATCCAATAGCGCACTCACTGAGTCCTTTGTACTCCGTCGCTTCTTCAGATTTGAAGTGTGGGCGCATCACTCAACCTCCAACTGGTCGTGGGAGTTTGTGTCCTTCCTGAGAACGTCAGCTTGCGGTATACACCCATAATAGTTACCATCGGAGTAGTGACAACTCCAAGATGTTTTCTTACTTTGAAAGTAAGAAAACTGAAGTAATAGCTCTAGCTAGACGCACAAAGCCTCGTGTCCAAAAATGACACACGAAAAATTGATAAAATAACCTGAAAGCTTGAGTGTTCGAGTGTTGATTTCTACAGAGTATTGATAGCTATCATGAAAATAGTCAAGGTTTTGATAACCTTCTCCAAATGGTTTAGACCCTCCATTTATAGGCGGTCTTGGAGAGGTTTGAAAATGAAGTTGTGAGACAAAAAGAACAAGCTCAATTGTGGTCTCACTTTTCCTGACTTGCGGTGTCCTTTCTGTCAGAGCAGGTGAAATGTGTAGCTTTAGTTAGAACAACTTTTAGCTAGTCCGAGGAATGTTTGCTGGTGGATTCATTGGACGAATAATCTTTTAAGTATCTCAGACTTTAAGATCACCTTTCTTGAAGTCTGGACTTGTATAGTCTTTGCTTGTTTTGGCTTGTATGTGTCTCTTCTTGCTGATTGAGTATCGCCTTGCTGGTGAATCACTAGCTGGTGATGACGTGTCAGCCAGCTTCCTCCAAAGGAAAGACGTTTTGCTGGTCAAGGCATTTTAACCAGCAACCCTAAATAAGTTCCTTTGCTGTTGAATGTAATTCCACTAGCAAATCTCCAAAAGCTTGTGATCAGCTCCGACTTACAACTCGATAATTCCTATACAGGACATTATGGTATGTTTGACTCATCAAAACAACTTATAAGGAAGGAATTTCTAACAATAATTCCTAACAATTTCACCCTTTTTGATGTAGTCAAACCCACTCTAAGATGGTAAGAAGATAGCAAGTTTTTGAGTTTACAATAAATTTGACTATCAGCTATACTCGAAAACAAGTATCTTGCACATCCTCGCCTAATGATCTTCCCCCTGACTAAGAGAGATATTACTCGATTATAATCATAAGGGTGATAAAATTTGCTAATTACATTAGAATGTGTAAGTTTAGCAAAGAAAAACAAGAGAAGATAATGAGACAAATAGCTATTATCTTCAATCTTTAAGTCGATTTTCCATAAATATTGATTCGAGATTAAAACAACAATGGAAAGTTATGAACTGACAAAAAAGAAAAAGAAAAGAAGGCAGGAAAACAACTAAAATCCTCCTGGATTTGGAGGTCTTCTCTGCTCCTTCTTCTCAATTATGTCTTCTCTTCTCAGTATCATTCCTTTGTCATCTTCCTTCAACACTTTCTCACTTCCATCACTTTTCCTCCTCTAACCCCAGACGATGGATCATGAAAAGGAGGTGGAAGAGTGAAGTGGTAGGGCTATCCCAGAGACAAGTAGAGAGGATCGAATAGCACCACAAATCATGAATGATCTGCAACTAATCCCCTCTTTCAATCATGTCGACCAGCCAACCGAAGACTTGTTTGCCCATCCCAGGAAAGTTAGGAGACTTGTCAGACTGACTTTAGACTTCCCTACCTCCAAATTCGGGTAAGGAATCATTATTTCTTATGCTCTCCACCTACGATGATGACAAGATCCACACGACACATGCTATCTTCAATGATCTCCAACATGTAGGCGTTGGGTGGTTCGTTGATCTCCTCCGGACACTTCTCTTCATGCTCAGAGCATGGTATCGTGGTGGTTGACAAGTAATGTATCATAGTAGAGAGAAGGTAGTCATTCGAAGTAAGAATGCCTTAGAGAATTTTCGAGGTGTAAAAGTGAGTCTTTCGAAGGAAAGAATGACACCTTATATACAAAATTCATGTGCATCAATGTACAGTCCGGATCTCTTGGAGACTTGTAATTAAAGATACATTATCTTCGGTGTCTGTTACACTTCAAACTTTGTGAAGTGTGTGATATCATGGCACATTCATATTCCTCCTTTTGGCTCCAACAAATTAAATATGATGTGTAAATGAGGATTTTCAAAAATTCTTTCCTTGACATTCGTGCTTGTTGGTTGACCATCAACATGCTGCTGGTTGAGGAAATTACCAGTTTGACCCTTGGTAAAATAGTGAACATGTCCGCCAACTGGTTACTAAAGAATTCACCAGCTTGAAAATACCATGAAACACTATGGGTTGAAACCCAGTGTTGCCTCCAGAAAACCAAAAACCCACATTTGAAAGCTTGGACTCAAATGTATTCTGCTACTATTCAAGGATAACCATGAGATTGAGAGCTTGGACTCAATCTTCTTCTAGATGAATTTCATCAAACTCTAGCATTCCAAGTTTGATGTGCAACTCCTTAAATCTTGTTTCTGGGAGAGGCTTGGTGAAGATATATGTCACCTGGTTGACTGCATGAATGCATTCGATCGAGATATCTTTTTTATCTACATGGTCTCGGATAAAATGATGTCGGATGTCAATGTGCTTCATTCTGGAATGATGAACGGGATTCTTCATAATGCACATCGCACTAATGTTGTCACAATAGATGGGGTCACATCCAGTGTTAACATCATAGTCCATCAGTTGCTGCTTGATCTACAAGATTTGAGCACAACAACTGGCGGCAGCCACATATTCAGCCTCTGTGGTGGAGGTGGCAACACAATGTTTCTTCTTGATGAACCAACTGACCAGCTTGTGACCCAAAAACTGACAGTTGTCACTGGTGCTTTCTCGATTGACTTGGCATCCTTTGAAGTCCAAATCTGAGTATTCATTGAGATTGAGCTCGTCACACTTGGTATACCAAATTCCTAGAGACTGCGTACACTTGAGGTATCTAATGTTCATTTTGGCAGCTTTCATGTGCGATTTCTTGGGATTAGCTTGAGATCTGGCACACACTCTGGATGATATAAGAAATGTCGGACCTAAGCAAGGATCCTATGATGCCTCTGTAGCTTGTTAGATTCACTGGTTCCCCCTTTTCATCTAGAGTTATTTGCGTTGTGGGGCTCATCGGAATCCTCAACAATTTTTTCTTCTTTGGACACTACTTGCTGATAAGATTTTTTGATACTTCTTCTGGTTGATGAAGATACCCTCCAGGGGTTTTTTAACTTGAAGTCCTAAGAATTATGACATCTTACTCATCATGCTCATCTCAACATGGCATTGCATCAGCTGGGCAAACTTCTCACAAAGATCAAGATTCTTTTATCCAAAGATGATGTCATCCGCATAGATCTGAACCAGCAAAATGTCTTTAGGAGGTTGCTCAATGTAGACTTCCTCCTTCAGCTCGCCATTCAAGAAGACACTCATCACGTCCATTTGGAAGACCGAGAAATTCTGCTACGCCGTGTAAGCTAGAAATAGCCTAATTGCCTTCAATTTAGCAACCGGTGCGAAGGTTTCATCATTGGCAATCCCTTCACATTGTGCGTATCCCTTGGCAACAAGTCAACCTTTGTTCCTAACAATGTTGCCAGCTTCATCCCACCTGTTCTTGAAAACCCATTTGGTACCTATCACCAATTGATGTGCTAGTCTTTCCACCAGGTACCAAACATTGTTTGGGTGAATTCTCTCACTTTCTCTTGCATCGCATTGATCCAATCCAGCGACTGCAAGGCTTCTTCAATCTTCATCGGCGCTGATTAGGAGAAAAGAATGAGAGTAAAGCACTCATAGCTCTCGTATAGACCAAATTCATAACATCATCCATGATATCTAACTCTGGATGATGTCTCAACCATTTGGTTGCTGCAACTCTTCGACCTCTAGTGGTTGGAAAGATGTGTGCTCTCCACTCCTGCGATGGGCACATCCTTGAGAAAGAAATCTTTTGGGATGATTTCTCCTTTGTAAACTGGTTCAGCTGTTGATGTTGGTACTCCTTCTTTTGTTGGTACAATTGTTGTTGGCTACGTATCTGCTGGCTCCACCGCTGTTAGCACTTCTTCTCTTGTTGACATCTCTCTAGCTATTCACCAGCTGCTAGCGCGCCAACTAGGTCTTCATTAGCAACCAACTCTTCTGTCTCTAGAAGAACTTCTCTGACGTCTTCATCTTCAAGCCCTATCTTCCAGGTTGGATTCCCCCTTGATCGATGATCTCTTGTAGGGAAATGAAATCCAGGGCCTCAGCAAGATCTATAGCATCACCAACAATGTCAGATGTTTGTGGACCAACCGAGGCTTCTGGTTGACAAGACTTGTCACTCATCGATCTAGTCTGAATAGTTGATTTTGGATGAAGAACATCATTTCCTAACTATCCATTCACATCATTGATCTCATGAATGTCTTGTGCCAGCTCTTTCATGGTCCTATACACTAAAGTAGCCTCATAAAAAATAACATGGCATGTTATTTCCACACGCCTGATTTTCTTGTTAAGTACCTGTTAGCCTGATGAGAAGGTCATTCATATCTAAGGATTACACCTTCATCAGCCTTAGGCGAAAATTTACTTCATTTCCAACTCTCGTTTGTGTGAATGTAACATAGAGATTCAAAAGCATGAAGATATGCTGAAGTGGGCTTACCACCATAATAGACCACGTTGGGAGTCTTGTTAAGTCGGGCATTAAGACCACTCCTATTCTAAGCGTAGTACGTGGTGATGACTGCTTCGCCTCAATATCTCTCATTTAGAATGTTTGTAGCCTCTATTTATAGCAGGTCTTGGAGAGGTTTGAAAAACAAGTCGTTGTGAGGCAAAAAGAACACATCCAATTGCGGTCTCACTTTTCCCGACTTGCAGTCTCCTTTCTGTCAGAGCAGGTGGACTTTGTAGCTTTGGTCAGCACGTGTTGGTCCCAAAATATGAGTTAGGCAAAGTGCAACAGAAGTCCTTCAAGGTTGGCCCTCCAAACTGATGATCTTGGCACCAGCTTGAGTTTAGAATTGTGGATGTTCAATGAGTAATTTATTACTTAGTCCAATTTCAGTAATATACTCCAACACATGAGATGTTGGGCTTTAAATACAATGCAAAAATTAAATAAAGCAGTAAATGACATAAATGGATTTATAGAGATTCAGACCAAACCGTCCTATGTCCTCTATTCAGACGTACAGTCTAAAAATCACTAAGCTGGAGATTACAAAGATGTCAAAGATCTGTTTCTAGCTGATGAATGCTCGTGTCCACTAGTCCACTAGCACACTCGCCAAGTCCTCCGAAATCTAGAGCTTCTCTAGTCCTGAAGCGTGGGTACACCACCTAGCCTTCAGACTTGATGTGAGAGTTTGAGTTCCTCTCAAGAATGTCAATTCTTTGTATACACCCATGATAGTTGCCACCAGAGAAGTGACAACTCCAAGATTTTTCTTACTCAGAAAGTAAGAAAATAGAAAAAGCTCTTTCGAGACACACAGAGCCTCATGTTTAGGAAGGAACACAAAAAGCTGTTAGAACAGTCTGAAAGCTTTTGGATTCTGTGAGTTGGTAGCTTCAAGAATGATTGACAAACGATGCTAGAAAGGATGATTGTTCAAATGTCTATTTGTCAATTAGTAACCTTCTCTTGATATTGAAACCTTCTTTTATTGGCGATCCTTGGAAGGTTTAAGTTTGTAGCCATTTGGAGCTATTGTGAGAAAAAGAACCTGTCCCATTGAGGTCTCCCTTTTTCTGACTCGCAATGTCCTTTCTGTCAGAGTTGGTTGACTTTTGTTGTTTTGGTCAATACAACTATAAGCCAGTCCAAGGAATGTTTGCCTGTTGATTCCTGGGATGAACAAGTTTTAAGAATTATAGACTTTAAGATCTTATTTCTTAAATTCTGGTCTTGTAAAGTCTTCGATTGTCCTTGCTTGCATGTGTCTTCTTGCTAGTTGGGAAGCACCTCGCTGATGACACTTGCTACTGATCCACCAGCTAGTGATGACATGTCAGCTAACATCCTCCAAAGATGCTTAGCTGGTAAAGGCAATTTAGCCAGCAATCTCCAATCAAGCTTCTTTGTTGGTGAAACTTCGCTAGACAACCTTCTAAAGCTTGTAATCAGCTCCTATTATGACTCGATAATTCCTATACAGGTTTGAGCCAATCTAACTAAAGTCACAATAATCTAGTGGTATGTTTGACTCATCAAAACATCACGTAAGGAAGGAATTTCTAACAAAAATTCTTAACAATTTCCTACTATGTAGTCAAACCAACTCTAAGCCTGCAAATAAAGTACAAGTTTTCGAGTTTACAAATTTAACATTCTAGTATTACTCGAAAATAAGAATTTTGCACAGCCTGCCCTAATGATCTTCCCCCTAACTGGGAGAGATATTGCTCGATTAATCAAAGGGTGAAAAGAATAAAAATGATAGATATAAGTGTCAATTATCATCTATCCTACATATTCAAATAAATTCTCATGAGATAAATGTACAGACAAGCAAGAGAAAAACACAACACAAGTAGAGTAGAAAAGAGATACAGACTGATTATCAACTCAATTACTTGGAAGACTTCATGTCCTTGAGTTGTTCGGCCACTCTATAATCTTGCGAAGTTCTTATGCTCTTCTTCAGGAGTCCTCCTTGTCTCCCTGCGCAGCCTTTTCTCTTCAGCCTCTCTTATTCTTCCGCTACCTCTTCTCCTTAGCTTCTTGTTTGGTTCTAACTTTCTCATTCTTCTTCCGCTCTGCTTCACCCTTTGTAACTACTTCAAGTAATGTGGTCATTGTATTGGTGACGGTTGAAAGTTTTAACGTTATTGGTGCGGTGTCGTTTCACATCAAGATACCAAGTGCCCAATTTCGGTCACTAGTTTATCCTAGTCTAAATGCAATGTAGATAGTCAATTCGAGTTAGGGTTGATCCAACGGAGAGTGGAGTTAAGTTGTTCAATCTTCAGTGTCACAAGAATCCACCTAAAACAATTGATTTATAATTTCTAGTAACTTACAAATGCACAAAACAGAATATCAAATATAGTAAAGTGTTCAAGGTGAATGAATGTCAATATTGAGTTGCTGAGACTAGTGTTCATCGGTTTCCTGCAATTGATCAAATGGTAGGTAGATGGTTACCTCGTTACCTTCTAAGAACTTGAACTCGTCTCGGCTCCAGGTACTATCACTACAAGGAGCATTCCCAAGACAAAATGGATTACATGAAATACCTATTGTCACTAAGATTCCACTAGAGTTCTCCCTTTTCGTTAATAACAAGGTTTCTACCTAGTTATCCTACAAATTCCCAACTCCTTATGACTTGTCTTGTTCACTCAAATAGTTAAGGCTAACCGTAGTTGCCCAATTCCTCTTTTATTGTAGTTGTCCACCTCAACCATAGTGCTTTCACAGCTGCATTTTATATATGGGAGCCCATTCTAATACTAGGCTAATGACACTAGTTTCTTGCCTGACTCAACCTAGTATTACCCTTCCAACCCTTTACCATAATGGTTTCGCCACTCGAGAGTTCACTTGGCTAAAGCTACCCCACATTGGTTGCCCAGTTCCACTGACCTACTTGGGTAGCCATCCCGAATAACCCAAATAGATTGGCTTGCTAGAGACTCATAAATCTCTAGGAATAGAACAAGAAGGAAGGATGGTGAACATAGACAGACTTGTCTCAAGCAAGTTAGTTAACCCGAAACCTCACACTTCTTTATCTCAACTTCTTAATATATCAATTCATTCACCCCGAACTGGGCGTTTAGCTAGACATAAAATAAATAAAGGAAACAATGATAAATGAATTACCAAACTTCATAATAGTATTGAAGTAATATGAACCTTCAATTCTACAATGGTTCGGTTCTTCACCAGAAAATATAAAAGTATTTAGAACAAAAACTATATAAAACTAGATGATAAGAGGCAAAATAAATGTTGTTTATGGCTTTTATACTAGCCTTATTTGCCACATACGACAACTATCAATTCTAAGGAGAGAATATTCCCAGATCCCAGTTAATGCACTCTTTCCATATTAGCACCTTTCTTTCCTTTGCCCAACTCGATCTCGTAGATTCTGCCTTAAGATGAGCTCCGGATTCTTTCAGACTGATTCTCGCAACAACTTTAGCACTTTCCATTTCCAGTTTTTATGTTGAATTGCCAATACAAGGAGGTGTCTTCTACTACATCTGAATGTGCTGATTGCTCCCAATTTTCGAAGTAGCTCACTTGGGCAATTCCCCTCAACAGTCACAAAATAATCTGGAAATGGCCAATTCATCCTCTTTCTCCATCCCGAAACAATTAAGCAAAACATGCCCGACTCTACTACACAAATAGACTGAAATACTAAATAAAAGAAATGAAATGGACTCAAATGAGGTCAAATCTAGAGTTGTGTCAGTTGTCACCTCATCTTTCCTATCTACCACCTCAAAGCAATTATATACTTGATGTTGGAAGCTGACTAAGGAGTGTTGCATGATATTCAGAGCATTGACAAGATCAACTGGAGAAATTTAGGTAGATGTCTGAGCCATTTAAGTCTGGGAGCCTCCAGCTAAGGAAGCAAAGAATGAAGAGTCGTCTGGCTCCTTAATGATGGGAATGCTCCGAATGGGTATGGAGGTTGACACCAACTTTAATGTTGCTTCCCGTTGGGCAACCTCCTTTTGAGCCAACTTTTGCTGCTTGAGCTTTTTTGACTTGTGCTTTTGGAGCACACTTTCAGTGTTTTGTTGTCGTTGTTCCTGTTGAGCTTGCCTATGCAACATTCTGTCTACAGATTGCATCCTCATTTCTTGCACGAAGTGCCAATTTAGCACTCTTCCAACAGTCTTTTGTAGCTACTGCGATCTCCATTCCAATTGAGCTTGCAACCATCTCATAGCCTTCAATCTGAATTCTCTTCTTATGGCAGCACCAATCCTTTTGACTTTCTGCACATTTTTTGCCTCAAGGAATGCATTGTGTAGTATCGGTGCAAGTTGTTGACCTAATTTTATGAACTCCAACACATGAGTTGTATCTATCATCATGTGTAGAGGCGGTGGCACACCTTCCTCACCAGTTTCTTCTCTGAACTGATAAATTTGGATAATTTTGCATCATACTTCAAAAATACTCATCTGTCCCTTATGAATAGGGGCCATCCATGTATTCACCAAGCCTCTTCTCGTCTCCAAAAGGTAAGACCCATACGTGACATCATGATGGCATGGTCTTCAAAAGTTAGCTCGTGAAGATATTGATGGGTTTTGTATACTGAAAGCATTTATTACAATGAGTATACAACGGTTTATTTCTCCTATCTGTCAAACAAACTTACATGTATGTAACAATGGTATCCTCTTGTTTCACCGATAGGGACGATCATACGACGTGTAGTAGATCGCAGAAGACAGTATGATCACTTGACCTAGTGAGACATAAACCTGATCACAACCGAGATAGCGTATGAGGATACGTTTGTCCGGATAGCTGCGGTATTGTCGGAATAAGTAGTCTGTCTTGGTTACTTAGCATGCTGGTATGCATGGGTGGCGTATTGATGGACCGCAGTGAGATGTATTCGACTTTCTGACATCATCGAATACAAGATCTCGTTCTTGATTGAGTCCAAACCCTAACGTAGGTTCAGGGGTTTGCACGGATTGACTGTTGCTTTGGCTTGCCATGGTGGAGAGCCTGAGTAACGTGCTCGTATATCCGTATCTTGGGTAACATCAGTTCGTGTAGTACTGCCTGAGACTGGGTTTAGGTAACCATATCCGAGTAATAGGATGGGGACATTCCTTGAGGAGCTCAATGACATTTATCGTGCCAAAGTCCTGCAGGCTGATTAAGTTCAGGCACGAGTGATAAGGTTTGAGTGGTACTACTCAGGAATAATAAGATATTAATTAATTGTAGATAGAGCTTGTCTGAAGCTCCGATTAATTAATGAATGTCCGGCAACCTTAAATATGAGGATTCTCATTAAATGCAGCCCGTTCTCATAACGTGGTAATAAAGGGGTAGGTTAGTATTAATTATATGGTGAAAAAGAATTAATATTAAATAATTAATTATGTCCTGGGTTGTGGACATGGGAATTAATTAATTCATAGGCCCACTTTATAATATGCATTAGGTCCCAGGTCTGGCTCAAGTAATATATGCTGAAAGGAGCCCAGTAGCCCATTAGGGATAAAACCCTAGGTCTATAAATAGACCTCTCTCTCTCTGAAACCCTAGCCACGTTGATCATAATTCAAATCAGTCAAAACCCTAGGGAGAGAGAGAGTTGAGCGGCGTATATTGTAGAGGGAGGATAAGGATTTTTCGACTCTGGCCTACAACTACAGATCTGTGGAATCCTCACCAGTAGCAGATCTGAACAGCATTGGGACACAGCCCTGAAGATCTAATCTGGAGAACATATTATCTTTCTTTCTCTTTTGTTTAATTTAATCTTGAAGTTAGAATCTATCTAATTTCTGTTTCCGCAGATTTAATTAATATCGAGTGGTTGATTCAAGTTTTGGAATTCAAACGCGAAAGATCGGTACAGAATCTACGGAGTTCACGTAAACTTTATTATCCCCATGCATTAAATTCATAGAAGCATGCTAGGGTTTGTGAATTGTTGTTATGAGCAATAACCATAAATCGATCCGGTTTATTTGGATTTTGTGATTCGGTTCACGGATAAATCCCTACAATTGGAATCAGAGCAAGGTTTCTGATTTATGGCTCTGTTGTTCATAATAGATTCATTGATGCATGTATGAATTTTATTTTTGTCGTAGATGGTTTTTGTTCCTCGTGGCAACCCGTTTGATTCAGCCCGCGGTGGTTTATCCGTGTAGGGTTGAGAAAATCCGCGATTAGTTTAGATTTGATTAAAAAATTGTAATAGAATAGATTATGTATTTTTTTTTAATTCAAATCTGTAAATTGGACGGGTCGGGACGAAGAACGAAGACGGAGCCGATGGACGAGTGCGGCGCACGGCAGCGTTAGGAGGCCGCGTGCGCGTGCGGCGGCAGGCCGCAGGCACGGGCGTGAACGACGACGGGCGGCAGGGCTGCGGCTGCAGGCGGCGACAGGTGGAGAGCTGCGCGGCGCGGCAGCGCTGCAACAGCGGGCGGTGGCACGCACGGAAATGCGCTGTGCATGCGCGCAAGCTGCTGGCGGCGGTCGGCGGGGCGGCGGCTGTGACTGTCGTCGGGGGCTGCTGTCCCTGCGATGGTGGTTCCTTTTTTTTTTGTAGCTGGTGCAATCCTATGTAAACCCTAGGGTTTGCATTAGGATGTAGGGCCAATCATCAAATCACAAAACCCTAAAGCCCAACAGATTTGGTGAATGAAGATTTGGAGGCCCTGGAAGATTTGAAAAGATTTGGACTTATGAAAATAAATTCAAAATTCAAATTGTAATAGATAGGATTTTATTTTCCTGTTTTGTGGGGCCACGAGGAATTTTCGTTTGCCTTAATTGTCTTCGTATGCTATGTGATTTATTATTTGCGCAAATTAAGCATGTGTAGATAATAGGAAAAGCATGATTTACTGCTTTTATTATTTATAGCTTTCCAATCATGCTTATGTGATTAATTTCTCGTTGGATTATATTTTGGGAATTTTCGGGCTTGTTTAATTACATGCAAAAATTTGGAAAATATAATAACAAAGAAATTATCTATGCGCATATAAGAAACCTTTTTGAAAGAAAAATACTAAGCGAATTTTTTAATTAAAATCAATAGACCTCCACAAAGCGGTCCTAGGCTGTAAGTGTATCTCTCGCTCTAGTAAACGTCTACGAGTGTAGCTTGCTAGTTCTTGGAGGTGCATGGGTACAGTTGTTGGGATTTCTAGACAAACAATTTAAATCATGTGAATAGTGGGAGGGTTTTGCGTAAACGTCTACGAGTGTAGCTTGCGTAGATCTCTTTCATAATTATTTTAGGATTTATTTAAATTATAGATAACAAAAGCTTTAAGGGCTGTGCGGTATGGTTACGTGCCATGCTAAACTGTCTCTTTTGGCCATAGTTAAATTTGTGGTTAATCGCTTAGAAGCATCTTAGGATATAATGCAGTTGCTGCTTCTCTGTCCTTGAGAGATGGCTTGGTCTAAGGTTTTCACTAATTATTAATTTCTAGTGTCGAAAGGTTCCTGACATGGTAGTGAAATTAAAGAATTGGGGCTTAAAACCCGCAGTTCTGGTTGAGAGTGACATCGTAAACGTCTACGAGTGTAGCTTGCGGTGGGAACTCTTGGGCAATTAGTGGAAAACATGTGTATTTGATTTATAAAAATGTTTTCAATGCATTTGTTTTCGAAGTTCTACATGTATATTCTTATTTAAGATTTTTATTGTTTCATATATATCTGTCTTATGTCATCAATATTCTCGCACAAAATTCTCTAACTGGTCCAAACTTCCTGGAATGGAAACGCAACCTTGAATACATCCTGATTGCAGAAGAACACATGTTCGTTCTACAAGTACTTTGTCCTATAAGTGCCCACTACTGAATCCTCGCAAGAGGAAGTAGACTATTACAACGAGTGAGAGAGCACGTAGTTTCCATGACTCACCTCATGGATGAGCTAACTGTGCACAATGGAGGTATCGACGCTGAGGCTAAGGTCGATATCATACTGAACTCTCTACCCAAATCCTTTGAGAGTTTCAGACTGATTGTTGTCATGAACAAGAATGAGTATACTCTTAACGAGTTGCTCAATGACTTGATGGCAGCAGAATCGGTTATGAATCCTTAGAAGGTTGCCTTAGCTACTTCTGGTAATCACTCTGCTGTATCGAAAGGTATGAAGCCGAAAAGAGCGATTAAGAAGAAGGCTGGAAAGGTAACTGCGAAGGACATGGGAGCTGTTAATAAGCCTATGACGGAAACTTCGAGGGACAAGTGTTTTCAGGTGTGGTAAGAAAGGACATTGGAGGAAAGATTGTCAGGCCCACAAGGCTAGACAGGGTATGCCATTTGTATGTATAACTGAAGCATGATTAGAGTGCGGCGTTGCTCTTCCAAGAGCTATAAGCGCTGACTTGTTGATCATGTTGTTATACTTTGCAGGGGACCGTGCCGACAAGGCTGGTGAATAATGGCAAAAAGATACCAAGATGGATGAAGGCAACGTTTGATAACGAAGCTTCATGGAGTTTTCTTTTCTTTATGTTTTGATGGATTAAGTACGTTTTGAGAATTTCTTTTGTGGGCCGTGTTTTCGGCAGGACAAATGTTTTTCCAACTTCACAATGGATATTTTGTTATTTATGATTTCTATCATTGGTGATAACGATGTTATCCATTTTGGGATGTTGATTTATTCTCTTTATACTGCTTTATCAGATATGTCCTTTTATATTGCATGTAACTCATCCGTAATTGATAATCCTAGAAAGAGAAAACTTACTTCTTCGGATGAGGATCTTACATATCTCTGGCACTTGAGACTGGGTCACATAAGCTTAAAGCGGATCCAGCGACTTGCAGATGATGGTACATTGGACTTAGTCTAGGCTGTAGCTTATCAAGTCTGCGAATCCTGCATCGAGGGCAAGATGTCAACTAAGCCTTTTAAGGCTAGTCAGTCTCGAGCAGAGGAAGTGTTGGAATTGATCCATTCTGACTTATGTGGACCCATGTCTACACAGGCTCGTGGAGGGTACGAGTACTTCATCACTTTTATTGAAAATTACTCAAGGTACGAATACGTTTACCTGCTTCGCTACAAGTCTGAATGCTTTGAGAAATTCAAAGAGTTCAAGGCTGAGGTAGAAAAGAAGGTCGGGAAAACTATCAAGTCGCTGCGATCTGACCACGGTGGCAAATACCTTGGTAACGAGTTCCTGCAGTATTTGTCAGACAACAGGATTACATCCCAGTGGACTGCACTGGCCCCAACAAAACGGTGTAGCTGAAAGAAGAAATAGGACTCTTCTAGAGATGGTAAGATCAATGATGAGTTATGCAAACTTACCAATTTTGTTTTGGGGCTACGCATTGGAAACAACTGCTTACGTATTAAATGTGGTGCCTTCTAAATCAGTTCCTAAGACGCCTTCTGAGCTCTTTCTTGGTCGCAAACCAAGTTTGTGCAAGTTTAGAGTATGGGGCTGTCCGGTACATGTACTGTCAAAGGAACCTGATAAATTAGAAAACAGGTCAAAAGTAATGTTGTTTATAGGGTATCCCAGGAAAACGAAAGGTGGTTACTTTTACTGTCCTGAGAGTCAGAGAGTCGTTGTTAGCACCAATGCTAGATTCTTGGAGGACGAGTATGTAAGGAACCACAGGTCAAGGAGTGATGTCGTTCTTCAAGAAATTGAATTCGAGAATGCAATTCCAAGGGAAGGGGAACGTGTAGACGTGGGTGCACCTGTGAGAGGTTCAGCACCACAGACACGTTCTTCAGTGCAAGGTGCAGAACCACTAGTTACTGCACCTACTGCTGACACGGCACCGATGCCTCATCGTAATGGGAGAGTTATTTTCCAGCCGTAAAGGTACATGTTCGTGGGTGAGTCTTCGGACTTGAGCCCGAAAGACGGACATGAGGACTCTAACCCACTAACTTACGAAGAGGTTGTGCAAGACAAGGATGTTGATATATGGCGTGTCGCCATGGATTCTGAAATTGAATCCTTAATTGATATGGATGTATACCAGAAAACTGATTTGCCGGATGACTTTAGGGCCATAGGGTGCAAATGGGTATACAAGAGAAAGAAAGAGGCGGATGGAGAAATCACAGCTTTTAAAGCTAGGCTGGTGGCAAAGGGTTATAGTCAGAAAGAGGGCATTGACTATGACGAAACCTTTTCACCCGTAACCATGCTGAAATCCATCCGGATACTCCTTGCCATAGCTGCGCATATGGACCTCGAGATTTGGCAGATGGATGTCAAAACCGCTTTTCTAAACGGTTACCTTGAAGAAGGTAGGGACATCTATATGCGGCAACCTGAGGGCTACGTGTGCAAAGGCGAAGAACATCTTGTCTGGAAGCTTAAGTAGTCCTTGTACGGACTTAAGCAAGCTTCGAGGTTGTGGAACTTACGTTTTAACGATGTGATTAAATCCTATTAATTTGCACATTTGGAAAATAAAAGTTGTGTTTACCGACTTTGTGTTAGCGGGAGCGTGGTTTTCCTTGCACTATACGTTGATGTCATACTTCAATTTGGAAACAACGAGGGAGTGATGTCGGAATTCAAGTTTTGGTTATCCGAACAGTTCCCAATGAAAGATTTGGGAAAAGCTGGCTACATCCTTGGGATTAAGGTCTTACGAGATCGTAAGAGAAGGATGTTGAGCTTATCCCAGGCATCCTATGTGGATACTGTGATAGCCCGGTTCAGCATGCAACTCGCCAAGAAAGGCTTGCTACCTTTCAGACATGGCGTTCGTCTTTCTAGTGGAGTGTCCTGAGACACAGCGGGAGAAAGATGAGATGAGTCTTGTACCATACACTTCAGCGGTGGGTAGCTTCATGTATGCGATGCTGTGTACCAGGCCAGATATCTGTTATGCCGTTGGCATGGTATCAAGATATCAGTCTAACCCTGGACAGGCGCATTGGACTGCAGTAAAGCACATCCTCAAGTATTTGAAGAGAACTAGGAATTACTTCCTAGTTTATCAAAGTGAGGATTTGTGCCCTGTGGGTTATACAGATTCGGATTTCCAAGGGGACCAGGATAAGAAGAAATCGACCTCGGGATATGTGTTTACCTTGGGAGGTGGAGCTGTATCTTGGAGGAGCTCAAAGCAGAAATGCATTGCTGACTCCACCATGGAGGCGGAATATGTCACTACCTCCGAAGCCTCGAAAGAGGGGGTATGGCTCAGGAACTACCTTTTGGAGTTGGGCGTGATACTGAGTCTGCCGAAGAGCATCACAATTTATTGTGATAACTCTGGTGCAGTGGTGAACTCAAAGGAACCACGGTCTCACAGGGCAAGCAAACACATAGAGAGAAAGTACCATATCATACAAGAGATCGTATCGAGGGGCGATGTGCTGATCAAGAAGATTGACACTAAGGACAACCTTGCTGATCCATCTGAAGTGGATGACGACCACTGACAGTGGTTAACGAGATAGCAGGCTAATAGACGCACTGTATAATCTGTAATAGCTTAGTTATGCTTTGAGTATAAGTGGGAGATTGATGGGTTTTTTATACTGAAAGCATTTATTACAATGAGTATACAACGATTTATTTCTCCTATCTGTCAAACAAACTTACATGTATGTAACAATGGTATCCTCATGTCTCACTGATAGGGACGATCATACGGCGTGTAGTAGATCTCATAAGACAGTATGATCACTTGACCCAGTGAGACATAAACCTGATCACAGTCGAGACAGCGTATGAGGATACGTCTGTCCGGATGGCTGCGACATTGTCAGAATAAGTAGTCTGTCTTGGTTACTTGACATGCTGGTACGCAAGGGTGGCGTATTGATGGACCGCAGTGAGATGTATTCGACTTTCTGACATCAGCGAATACAAGATCTCGTTCTTGATTGAGTCCAAACCCTAACGAAGGTTCAGGGGTTTGCACGGATTGACTGTTGCTTTGACTTGCCATGGTGGAGAGCCTGAGTAACGTGCTCGTATATCCGCATTTTGGGTAACAGCAGTTCATGTAGTACTGCCTGAGACTGGGTTTAGGTAACCATATCCGAGTAATAGGATGGAGACATTCCTTGAGGAGCTCAATGACATTCATCGTGCCAAAGTCCTGCAGGCTGATTAAGTTCAGGCACGAGTGATAAGGTTTGAGTGGTACTACTTAAGAATAATAAGATATTAATTAATTGTAGATAGAGCTTGTCAGAAGCTCCGATTAATTAATGAATGCCTGGTAACCTTAAATATGGGGATTTTCATTAAATGCAGCCCGTTCTCATAACGTGGTAATAAAGGGGAAGGTCAGTATTAATTCTGTGGTGAAAAAGAATTAATATTAATTAATTAATTATGTCCTGGGTTGTGGACATGGGAATTAATTAATTCATAGGCCCACTTTATTATTTGCATTAGGTCCCAGGTCTGGCCCAAGTAATATATGTTGAATGGAGCCTAGTAGCCCATTAGGGATAAAACCCTAAGTCTATAAATAGACCTCTCTCTCTGTGAAAACCTAGCCACCTTGATCATAATTTAAATCAGTCAAAACCCTAGGGAGAGAGAGAGTTGGGCGGCACATATTGTAGAGGGAGGAGAAGGATTTTTCCACTCTGGCCTACAACTACAGATATGTGGAATCCTCACCAGTAGCAGATCTGAACAGCATTGGGACACAGCCCTGAAGATCTAATCTGGAGAACATATTATCTTTATTTCTCTTTTGTTTAATTAAATCTTGAAGTTAGAATCTATCTAATTTCTGTTTCCGCAGATTTAATTAATATCGCGTGGTTGATTCAAATCTTGGAATTCAAACGCGAAAGATCGGTACAAAATCTACGGAGTTCAGGTAAACTCTATTATCCATGCATTAAATTAATAGGAGCATGCTAGGGTTTGTGAATTGTTGTTATGAGCAATAACCATAAATCGATCCGGTTCATTTGGATTTTGTGATTCGGTTCACGGATAAATCCCTACAGAGATATGTCCATGCGTCTCCAGGAAATGAACTCTTTTGCCAAGGACTTTAGCCTCCACTGTGACCCGCTCCACAACTTCCTTGATTTAAGCCTCACCCTCTTTGTTTCTAACCTCAGATGTCTAGGCTTTTTATGCTTATTCAGCCTCTCTGGCCCTTTTTCTGGCTTGGACTTCAGCCTTTGTGACCAAAATAGTCTTCTTCTGAACCTATCGTTCTAGTGGTGATTTGGAGTAGCCATGGAGGAGTGGTAATTGAACTAGGATGGCATGTCCTCCAAATGCATCTCCTCTTCCACTTCTTGATCCAGAGAGTTTTGGTGCTATCACTACAGATGCCAACCTCTGTTTTTTTTGTGTTGGCTCTTTCTGGAGAGGGTGCTTAGAATGATGATGAGAGGTCCCCTTCTTTTTCCCAGAATTTTGTTGACTAGTCAATTTAGCAAAAGGATTAATAAAAGTGAGATTAGTGAGCTCTTCAATGCTTATTCTCAATCTCCCTTTTCTTTTCTTCCATTATGGTTTTCTCCTCTACTGTAGAGGACAATCTTAGTTGGGTACCCATCTTGATCTAGGTCAGACCTTCCTCAATTACTATTAGTCTCAATGGAAACAATATTACGCTTGCATCTGTTCAGGGGGACGAAATCTTGTCTATACCTTTTCTCCCTTATCCTGCTTCTTTTCAGGAATCAGCTTCTCAATCAGGTATCTGGCTTTGAGCCCAAAGTTGACGTTAGCGGACAATGTATGAGTCTCCTTCATGTTGGATTTCTTCTTCACGTGTTCCAGTAGTCAATCGAAGATAAATGCTGCCAATTTCATCTGAGACCATCATCAATAGCCATCATCATGACATATTTCTTCATGCTGAGTTCTGAATGTGAGCCTACCTCACATTGTAGCTTGGATGTCAATTTAGCCCAGGACCGACGGGTTGGCCCGAATAACCTGAGCTAAACACCGAGTTAGGTTTGGAAAATTCTTAATCGATAAGAAATTGGGCTAAATGGTCCAGGCTAAACGGATTGTGGGTTAAACACGCTGGACCCACCGGACTGCGGGTTGGCCCCATGGGCCAGAGCATTTTTTAAAATATTTCAAAATATCTTAACATAATTA
The DNA here is from genome assembly GCA_026898455.1 of Plectranthus barbatus. Classification (NCBI taxonomy): domain Eukaryota; kingdom Viridiplantae; phylum Streptophyta; class Magnoliopsida; order Lamiales; family Lamiaceae; genus Plectranthus; species Plectranthus barbatus. Next base: position 42,420 of record JAPKLW010000288.1, on the reverse strand, counting down.
AATTATTAGTGTTTGGAAAAATAACTATAAACTATGTTATACTATAGATTTATTTTATAATTATACATGTTTACATAAATATTCTGCACACAAATGATATACCTATATTTTTACTATTTAGAAATATTATTTTAAATAAATAATTTAAAAGAATATTAAAAAATGATCGATTTCTAGAATGTCAAACTTTTTAAAAATAAATTATATTCTTAGATTTATTTAGATTCACAGATTTATAAAATTACTTAGTAAAGCTTTAATATCTTGTTAGGTACAATACTTATTATAGTTTACTTTATGTCATAACAAATTATTTAACATAATTGTTAGACCTCATCAAATTATTATGATATATATACATTATTATATATTTCAATATGATATATCATGCAATATTCTTTTGTACTTAATATATTTATTTAATACAATATTATTGGAGTTGTATAATTAAATAATATAATTATTTAATTTATCTAATGTCTTAGTATAACAAAATTTTATGTCAATGTGTAATTATAATAATACCTATATTATATATATACAATTTTATTAATAAAATAATAAATACTTAAGCTTAATAAAAAAATTTGTAATTTTGTCAGCCTGATGGCCACCTCGAAAATCGAAGGGTTAGGGTTAGGGTTGAGAATTTTCAACCCGGAAAAAGTAGCGGCCCGTTTAACCCGGACTGATTAACTCGCAGCCCAAAACTCGGCGGGTTGGCCAGTTTGACATTCCTAATTGTAGCATGCAAATGACTATTTCTGCCAGGAACTTGTAGGAATTAACTAGTTCTGACTTCTTAGTTGAAGATTTCCATTCTTTAGTAAGACCATCATTCTTCAGTAGGCGGCAATGTTTTCGCCCTCATTCCTCAGATGAAAAATCCTCTTTAATAGGGTTGTGTCTACTTTGATGATATGTCCATACACATTGGTGGTGAAGGACATTGAGCTCTTGTCGAAGACAGCCCTAGCAAAAATTTAACAACCATATGAATGAAATCTCTTCGGGTGACATGTGAGAAAATGAATGAGATGTTGTTGATCAAGTTTTCCGATAATATCATCACCAAAATACGTCTTTGCTATAGAAAGATGAAGAATTTTGTTCTTCTCTACTTGCACAGCTCTCTTCTGATATTTGGCTAAGGTTTCCTTCTTCACCTTATCGCTGAAGGTAGCGACTGATCAGTGGAAAGTTACAGGACTATTGCAATACATGGAGCAAATAACTTTATAAAATCCGGAGGTTATTGAACCCAAGGGAAAAGTATGAGGAAACTATTCTATTATTGGACATAGTTCATCAAATCGTTGTTTGAGCAAACCACATTTTAAAAGGGTTTTGTTTCTTGAAAATAACTTTTGAATAAAAGTCAAATAAATCAAAGCATACATCATAGAGAAAACAATTAATCTGGACACATGCAAGAATCAATAAATTCAATCCCAAATAATAGAATTTGTGGGAAATCTATTCAAGTGGAATTAATTCCTTGGTTGGACATTAAAACCTAGAATACTCGAAAGTGAATTTACCTTTTGAGTTTTAATTACACAAACTAACAACCCAATAAACAAAGATTTAAACCCTACAATTGATTCTTCTTTTTGACACAGAAACAATTATATCAAATTCTCTCTTCTTGTTGTTAATTTTCACCTTCAATTAAACAATTATAAACGTTAGTCATTTTTCATCTCTCAATCCTTCAATTGAAATATATTTTAAAATCAAAACAAAGAATTTAAACTATTAATTAGGGTTTGAATTTGAATGATCTAAACATGCAATCCAGATAATGTAAACTGTAGAATGTGCTAGAGTTTTTAGCTAAACATTCTAAAAGAACACATTGAAAACAAAATATAAAATTGAATTGAAGAAACTTACTTTAAAATAAAATACAAAAAGTAAATTTTGTTACAATTCTTTAATCTCCAAAAAACACAAAAGATAAAAAGACTAAAAACCTGAGTTATGAACTGAATAATAAAAGACTGGAAAATAAACTGAATTCTAAATTGGATTATAAACTACATAATAAATCTAGACCTAATACATGAGTATATATAGTGGTAGGGTTAGGTCTTGGAGCTTTGAACTATAGGGAAAAGTTGTGTTTGGTAATTGCCTTCAAAATCTCGAGTTGTACTTATAAAATTGTGTTGCAATTCATCTGCATCGACCAAAATACGGTGCGTCGGTTGACACACGCCTCTCACTTCGATCTCATGCATGGACCGATGCCACATCACCATCGTCCTTCCACATCGATAGACTTGAGCTGCATCAGTCGGCGTGGAGGCCTTTCTTGACTTCCCTTCGAGCTTCACACACGTCAGTCGACACACACATGTGTTGGTCGAAACAGAGCCTTTTGTTGAGGAATTCTTCATCTTTAGATCAACTTTTCACCTATTTGATGTATTTGTCTGCAAAACCGAGCACCACAAGCCTAATACCTACCAAAATACACTCATGCTCGATTATTATACCTCGACTAATGCAAATACATAAAATAATTAAGAAAATAATGCGATAAGTGAGTGGAAATATGAGCTTATCATTCCCCCAAAACTTAAATACTTGATTGTCCTCAATCAACAGAAAGAATAAATCAAAAGCTCAAGTAGGTGAAAAGTGCAATGCCTCATAAGATTCATCACAGTCAAAACCAATATCTCACATCACACCAACACTTTGAAAGAATTAAAAAATCAGTAAATTATGCAAGACTCACAAGGAAAGTGTTTCGCTCATTCACACAAGTGTTTAGGGTAAAATGAGAACACACAAGTCATGCGAAATCAAGTTCTACCATAGGCTTGCAAATATTCTAATTTCTCCACTGCAATTATGTGCACACAAGACCTAGGATCAGAAAGGAAATGATTCAAAGTTTTAATGTAGGCTTTATAGTGAAAGGTGGGGAAAAATTTGGCCAAGAGACTTAAATTAGCTGAGTTAGCTACTCTCAACATCTTCAAACCACTATCTAACAACATCTAATGTCTCCTCAGATTTACAACACAGAACGTGGCTCTTTTTTCTCTTCTTTTTTTTTTACTTCTTCCTAATCCTTTTATGCTCTTTGAATTTTATATTGTCCCTCCAGGGATGAGCTTATAAGGATACAAACACAACTTTTTTTCTGAGCCCAACATTTTTTTATTCACCCAAGTATAAAAATTTCAAATCAACTTTACAAATATTCCACCCTTATTCACCACCATCTCTCATAGACAAAAATGGAACCAATTTCTTTTCTTAAAATCATAAACAAGGAAAGAAAACTAAAGTCTCAACGGGGCTGACTAGGGAGAGAATATTATAAGGGTCAATGTTTGGAATATCAACTGTATACACCCTTTAGTCTTTCACAATGGTGGTGCACTCGGAATGAGACGACTTAGTTATCGATTTCACCATCACATTCCCTCGTTCCCACTCTAAGGTAGCTGTTTCATCCTTGGGATCCTCCACATCATTGGAGTCCTCATCCTCAACCGCCAACACCCGATTGCACTCAGCTTGCTTTTTCTTCTTGTCGATCACAAATTTGATCTTCTCATAATTTTCTCTCAAGGTAATCTCGCAATGTTGGTAGTCAATCAGTGCGCCACTAGTGTCGAGAAAATCATGCCCAAAGATCATGGGCATGTTCTCGTTTTCTTTCATCTCGTGGAAAAAAAGTCAGCAGGGAAAACTAGATGGCCCACCCAAACTAAAACATCTTCAACAATTCCTTTAGGACGGGACATAGTCTGATCCACCATCTGCAGAGTGATCGTGGTCGGGCGCATCTTTCTTATCTCCAGCTTCTTGTAAATATAATATGGAATCAAGTTGATACTTGCATCCAAATCACATAGCACGTGCTGTAATTCCTTGCCACCAATATCAATAGGAATCGAGAAACACCATGGATTCAATCTCTTGATCAGAATCTTCTTATAAAGTAAAAGATTGCATTCCTTGTGGAGTCTAACAATCTCGTTCTCGACAAACTATTTCTTCTCACTCATCAACTACTTGAGGAGTTTCATGTATTTGGGAATTTCATGGAGAGCTTCAATAAGAGGGATATTGAGAATAAAGAAAAAAAGAGAAAAGAAAATAAAAATGAATAAAAAGAGCCTTGGTCTGTGTTGAATATTATAGGAGATGGGTGAATGTCGATACATGGTGGTTTAGATTGGTTGAGGTGCGCAACTCAATTGATTTTAGTCACTTGGCCATATATTTCCCTACCTTTCACTAAAAAGCCTACATTACAACACTGAATAAAGTCCTTTCTGATCTTAGACTTGTGTGCCTGTATTTGCAGTGGAGATTTAGAATATTTGCAAGCTTATGGTAGAACTTGATTTGCATGACTTGTGTGATCTCATATTATCCTAAACACATGAGTGCATAAGTGAAACACTTCTCTTGTGAGTCTTCCTTGGCTTACTAATTTTCTGATTCGTACAAAGTGTTAATGTTTTATGGATTCTCGATTTTGATTGTGATGAATCTTATGAGGCACTGCACTTCTCTTCTGCTCAAACTTTCGATTCATTCTTTTGTTGATTGAGGACAATCAATTGTTTAAGTAAGGGGGGGTTGATAAGCTCATATTTTGCCTCACTTATCATGTTGTTTTCTATATCGTTTCTTGCATTTGCATTAATTTTAGGTTAATAATCGAGCAAGGACTATTTATAGAGGATGTTACGCTTGCTATGCTAAGTTTTGTAGGTTTTTGGGTACAAAAGAGATGAATTGTTGAAGTGTTGATTAAAAAAGAGGAAATCCGCCCTGAATACCTCTTTATCGATCGACAGTCCCTATGTTGATCTACAAAGAGGGCAAGATGAAGTAAAAGTTCGAAGGAAAGTTCAGGCGACACGAGGGTTGAAAGTTGGCATCTGTGTCAATCGACATCCTTAGTGTCGACCGACACAGGTGATGAGAATCGACACAGGTGATGAGAATCGATCGCGAAGAAGAACAAACAAGCTTGTTGACTTGATGGTCGTGTTAATCGACACGCACCATGTCGATCGACACCAAAGGCGGAGTTGGAAATTTTCGCCCAATTTAGAGATTTACCTTTCAAGACCCATTACCTTTTGAAGATCCAATTCTCTCCTCTATAAATAGGACTTTCAGAGCTCGAAAATAATGTTCAATTTTTAGTTTATTTTCACTTTAATTTTCAACATTCCTTTACCTTTAAATTCAAATTTCCTTTACTTTACGGTTTGAAACTCAAGACATTGAAGATTTCAATTCCTGTTTATTTATGATTCAAGTAAGTTCAATGTTATTTTATATCTTTGTTTCAATGTTTGTTTTTAGCATGTCTGGCTAGACACCCTAACAGTAACTAGGGTTTTCGCCATCCTTTTTAGCATGTTATAATTCAATTAAATCCAACCCTAATTAATTGGTTCAAATTCTTTGGTTTTAACTTTAAAATCTATTTTCAATTGAAGGATTGAGTAATGAAAATTGAATTAGGTTTATAGTTATTAATTTGAGACCGAGAGGAGATAATTAATAATAGGAAAAATAGAATTTGATACAATTGTTTTCTATCTCAAAAGGAAGAGTCAATTGTAGGGTTTTAATCTGTATCTTTATTGAGATTGGCTTTTGTTTTGTTCTTGAGACCGAGAGGAGATAATCACACATTAGTAATCTAGGTTTTAATTGTCTTATCAAGTAATTAATTATAATTTAACAGATTTTCCACCATAATCATAATTGGGGTTTGGATTAATTGTTTATGCATGATGATTGGATTGGTTGAATTCCCTAGGATATGTGCTTTTAATTATTTCATTTTATTCAAAGTTATTTTCTTATTGAAAACAAAAACCCTGTTCTCAAATTTGGATTCACTCAAACAAATAATTATTAAACTATATCCAGTACATGAAATATTTTCGTTGCACTGTCCCTGTGTGTTTGATAACCTTCGGGTTTATAAATTTATTTGCATCACTACACTATAATTAATTTGTAACTTTTAAAGTGATCAAATTGGCACCATTGCCGGGGATAATCAGATTATATTTTGTTATTGGATTGTTATGATATTTTCTGGATTGGGTTTTAAATTTTCTGTTCATGTGCATGAGTGTGTTTTTTGCGTCTGTTTTGATTGACAGAGCCCCTATTGATCGACACAGAAGCAGCACTCGTGTTGATCAACAACCCACCTGTCGATCAACATAGAGACCGATTTTCTGCAGTTTTGTCTTTCTTTTCAGGTGCATGAACACAAGAGCAAAAGACAAGAATCATGAAGCCTTCGATTCATAAATAGAAGCCACTTGTAGGAGAAACAAAATCAAAGGAAAGAACAAAGAGAAACAAATTGAGATGGTGAATCAATAGCTGGAAGCAGCACCACTGCAAAATTTGACTCCCAGACGAGCAGAGGTAATTTGTTGATAAAGTCTGAAAGTTGAGGAAGCAACTCCAAGCCGCATAGGTAGTCCAAGCCGAACAAGCTGCCAGACTGACAGAACTGAACAGGGGGAGAAACAATGAAAGGCAAGTGGTGGTGCAGCAGAGATCCATCTTAGTTCGTTTCCTACACCAGACCAAGGAGCCAGGTTTTCAAGTTGGCATCAATGCCAACAATTTTGAGCTGAAGAATGCCTTATCCAGATGGTTCAGCAGAACTAGTTCGCAGGGAAGGCCATTGAAGACCCGTACGCTCACCTCAGTCAATTCATCGAGGTGTGCGATACGGTGAAGCAAAATAGAGTGCCTCCAGACACCATCAGAATGCACTTCTTCTCATTCTCACTTAGAGATGAGGCCCGATCATGGTTCGTTGGCCTCGACAAGAGTGGAATTCACACATGGGAGCAGTTGCGAGCAAAGTTTCTCACCAACTACTTCCCTCCTAGTGTCATAAACAAAAGGAAGTCTACTATAACCCACTTCAGCCAGAAATATGATGAGACCCTCTATGAAGCTTGGAAGAGATACAAGGAGCTCTTGAGGATGTGCCCCGACCATGGAATTGACCTTGAGATGCAGGTGTGCCACTTCTACAAGGGACTGGCCCCTCACATGAAGGAGTTGGTGGATGCTTCAGCTGGAGGCATCCTAATGAAGAAAAGTGGAGAAGAAGTCATGAGTCTCCTAACAGACATGGCTATGAATAGCCAACAATAGCCCACTGAAAGGCAGAAAGCAGTCAAGGCAGTAACCACTACTCCAGAAATTGATGTGGTTGCAGAAGTCAAGAAGCTCTTTGCAAAATTGGAGGCTGGTAGAGCTTCGGTAGCAGCAGTGTCAGATCCAAACACGACCATCATTCCTATTGAGACCGACTACATCTACCGAGGAAGCAGTTCGAGCACCTCCAATACCGTTGAAGTGAACTATGCCAATGGAGGTTACAACAACAACAACTACTGAGCCAACAATCAAGGGTATAATTACAGTGCTCGCAACCATCCTGATTTTTCCTATTCTAACTCTTCTACAACTGAAAATCCTTCACCGGGATTCAATGTTGGTGCCGGTGGAAAGATTGTGGAGAAAAAGAAGTTCGTGCTTGATGATGTGCTAGAGAAATTCATCAAGAGCTCTGACAACAAATTTGGCAAGGTGGAGACCAAGGTGAAGGGCATGACGACTCATATGCAACACATGACGAAGCACCTTCACATGCTCGACACTCAGTTGAGTCAGATTGCCACCACTCTGAGTAATCAACACAAGCCCGACCAACTCCCCAGCACTACAGAGATCAACCTAAAGAAGGCAAAACAAGTCACTGCCATTTCTTTGAGGTCCGGTATAAGGTACAATGGTCCAAGCATGCCCGAGGATGAGTTTGAGGGTGAGGAGGACAAAATTCTCGCAGAAGATGCCTATGTATCGACCGACACAAAGTCTGTGTCGGTCGACAAAGGAAGGGATTGAGCGACATTGAAGACCGCTTGATCGAAAGAAGTGATGCATCTATGTCGATCGACAGTCCCCCTATCAGTCGACACAGAGGTTCTGAATTAGTAGTCGACACGTAGGCAGACCGATCGACACAGAGAAGTTCTGGAGCTAAAAAACAAAAGAAGAAAGTTGATCCCACTCCTCTGATGCCCTTATCCCAAAGATTTGCAAAGAAGAAGGAGGAATCAAAGTTTGCTCGGTTCGTGGAGAATATCAAGAAGGTCAACATCAACATTCCATTGATCGAGGCTCTCCACGAGATTCTCGACTACATGAAGTTCTTGAGGAAGCTGATGAGCGAGAATAAAATTGTTTCTATTCATGAGAAATGCAGTCTTCTTTTGCAGATTTGGGTTCCAATGAAGAGGTCTGATCCGGGATGCTTCTCCATTCCGATTGAGATTAGGGGAGAGAGTTTCGGAAGGTGTTGTGTGATACTGGAGCAAGTATCAACTTGATGCCATACTCAATTACAAGAAGCTGCAGATAAGAAAGATGAGGCCGACCATTATTACTCTTCAGATGGCAGACCGTTCGATTCTTTGGCCAAAGGGAGTTGTGGAAGACGTTCTGATTCGAGTTGGCCACCTGATCTTCCCTGCCAACTTCGTGGTATTGGAGATGAAAGAGGAGCATGGGATGCCAATGATTATTGGGAGAAAATTTCTGAAAACAAGGGGAGCTCTAATCGACTGTAGAGGTGAAGAGATTACATTAAGAGGAAACGATGAGACGATCACCTTTGTGATCGATAAAAGTCAGAAAGAAGCAGCATGCAACAAGATATCCACCAAATGTGAGGAAGAAGATGAAGAGGCTGCCGAGATCGAATATGAGCGAGGGAACGAGGTGGAAAAATTATCAATTACACCATCTCCTTTCGAGCTCACTACTATCGTTCGTGATTGGATGGTCTACATGATATACAAAGAGGTGGCAAGTTTGGACCCGACCACCTTGGTGAGAAGGAGTATCGTCGAGCCACGACATTAACTAAGGCACTGTATGAGAGGTAACCCATTATTTTCAATGTTTTCTTCTTATTTTTTTCTTTAATTTTCATGTTACTTGTTTCTTTTCTTTTCCCTAAAAAAATAAAAATAAAAAATTCAGAGCTCTGTATCGATCGACACACAGTGTGTAGATCGACACAGATGGATTGATAGATCGCTATTTTGACTGAGGAAGGGGTCGACAAGAAGGCTTTGTGTCAATCGACAGGCCCCCTGTCGATCAACACAGAGTGTTAGCAACCAAAAAATTTCTATCGCTCGAGTTCAACTGCTCCGAGGGATAAAAAGTTGGTGTCTGAAACAAACATTGAGGTACAATTTCAATTCTAGTTTGAATTTCAAAATTATTCCCTTTGTCAATTGAATAAGTTTGGGGGGGAGGATGACTTGGAGTTGAAACTATTTCTTTCCCTTTTATTTAATGTTTTTAATTTGTTTAAATTCATGCCTAGTTTAAAATTTTTTGCATAATTTTTGCATTGTTTGAATAAGTTGTGATTTCATGAGAAGATTTGCGTAGCTATGATATAACCCTAGCAAGAATGCGAGATTTGGATCGATTGACTTTTGTATGCATTGATTGTGATAGTGGTTGAGAATGCATATGAATGTAGAAAATTACATGATTACTTGTTTTGAAACTTGCATTGGCATAATGTTTGAGGATGATTTGATGTTTACTATAGAAGAAATTTTTGTCCCAAGTGTGAGATTTTGAGCTTTAAATTCGATTGTGAGTGTGTCTGCATTATTGAGTATATCTAGAACTTGTTTTGTTTCTTTTTCGAGACTGCTAGTGTGCACAAGTTTAGGAAGTGATTTTAGGCCATCTTTGTTTAACCTATTTATCTCATACACTGTCCTGATTGAACATTTATCCTTAGTCAGGCCTTTTGAGCCTATGTATTTTTCTTTCTTTGTCTCTGAGTTGGAAAAAGGATAGGGGAATCAACTCTTGTCTACGAGAGTGGGTTTGGGATTGTTTGAGAAAGATAAGATATTGTTAGAAGGGTGAAAACAAAAAGGTTTGGCTCTAGGGAAAAAAAAGGAGAAAAGAAAAAAAAGTTTATATGTGTTGTTTATCCTTATAAGCTCAAAACAATCAAATAAACTTATTCTAAGAGCATAAAAGGATGTGTGTGAAAGAAAGAAAAAAAAAGAGAAAATAAGGAAAATGAATAAAAAGAGTCTTGGTTTGTGTTGAATATTATAGGAGATGGGTGAATATCGATAGATGGTGGTTTAGATTGGTTGAGGTGCACAACTCAATTGATTTTAGTCACTCGGTCATATGTTTCCCTACCTTTCACTAAAATGCCTACATCACAACCTTGAATAAAGTCCTTTCTGATCTTAGACTAGTGTTCACGTATTTGCAGTGGAGATTTAGAATATTTGCAAGCTTATGGTAGAATTTGATATGCATGACTTGTGTGATCTTATATTATCCTAAACACTTGAGTAAATGAGTAAAATAGTTCTCTTGTGAGTCTTCCATGGTTTACTGATTTTCTGATTCGTACAAAGTGTTGATGTTTGTGGATTCTCGAGTTTCATTGTGATGAATCTTGTAGGTATTGCACTTCTCTTATGTTTGAACTTTCGATTCATTCTTTTGCTGATTGAGGACAATCACGTGTTTAAGTTTAGAGGGGTTGATAAGCTCGTATTTTGCCTCACTTATCACATTGTTTTCTTTACCGTTTCATGCATTTGCATTAGTTTTAGGTTAATAATCGAGCATGAGTTGTTTATAGAGGATGTTACGCTTGCTATGCTAAGTTTTGTAGGTTTTGGGTACAAAGGAGATGAATTGTTGAAGTTTTCATAAAAAGAGAGGAAATCCGCCCTGGATACCTTTGTATCGATTGACAGTCCCTATGTCGATCGACACAGAGGGCAAGAATGACGTCAAAGTTTGAAGGAAGGTTCGGGCAACACGAGGGTTGAAGGTTTGAATCTGTGTCGACCGACATCCTGAGTGTCAACCGACATAGGTGTTAAGAATCAATCGAGAAGAAGGACAAAGAAGCATGTCGACCTGATGGTCGTGTCGAACAACACGCGCCATGTCGATCGACACGAAGGCGGAGTTGGGAATTTTTGCCCAATTTAGAGATTTACCTTTCAATACCCATTACCTTTTGAAGATCCAATTCTCTCCTCTATAAATAGTACTTTTAGTGCTCGAAATAATGTTCAATTTTTAGTTTATTTTCAGCATTCATTTACCTTTAAATTCCAGTTTCCTTTACTATACGGTTTGGAATTCAAGACATTGAAGACTTCAATTCCTGCTTTATTTATGATTCAAGTAAGTTCAATACTATTTTATATCTTTGTTTCAATGTTTGTTTTTAACATGTTTGGCTAGATACCCTAACAGATTCTAGGGTTTTCACCATCCTTTTTAGCATGTTATAATTCAATTTAATCCAACCCTAATTAATTGGTTCAAATTCTATGGTTTTAATTTTAAAATCTATTTTCAATTGAAGGATCGAGAGATGAAAATTGAATTAGGTTTATAGTTATTAATTTGAGATCGAGAGGAGATAGTTAATAATAGGAAAAATAGAATTTGATACAATTGTTTTCTATCTCAAAAGGAAGAGTCAATTGTAGGGTTTTAATCTGTATCTTTATTGAGATGGGCTTTTGTTGTGTTCTTGAGACCGAGAGGAGATAGTCACAAATTAGTAATCTAGGTTTTAATTGCCTAATCAAGGAATTAATTCCAATTTAACAAACTTTCCACCCTAATCATAATTTAGGGTTTGGATTGATAGTTTATGTATGTTGATTGGATTGGTTGACCCTAGGATCTGTGCTTTTAATTATTTTATTTTATTCAAAGTTATTTTCTTATTGAAAATAAAAAAACCTATTCTCAAATTTGGATTCACTCAAACAAAGAATTGATAAACTATATTCAGTACATGAAATATTTTCGTTGCACTGTCCCTGTGGGTTCGACAACCTTCGGGTTTATAAATTTTTTTGCATCACTACACTATTATTAATCTATAATTTTTACAGTGATCACACATCCTCAACAACTCATTGTATCTTTTCAAATCCTCATAAAGTGTTTCATCATACGTCTGGCTCAAGTGAGTGATGTCAGATATTCCTCTTGAGGATGACACTGGGAGGGAAATAGTTGGTTAAGAACTCTGCTCGCAGCTCCTTCCAAGTGTCGATTCTATTCTTATCCAAGCTGGCGAACCAAGAACATGCTGCATCCCTGAGAGAGAAAGAGAAAAACTGTATCTCAATAGTATTCAACGACACTCCGTTCTGCTTCACCGTATAACATATCTCAATGAATTGGTTGAGATGTGCATACGGGTCTTCTATGGACTTCCCCGTAAACTAGTTCTACTAAACCATCTAAATCAACCATGTCTTCAATTCGAAGTTGTTTGCATTGATGCCAACTCTGAAACCCGACTCCTCTTGCTGTCGGAGAAACCGCTCCAATAGGGACCTTTGGGGCCGGACTAGCTCCAACCACCTTTGATTTATTTCTCCCCATTCATTGCAACTAGTCTGACAGCTTGATCTGCTTGGGCTGGTGTCAGTTGCTCTCTAAGCTGGTGGACTTCATTGAAGAATTCTCTTTGTTGTTCGGGGGTCAGATTTTGCCGCAGTGCTTTTGTTCATCAGCCATCCCTCTTTACTACTCTTTTCCATTCCTTGACTTCCCCTTGTTTGTTTGCAGGTAGCTTCGATTTCCAAGTCAAAACCTTCGAGTTCTTGTCTTTTGGCTCTTGTGTTCATGCACCTGAAACGAGAGACAAAAAGTTGTAGATAAAAGTCTGTATCAATCGATATAATATGTGTCAACCAATGTGGGTGAAAACTCTATGTTGATCAACGCAAGCTCGTGTTCAAGAAGAAACACAGAAAATTGTTAGAACAACCATAAAGCTTTTAGATTCTGCGAGTTGGTAGCTTTCGAGAATGATTGGCAAACGATGATGGAAAGGATGGTTGTTCAAAAGTTTATTTGTTAATAAGCAACCTTATGTTTATGGAATGCAACATCCTTTTATAGGCGCTCATTCGAAGGTTAGAATTCGTAGTCATTTGGATACGTTGTGACATAAAAAGAACCCGTCCCATTGAGATCTCATTTTTTCTGACTCGCAGTGTCATTTCTGTCAGAGTAGGTAAACTTTTGCTTCTTTGATCAGAAGGGCTATAAGCAGTCAAACGAATGTTTGTTGGTTAATTATTGAGATGAACAAGCTTTAAAAATCATAGACTTTAAGATCTTCTTTCTTAAAGTCAGGTTTTGTAAAGTCTTCGTGTGTCCTAGCTTGCGTGTGTCTTCTAGCGGTTGGAAAACGCCTTGCTGGTGACACTTTCTGGTAAGCTCCTACTGGTGATCCCCAGCTGGTGATGATTTGTCAGCCAACTTCCTCTAAAGACGCTTTACTCATTTTTTACATCAAACATATGCATGTTATGTCTTTTTAACCGCGTGAAATAAAATTCTTGAATATATATTTTCCACATTTTTGCCGACTTGGTTCAAGTTTGACCTGATTCTTACCACCCTAAATCCATTTCCTACCGATTCCAACACAATTTGAATTTGACCTGATTTTTATCTTAATATTTATTACCTGATTCCTACCTTAATAATTTCTTATATTGATACAAATAAATTGTATTTAGGCATATTCCGACCTCAACATATTTTAATCTATTTTTAGAATTTTAAATTATATTCTTGCACTAAAATAAATCTAATGTACATTTTTTGTAATAATTTCATCATCATTACAACAATAGCTGTATCGATTTACATGTTAAACAAATTCCCATGCTAAAAAATTGTACTTTTGGGTATTTTTGTGATGTATTATAAAAAAGTTGATATTTTCATGACGTGTTTTATAAATTTAGGTATTTTAAAATATTTTCACTTTATAAAATTGATCATTTTAAATAATTAAGACTATGCAATCATTATAATTAATAATCAATTATTTTTTCGGTATATTTTATAATTGATTTGTTAATTAATTACTTTTCCATTTACCTGTATATTATTTACCTTTTCATTTATGTAAAATTTTAAACTTTTTAAATATACAAAAATACATTGTTTCTCATCGTATAATATAGTAGGAAAAATAATGTTAAGTTTTGGGTAGGGAAATGATAGATAATAATACAAAATATAATTGTAAATTTGTTACAATGAGAATATAGAAATAATATTATTCGACATGCATCGAGCAATACCAACTTATATGAGAAGAATAGAAGTGAGTCCACACAAATCAATTAACAAAAGTTGAATTATTTTATACTCAAATATAAACAAGATCAAATATTTAGAGCTCAAGCTCAAATTATTTAATTTATAATATTTGATTGCAATATACCATATAATATTGAAATTACTGTATTGATGAAAATGTATTTTATATTTTAACTCAATATCGAATTAAGAATAACATATATTTATATGATTGTAAATACTGATATTATTGAGCCTTCTAAACTTAAATATTTTACAGTTTATGTCACAACAAATTTAATTTGATAAAAAATTTGGGCTATTTCTCCTTATTTTTTTAATATAGAAAAAATCATTGAACTAATTTATTCAGTTTATATTATAGTTCGTATCGTTTACATATAAATCTATGATAAATAAAATTGATATAATTTTCTAAATTTATTTAATAATTTTTATGTGTTGCGCAATGAGCGAGTGGAAAACTAGTTTTACTAAAGCAAAGAAGTCAATAAATTTAACCGTTCCCGCCAAAAGTATTTTATTTACTTGCAAATTTTATATTAATAAAAATTAAATATAAAACAAAAAAAATTCATCAAAATCGGCAGTTTTCAAATGTAAACATGGCATCCAATAACCACCCACTAATAATTATCAATGCCACTAAAACATGCACCAAATCTACAGTTTTTATATTTAAAAACAGGATCTAATAATAATTCATTGATAATTCATAGCACAATTTTTGTAAAATAAGTAATTATGGTCAAGATTTGATTAATAATAAAACTCAAATATCATAATTATATTTACAATGATATTCATATTGATTAAAAAATATAATAAAATTATTCGGACCAAAAATATTGCATCCACATGCAAATTTTATATTAATAAAAAAATGTAAAATATTTTTTTTCATGAAAAGTTTAAATCGTGCACGAAATATGGTTTTTACAAATGTAATCGTGGCAACCAATAACCACCCATTAATATGTTAAGCTCAATTTTAATAAAATAAAAATACATTTGTAAAAATTTAAATATTAAAACTTAAATCTTAGAACTATGTATACATTGAAATTTCTTTTGATTAAAAATATAAAAAAAAATGTTTAAACCAAAAATAATTTATTCAAGTGCAAATCTTACATTAATAAAAATAAAATGTATAATATTTATTTTCTTAAAAAGTTAAACATGCACGAAACCAAAATTTTGAAAATTTATAAAACTCGAATCTTATTTTCATTAAGTTTTTATTTGATTGAATTATATAACAAAGTTATTTAGCAATTGCATATTGATCACTGTAAAATCTACAGATTAATTATAGCAACAGTGGCAAATAAATTTATAAGAACCCTAAGGTTATCGAATCCAAGGGAATTGTATAACGAAATTATCCTATGTACTAATTATGATCCTAAGATTCATTGTTTGAGTGAACAGAAAATCAGGGTTTTAATTTGGAAAATAAAGATGACAATACTTGAAAATTAAAGAGGTTTTGAAATCAAATTAAAGGAACACAGATTCTAGGGAAGAATTCTTATTATGGATAACATGTTGAACCAATTAAATTAACTGGTGGAATACTGCAATAATGCTATATTTCCTTGGTTGGACAAATATAACCTAGATTACTAATTAGTGACTATCTCTGCTCGGTCTCAAGAACACCAAATTAGTCAATCTGATAAGCAAATCAGTTCAATCCCTACAGTCTAATACATCTCATTGGACAGTATAGAGTGTATCATGCATTCCCTATCTCACTATCAATATTCACCTCTCGGTCCTTCTATTAATAGCTAGACATCTAAATTAATCGTCACCTCTCGGTCCTTGAATTAATTTAGAATTAGAAAATAATCACAGGAATCATGAACCTAATTAATTAATCCTAACATGCATCCATAATAATATCAAACCCTAGAACTCGCTAGGGTTTCTAGCCACTCATCGCAGATAGAAATCCAAAAGAAAACATATTAAATTGCATAAAAGTAAAGAACTTATAAGAAAATAAAAGGGTTTCGTGTTTCCCAACTCTCAAAACTCTAAAAACTGAAAAATATGATGATGCCTCCTGAAAAAGTCGAATTTACTAGGTATTTATAGGGGTGGATGTGTATCCTATCAAATCTAGGGCTAAAGATATGAATAAATCTGATTTTCACCAATTTCCCGCGCCAGCAGACTCGCGTCGATTGATGTGGATTGGCGTCGATCGACGTGGCTCTCCCTTCGGCGTCGATCGATGTGGATTCACGTCGATCGATGTGGTCCTGGCTCGCCCCCTTCTGCGCGGTCTCACGGTTTTGGCCATAACTTCCTCTCCCGAACTCTGATTGACCCGATTCCAGTTGCGTTGGAGAGCGAACTCTGATTTGGCCCGAATCCCTTGTGTGGAGGAACTCTTCACTGCTACTCTTGCACATCACTGCTTTCGGAACGGTTTTCTCGTGAACTTAAGCCTAAAACCTGTAAAAACACCAAGACGCGCATAATAATACCTAATATAGACTCATGCATAAAATATATATATATATATATAAACTCAATAAAATTACATATAATAGTAGAAAATAATATAGATAAGCGAGTAAAATAATAAGCTTATCACATATCAAATGAATTAAACATGCAGAGTGGATAATCATCAATTAAATACACTACATGCTAGAAGCCTACAATACAATTTTAGCACAAATAATAAAAATTTAAATTAAAACTATTTTTTAAATAAAATATCATTCATTATGCTCAAATATAGGAATAAAAATGATCCAATCTCAAATTTTTTTAATTAAAAAAAATTGCTTCACTCCCATTGTACGATAACTGTTTTTTTCTTCACCATTACATGATCTCAAATATTAATGACTTGGGCCAGTGTAAAAAATCATCAAATTTGATAAGATAATAAATTAATAATTTTTTGGAGATCTCCTTTATAGATATAGAGGTCCCAACGAAATTATAAATTAATAATTCATAGAAAATTACAATTACTACTTTGGTAGCTTGCTAAAATATGAATCTACTGTAATCTATTTTTTTTTTTTAAAATTCAAATCCAATTCAACTTCATCTTTAACTTTTCTTATTATACCCACAAGTTCCGGTGTTGAGGTCTCCAATTGCAATAGAAAGTTATGAAGAGTTGTTGCCTCATTCAATGCTTCATTTCGCTTGACTGGTTCAAGTGGTGCCAAATCATCTTCAACTTCATCATTAGAACTTTCAACAAAATTTGCCGCAATTTTCTCTAAATTTTGTACTTTTAAATATTCTTCATTTTATTTTGATAGCCAACATCGTTGATCATATT
This sequence comes from Plectranthus barbatus, assembly GCA_026898455.1. NCBI lineage: Eukaryota > Viridiplantae > Streptophyta > Magnoliopsida > Lamiales > Lamiaceae > Plectranthus > Plectranthus barbatus. Next base: position 24,842 of record JAPKLW010000288.1, on the reverse strand, counting down.
CTCAAGTTGACGTAGGCCTTCTTCAAATGTTGTCTCACTTAAGTCGCTTGAGGTTGCTTCATCTAAGCGAATTTTGCAATGTTGAAAATAATTTGTTATTGTCAATTGAGAAACATTGGTTGTCCAAGCAGAGACAGCAAAATTGATGGCATCTAAAACATTAATCTTCTCTAGATTAGATTGCCCTAACTCATGACCTTCAAATATATTTATGTAGAACCTCCTTCGATAGTGCATCTTAAAAGCTCTGATTATTCCAGCATCACATGGTTAAATTTTAGATGTCATGTTGGGTGGCAAAAAAAAAAAAAAAAAAAAACAACTCCACATTTTGTAGCCCTTCAATATTTTTTGGATGGGCTAATTGTCTACCATCAACAAAATTCGTCTGTCATTCATTTTATGATCAAGCCAACGAACATATTCATAGAAAATCACGCTAGTCATCTATGCCCTTTTGTTGGCACGATATTCACAATCAATGTTGTTCATGTTGATATTCTTGAATAAACGCGGATTTGCATATTTTCCAATAATCCATAAAGGAATTTTCTCTGAGTCATCCTCGTTACAACAAATAACAATCGTAAGTCTTTCTTTGTCTTGTTTTCTCCCTTCAAGTTGTTTGGTTACTAGATAATGATCAGCTTGTAGCCTGTAAAACAAACATGTTTCATCCAAATTAAAAACATCATTCTTGGAAAATTGATTTACTTTTTTCCTTATGGACTCCATCCTCTTTTCCATGTCTTGTATATCCACCGAATCACTTTCTCCAAAACGACGGAATGATTTAATACCATGTCTTATCTTGAATTTTCAAGCCAGCCTTGAGAAAATTTGTGATGAGGCGGATGTTGAGGATACAAAAGCTTCATCTCCTCCTTTGCTTTCTTTAGAATCAGCTCTCTTGTCATGTTTACTCGATCTTGATATTGAAGAAACCATTCATAAACAACCTTCTCCATGTCTAGATATTTTGCTGGTGTCGCTTGGAATCTCCTCCTTTTTCAAAGTTAGCTGCAATGTACTTCGATATTGTACTTTGACTATCTTTCAACTGATATTTTTCTTCAACTCACTCTTGTAAATTTTTTTGAGTGCATGTAGGGTGGTTTCTCTTGTACTCGCATAGTGCTCAACGCATTTGATCAGTCATGGATGATTTTGTGAGACCTCTAAGATGGGAGGCCATGATTTGGTGTTACGATCTTTTTTTTTTTTTTTCCATATTGAGATTTATATAGTAATTTTATTCTCTTATCATGCATGAATGTATTTAATTAGTTACATTAATCAATTCATAGTTTTCAACTCATTTGATTAATTACGATTGACCTTAATACATAAATACATGAATATATTTAGTAGATACATGAATATACATATTTTGTTAGTTACATAAATCAATACATAATTTCTAGCTTATTTTTTTTATTAATTACGATGAACTTAATAGATACTTGTAAATTCATGAATAAAATATTAAATTCAATTAGTTTAACTTGCAATATTTAATTTTTAACAAAATTATATTTTCGAAAAATTTCTTTAGATAAATAAATTATTAATTTATCGCTATATTAATATCCCTCTAAATTAATAGAATTCCCTGGTCCCAAGTATATTAACTTATAGAGGTTTTACTATATAGGGAGCAGATCTTGTGCTAAAATGTTGTTTGTGCTAAAATGATAAACGTGCTTGATTGACTATTATTTTATGCTTGTTTAGTTTTTATGTTATGCATCATTAAATTGCATAACTACCCATATCAAAATAAATAACTGTCAATCTCAAAAATTCAATCTTTACCATTCATCCATCAAAATCAATGGTATGGGATTTATTCCTATTTAGTATGTTCTAATATTTTAGCATATGATCCATTCTCTTACTATATATATATATATATATATATATATATATATATATATATATAGGGTAGTGATTAGGTGATAATAGGATTTTCCGTGCTAAATGAGAAAAGATCTTAGCCGTTTAAAATCTCAATCGACGTCACAGATTAAGCCCGTCCCTTCCAATTTTCGATGCATATTTTGCACATACTCAATGCATAAAAGGGCAAAAATGTAAAAAATATATATTCTAGAATTTCATTTTGTGCAGTTCATAAAACATATTATGCATATGTTCAATGTAAAAAATGCAATATTTTAGGCATAAAAACTACAGCATATAATCAATGCAAAAAATGCACTCAATATGAATACAAAAATGCATATGCTTTAGAATAAAAATGCATCTTATTCAAGTTAATAATGCATCATTTTGATGCAAAAAATGCAAATATTTAGGAACATTTTTTAATGCGTAATTGATGCATTTTTTTTATCCTGAACGTAAATATAATGAAGAACATATAACAGCTGAACATGAAATCAAGATTTTCGTGTGAATCTTCTAAATTTAACATATTCAAAATGGATATCATATGAATCGTCGTAAGAATACGTTTAATTTGATATATGATTCATAAAAATAGATTTGAATGAAAGAAAAATTAAGGAGAGAGAGAGTGTGTTTGATCTAAATAGAGAAGACGATTACTATCTTACCATTTTATTGAAATCTCGCGCGAATTAATTGGAAGGAATTGGATAAAGCTGGTGCATTGATCTAAAAAAATAAACAACCCAGATTCATTCTCATTTAACATGAGAAAGTCTTTTATTATATGATCACCATTATATATATATATATATATTTATATTTATATATATATATATAGGGGAGTGAGCATATGAGAACTCCCCTTACCATGTAAACATAAGAACCAATCTCGGCCATCCAAATTGATGATCTAACGCTCAAGACTAAATAAATCTCGTGTGCATTATAGTGTAGTAAAACATGCATTAAAGGGTAATTTTGTAATATTTTTTCTCTCTCCTCTAAAATCATTCTAAATCTTTAAATGATCATAACTCATTCGATTTAGATTTTTTTTATGTACCATATATCAAATTAAAGGTAATTTAATTATCTTTCAGACGAAATCCCTATTGCATATATTTCGATTTAAAAATCATTGTAAAAAATGAAAATTAGTTATTATATGCATAATTCTCGTAACATTACACGAATTATTATATAATGAATGAAGTTGCACAATATAATGCATGAAGTTATATTATATAATGCAGAATATGATAGATAAAATGCAATATGTTTTTTCATGCGAGATCAGCAAAAAAAATTTAAATACATTATCTTTTCATACTGTATAAAATATTATAGTTATGAAAGTTGATCATACATTACTTATTTTTAATTATGAATTTTTTTGTTATATTATATAAATGTATATTATTATATTATATAATGAATGTTTGTTAGGTATATAATGAATGTTTGCTAGGTATATAATGCATGTCGAGGTCAATATAATGCATGAAGTTATATAATGAAAGCAGTTGAACAATATAAAACATGATGCTATAGTATATAATGCAGAATATGATAGATAAAATCCAACATATTTTTTTTAGTTAAATCATCATTCATCATTATATTTGCACTTATTATGTATTATATAGTAATAACATATGCATTATAATGAAAGAAATATAATTTTTCTCTAAAATAACAGTAATATCATGTATAATATGCATAATTCTCGTAACAATACACGAATTCTTATATAATGAATGCAGTTACATAATATAATGCATGAAGTTATAGTATAAAATGCAGAATATAATAGATAAAATGCAACATGTTTATTTCAGCGAAATCATCATTCATCATTGTATTATAATGTTGGAAGATGTTTGTTAGGTTTATAATGAATGTTAGGTATATAATGCATGTTTGTTGGATATATAATGCATGTCGAGGTTGAATATGTAAACATAATCTTAAATAAGTACAAAATGACAAAAATACCCTATAATGCAGGTTTTTTGAGATAAAATGACTGAAAATTCTAGTAAAATCCTGAGCGTACATTCATCAAAATCAATGGCGATGGTTTCTTATTTCTCATGGTAAGAGGTGTTCTCACTGGATCGCATATATATATATATATATATATGTATGTATGTATGTATATATTTGAGTGAGAAATTCAAAATACTCATTTGGACTATTCATATATCAAAATTACCCACTTTTTATAACACATATAAAAAATACCCAAAGTACAATTTTCAGACATGTCAGTCTACTTTTTCAAACAACAATGATTTTTGATTTAATTTTTATTAGCTATACGATTTAAAATAGTGGAAATATTCTGATGTGCAAAAAAAGTGAATTAGAAATTATTTGGAAAATTAGTTTTCGGAAAAAAAATAAATAAATAAAAAGTGGATCAGACCAGGATCTGACCCGGATCAGACCACGATCCTACCCGGATCACACCATTTTTGGGTCGGGTCGGTTTCGATCATAATGAAACCGACTAGAATCAGATCAGACCCGAACCCGCTCAAAATCCAACAGGATTCGCGTGTAAACCCGAAACTGACCCGGGTCGGTATCGGTAATACTGATACCGACTCGATACCAACCCGATACCGACCCGGTCAAAGTTTTGAAAAAAATTATTTGAACACGCAAAAACATGTATTTTTCCCCATTTGCTCACGAAATCTGGTCTGTTCCCCTTCAAACTCACGAAGCCGACTGCCCATCCATTCGAAACCACCGATTCCAATTGTTAAAAACACATGGCTGACCAACAAGTAAGTTCCTAAATTCCACTCCTCCAAATTTTCTTTCGAATCTGTCGGTTTAGAATTCGAATAAAAGAAGAATAAATTTTTCTTGAAATTTTGTAAATTTGAATGATTGTATGCATAGAATGGAATGGGTGTATGTTAAATTTGAATTATTTACATGTTTGGAGTCAATAATGCCGAGTTATTTGATTTAATTTGTTGAATTGTTTGGTTGAAATTGTTGAATTATTTAAATGGACTTCGTGTGTGTAATTCGATTTAATTTTGGAAATTTGTTGAATTAGTTTATTTTGAATATGGTGAATTAATTCGAATGATATTTGGGAATTTGTTGGCCGAATGAAATTGCTCACTATTTGTTGGCCGAATGAAATTTGGGAATTCTTTAATAATTGTTGAATTAATTCGAATGAAATTTGGTGGAATTTGTTGAATTAATTTTTGTGGCAATTGTTTTGAATTATGCATTTGGTTGAATTTGTTGAATTATGCATATTGTTGAATTAAATTACATGTTAAATTGCCGAATCTTTCATAATTGTTGCATTTTGTGTTTGATTTTTGCAGCCACAGTGGATTAGGCCCTCTTTTCGTGGTCTAATTACTAAAGTGAACTTATACACTAAAGTGACCACTTTAGAGACTATTAATGATACATTATATTCGATAGGGGGTGATGGGTTGCTTAATCAATTTATTAATGGGTCGTTCGGTAACTTATTAATTTGAAAAAAAATGGTCCTAGTGCATCGCAACCATTAATAGAGCTATTAGGCTTTCAAATTACTAGTGAATCCCCTAATGCTTTGTGGTTTTGTATTAATGGGCAGATTATAGAATTTGGAGTGCCCGAATTTGCATTAGTTACAGGATTTGTTTTTGGTTTTAGTGTTTTTGATCCCTGTGTCGATCATGATCCTTCTAGCACTTCGATTTTTCGTACAGTTTGTGGGGGTAAGAATCTTAGCGCTAGAGAATTATTGATGATTTTTAGAGATAAAAAAATAGAACGCACTAATCATGTAATATATTAGCAGCTTGGAATTTTGCTTTAGGACTTTCCGAAAAAAGAAAGATTGAGAGTTGGGTATATGTTCTGGTTCAGGATTTGGGTAGGTGGGGTTCATTTCCATGGGGGGCATATGCTTTTCAGTGTTTATGTTATTATTTGGACCTTGCCCCTACCATAGCAGATCGAATCAGTGGTGCGAGCTTTATTTTAGGCGGACCCATTTGGGCATTACAAGTATAATTTAATTTTGTTAATTAATTAATTCTTACACCTACAAGAGTGAAATATTTTATTTTATTTTTTGTAGGTGTGGGCCTATGAGGCCATTCCTAAGTTGGGTCGTGCCTGCGCTATTCTGCGAAGGCCTGATGCACTCCCTCGATTTATGAAATGGGAGTTTTCGAGGCTGGATACGATTGACTGGGGGCAATTCTTCGTTCAAGATGAGGTATGTAATTTGTTGGCTATCTAGATTATCCTTTAATATTTTTCTAATTGTTAGTAATTTAATTCACATCTTGAAGTGAGTTCTAATTTGGAGGCTTCTATTGCCGAGAAGGAGATGTTATATTTTACTTCTGTGGAGATGGACAATCCGATTGGGGTACAGTTCCGACTGTCAGAGAATCCAGTACAGGACGGGTTAGGAGAGGAGCTGGTGGGGAGTTAGAGGGAGGATCACCATCGGAGACCGCTACACCGTTACGTAGACGCACTCGGGCGAGGCATCATGCACATTCTTCCAGTGGGGATTCCCGGGATACTAGGAGACATCGTCCATCTGGGAGTATATTGGATAGTATCCGGACCGTTATTCATGAGGCACTGACAGAGAGGGTGATCCCCCTAGTTACAGACTTATTCCGTGCATCTAGATGACGTCATTGCACAGATGTAGATGATGCGGCCTTCAGAGAGGTCTTGGCTCGTGATAGGAGTCATGATTGGAGTCGTAGGGCTAGAGGAGACGGAGAGGAGATGGAGAGGAGGAGGACGAGTGTACCTAGTGGTGAGACCACTAGGAGGCCGGAGGAGGCGGAGAGGAGGAGGATGAGTGTATCTGGTGGTGAGACCAGTAGGAGGTCGGAGGAGGCGGAGAGGAGGTGAGACCAGTAGGAGGCCGGAGGAGGCGGAGAGGAGGAGGATGAGTGTATCTGGTGGTGAGACCAGACAAAGGCTGGAGGAGATGGAGGGGCAGAGGAGGGATACGAATATTGAGAGGGGTAAGAGACTTGTAATCCCTGAAGATGACTGTCAGAGTGTTTCTGGTGAACGGGACCAGGTACCCTAGTTTTCTCAGACAATTCTGATACTGACATTGCTACCTCGCACCCACGGGGTCCTGGAGAGACCAGTAGCCAGCCGAGGAGGTCGACTGATCATTTTGTATCCTTATTAGCATATGATATTGCAGATCTGGTAAGTATTATTATTTAATTTCATATAGGTATTTATGTTGTCATTTTTTCTTATGCAGCTGAATGATGGACGACCATGGGGAATTGGGATAGATGTGCATTTGAATTATAATGAGTGGAGAGATAGTGATTCCGAAGCAGTCAGAGCCCAAATAGGGGGACCGTGGCAATTCCCGCAGAGTTATTTTAGCTTTGTGGAGAATCTGACCAACGATTTGGGCCGAGATATTTTAGAAGCGTATATTCCAGTGTTGCAGAGGAGGTTCTATATGACTGCAGAGACGACTGTTCGGGTTATCTTACCAAAATTCTTTGTAAGTGAAGTATACAACCATAAATTATTTTATATATTATTTAGTAATAAGTATTTAATACTGATGTTCTATATTGTTTAAGATGTTGATGAGGCATCATTATCGTGGAGATAGAGCACCTCGCCTGGAGCCAGATGACCTCTTGGATTTCGGTAAAGGCAAAGACACTCCAGTGTCAAGAGATTGGAAAGGTGCAGATACGGTAAGTACTTTAATAAATTACAATTTAATGCAAAAGAATATTATTTTCTATGAGTAGTTAACACTTGTTAATGAATTTTTTCTTTTGTAGATTGTGTTACCAGTATTTCTGCTAGTACACTGGGTTGCTGTCAAATTCAGTATTCGAAATCATACGGTGCACATATATGATGCCTATTTGGCGGATATAAGTCTTCAAGAGCGTACCGGATTGGGCAAAGAACTGGCAAAGATGACAAATAAGATGAAGCATTATCTGAGAGCCATAAACTATTGGCAAGAAAACACTCTCGGACTTACTATTCACCTTGCCGCCCCGCCAGAGATGCTCTGCACCTGATGGACGTCGACTGTTCCTTGGCCGACCTGCTTGACGTATTATTATTGGCGGCAAACAACTACTGATGCTGCTTCAGATGAAACATCCCATTCATCTTGAGGGGGGAGAGGATTAACAACCGCACCATGTATCTCACGCCAAGTCTCGGTCTTGTAGTAGGGATAAATGTAGTCATACAGATTCAATCCATATGCCCTATAAAACAAAATTAGAAACTATTGGAGGTTATAATTGAAAACTAAATAATGAGTATACTTCATACCGAATTGCAGCTGCTGCATGAACGCACGACATCTGATCAAGTTGAAACTCACGACAGTCACAAAAATTAGATTGTACATCCACATTCCAAGACCGAGTGCCATCATTGACCTTGAAGGCATGTTGCAATGTACGAACCACGTTGTATGAGCGTGCTTTCTCCACCAAAGGTTCCATCTTCACTACAGCATCCTCTATCAAGTCATCAGTCCAATTAGCAGCTTTGGCACGTCGCTGGTCGAACCAAGTCTCGACAATACTTCTATATGCTTCTAACAGCGAGCAAATTAGCAATCGACGAGCATCCAGCAGTATTGCATTGAAGACCTTGGCCGCATTTGAGGTCAAGAAACTATACCGGCGGACAGGACACTTCGATTTAGCCCACTTTTTAGGTCCGACATCCATTAACTTGTCGTATGCTGCCGGATTTGAAACTTTCATTTGATCCATAGCCTGCTTAAATATAGTCGACCAATACGCATACGCAGCACGATGGTACAACGGGACAATGTTCGGACAGAAGCTGGTTAATTTATTCTGTAAATGATAAAAACAAAGTCCGTGTGTGGTACCTGGATACACTGCGCTCATAACATTCAAAATGCTAATGTGTTGGTCGGATACGATCAATAATTGATCGTTGCAGCCAAAAGCCATCCGGAGTCGAGTCATAAACCAAATCCAAGACTCGTCATTCTCTATCAGGCCAACACCGATGGCAAGTGGGAAGACCTGTTCATTACCATCTTTGGTAACAACAACAAATAAAACTCATTTGTTTCTTCCCTTCAAATGAGTAGCATCGACAACAATAACCTGTCTCAGGGAAGAGTTGTTGGGAAATTTGGCTAAGTTTCCTTTCCCCAGTAGCTACTTGTTTAGATTCTAGTTTTGGTGTTTTGGTGGATCAAATCCTAAGTCCTACCAGCGTCAGTTTGTCTCTAGAATAGCTCTAGTCTCAAATGTAAAGTCCTGTTTAGGTCTTTTGAGTTGTAAGTCGCAGCTGATCAAGACTCATGCTGGCTACTGTTCACCAGCATGAATTGTACTTACCAGTTGAGAGAAGTCTCACCAGCAAGCGACTGACAAGACTCGTGCTGACACTGTTCATCAGCATGAGAAGAGCTAATGACTGGCTACTGTTCACCAGTTGGGAAGGATTTCATCAGCAGGCGGCTGACAAACCTTACCAGCAGAATACGTGTTCTCATTGACACTATTCACCAGCGGTGAAGCCACCAGTCATGGGAGATTCCAAGAGTTAACATCAGACATATTGGTAGACTTAGATTGTGCCAGCGCAAGTCACCAGCAGAGACTGCCAGCACAAGATCACCAGAATGATCTACCAGTCGGATGTTACCAGCAGAATTCCAGATTCTCTCTCCCAGAGTCTTAGAGACAAAAAGAAGATTCGTCGAGGAATTAACTGACAAAGTATGACTTTAAGGGAGGATACCTTAAAGTCTATCAGTTCAAAGACACCAGTTCCGATTCCTCGTACTGACTTAAAGAGCCGTTCTGACACAAAGAGATCTGTGTCAGATAAAGCTGTCAAAGGTATGGTTCCCTCCGGAAGAACATACCTACCGCCGTCAGAAGGACATCCCAGGTCTGACACCTTTCCGGATGTGTCCAAACAGCTAGAAGATTTGAATGGGATCCCGCGTCTATAAATACCTGGGATCCATCAACATTCAAACAGTTCTCTCCGACCGAAAGTTCTTACGCACGAACAAGCAAATCGCTAACAATCTTTCGAGGCCTCTCTTAAGGCTTTCCGTGTGTTGATTTATTCAAACACGAGACTTCAAGCTTCCAGCTTGTAAGTTACTGATCTCATTGGTGTTCTTTCTCTTCCGAGGAAGTTCACAGCAGCTCTTGTGCCAGCCAGCACCTGAGTTATTACGGGCTTTTGCCGTATTGAGAAGATACGTTCTTGGGAGAACTAAACACCCAGTGAAGCTGTGGAGGTTGAAGTGACGTGCTCGCACTCCACCAGCAGATCAGAGTTGAAGAAGGACAAGGCCGGGAGCGGTTGATCTAGTGAACTGGTGGACGAGGCATTCACCAGCTAGAGATAGATCGTAGGACTCTTGTACCTGATTACTCTTAGTGAATTTCCAGTGCTACGACTGGAGAGTGGACGTAGATCAGTTGATCGAACCACTATAAATCCTTTGTCTTTATCAGTTTTCTGCATTACATTCTTATTTTAAACCCAGCACCCAAGTGCTGGTGTATACTCTGAAAACTGATAACTGTGCAAACTTGGCTAAATTATTCTAAGTCTTGAGATACCAGCTGACGAGCCAGTCGCCAGTCAGCTGAGTACGCAGAGTGCAAGTTGACTTACCAGCTGACAAGGTCCCAGTCAGCTGAGTAACCAGCAGAGTGCAAGAAACGATTAACCATATTTTCCGCTGCCAAGTTATATTCTGATAATCCGGGACCAACAAGAGTCGAAAGCACTTCGACAAACACCTAGTGCCACGAACAAGTGGCAAAAACGTCCATCCAGAGCAATATCAAGATCTGTCAGCGTCCCTGCATTATACTGAACAAGTACCTCAAGGTACCTCGGCAGCATCTTGAAAGAATCTTCGACACCACCATACAACATCGAGAGGGATGCATTCCGTGCTTTTAGCGCAGAACCATAAGTCGTATGGATGCCAAAACTTCTTTGCAGCTCAGCCATAATCTCACGCGGTTTGATGAGTGACCCTTCCCGACGCATCTTTCTTGCAAAATAAGCAGCCACAGCTTTTGAACGAACATTACGTGCACCAACTCCAACAAGATTCATCCTACAACTATGAATAGGTTTGAACTTGTGTACAATCCAACAGTAAGCTTTGCACGTAGCACGTATAAGAAACGAACAACTCTCATCTCGTTTGCACTTGTACTCAACACGAGTACTATCAGACCGAGCAACTTTAAATTCTTTTCTCTGCTCCATATGCCAGAGACCAACAGCAACGAGCTGATCATCTCTGCTCCAAAATATGGCACCCTCCGTCAACTCCTGGTCCAGAATGGCTGCGACGTCTTGCAGGACGGGTGAATCAGAAGTATCCAATGGAATGATTGGAAGTAACCAATTATTTAATTGGACTTCCAGACCTTCAGGTAGAGGATGAGCCGACAAAAGATTTGAAACAAAAGCATTCATACCACCAACAGATTGCACCCAGGCAGAAAATTCAGCCACCGTACAATGCATTAAAGATTGGTTGAAATCCTCATCCTCTGACTCAGACGAGTCTTCAGCCTCCTCCTCATTATCGTCATCATCAGACTCCACTAAACCACCACCCTCGTTTAAGTCAGGAATATGTGAACTCCCGCTTGCACCACCTTCATAAGGTTGATCAAAGAACATAGAAGAATCGAACCTTTGAAGGTCCTCCGAACATGGACTGAAAGTAGCATTCGGTGGTGGACTAAAGGAAGATATGAATGGTCTGTACGGGGATGGCTCCCGCTGAGAACTCCCAACACCAATGTTGATTACATTGTTGAAAACAACATAAACCTTGGGCTCTGAAAAAACAGAGCAAAGCCGCTGCAGATCAACATTCGTCGCCAACAACGATCTTATTTCTTCCACTACGACTCTGGGCTGTATAATAGAGATTATACTGAAGTTGAATATTTTCGGAATCCAGAAGCGAGTGGATGCTATTTCTTAGATACTGTATGGAAGATTGGTCATTGGGATGTAAACCATCCTTTCCTCTCCACCCAAGTAGTTGGATGAATCATCAAATTGCCCATTGTAATGAACAAATATAGTGCACCAATTATCCATTTCAAAAAGAGGGAAATGAGAAAATTAATTGAATCTGTAGAGGATGGAGAGAATAAGGAAGAAAGATATAGTGAATGTGTATGCTTTGTCTTTTGCAAATGAATTGGATTTTATAGACAAACCAATCTGAATTATTTTCATGAATTGATTGGACTTGTCAAATACAGTGAATGGCCATTTACTCATCTGCATTGTAGTGTACGCAAAATTACCATCCATTCACGTAGTAAAAAAGAAAATTGATTGTCATGCATTATTCATGTCAATATACTTTATGAGCTCATTTGACCAATATTGTGTGTAAAAAGTTGGAAAAATAATGCACATAGGACAATAATGCATGTAAATAATCGATGGTCATGTAATTTTCATGTCAGATTATTTATGACTTTATTTGACCATAGTGCGTGAAAAAAGTAGGAAAAATTAAGCATATGGTCGGTTCCGGTCAATTCCATGTCTTGTGCCCCTATTATTGAGTCGGTTCCGGTATGTTTCACAAGTCTGACCCGGATCAGACCCGAAACAGACCTGGACTGAAATTACATAATATGAATTTTCAATTTTTTATATCTAAAACTAATATCTTAATTACAAAATCTATTTTAAGTAATCATATTATGATCATATAAACAATGATTGAATCAAATTTGGCAAAACCCACTTCCCCATGTAAATTTTTTTACTTTTAGGTATTTTTTATATGTGTTATAAGTAGTGGGTATTTTTTATATGTGTTTTATGAAAATGGGTATTTAAAAATATTTCCACTATATATTTCATGCATTGGTCCGATAAAATATCATTGACAATACTAATACTCCCTCCGTCCCACTAGAATAGGCCCACTTACCGAATTCGGCGTCCCAACTAAATTGGCCCCTTTTCAAAAATGGCAACCTTTTCACACTCAACAATAAAATATTCATTCCACTAACTCATTTTACACTCACAACTCTTAATTTCCGTGCCGAAAAGAAAAGGGCCTATTTAAACGGGACGGAGGGAGTACTATTCATAAAGAAGTGGCAATCAACTTTGAATGAATAATTTTTTTTATGGGATAAAGAATTTTATGGTGATACATAATCATGGAAGATATAAAATCAACACTCATGAGTATTCGATAAACTTTAATTAAGAAACTGAGATGAAAATGAAGGTGGAAATAATTTTTCAAAATAAATATTTTTGATTAAATTTGATGAGGAGATTCTAAGTTTGAAGATGATCAAATATGGAAAATTATTAGGTGAATAAATTTCCTTAAGTAAATTAATAATATTGTTGTTTTTAAGTGGAAAAAAATGACTTGCACATCGATGATTATGTTAAAAAAATGTTAAAAGGTAAAATTAAAAAGAATTTTGATAATAAACTTAAAAAAAAATTATAATACTTAAGATGTACTGCAGGTGAAATGCTAGTAAATAATAAAAAATAGAGAATCTTCTAATGTATTATTCATTAATTCTTTCAGTAGGACAATAATATATAGGTCTCAAAACCTCTCATTCTAAGGTATAGTCTTTATACATGGAACATTCGCAGCACGAGAATCTTCGAAGAGACAAAAACTTGTAATGTTATGAAGAAAGTAGTATCTTTGCAGGAAAAGCACAACAACTCTATTTGTCCCGTTACAGATATCACAAAACAAGATCTCTGCCTCAGCATAGCTCTTTTATTTTCTTCTCAACACATTTTCTTATCAGACTTAAATAAATATATAGATTAAAAGAGAGGGAGAGAGAAAGCTCATGGGGATCTGAAAGCTTCACCAGCATAACGAACATTGCCGAGTTCCTCTTCGATGCGGAGAAGCTACAACAATATATATAGGATCATCAATACAATTCCAGCAGGGAGAAGTTTAATAATCATCCAAGAATTCATGCAGAAAAACAGTGGCTTTCTTTACCTGATTATACTTGGCCAACCGCTCGCTTCTGCAGGGAGCTCCTGTCTTGATCTGTACACACAGAAAGTATGGTTGAATGGAAATGGTTACAGAAAGAAACCAAGAAATGAGAACAGGGTGTGCCCAAAACCTGTCCGCTAGCCAAGCCCACGGATAGATCTGCGATGAAGTTGTCTTCTGTCTCACCACTGCGGTGACTAACCATCACTCCCCATCCAGCTGCTTTCGAGTCGAGTGCTGCTTGAACCGATTCAGTGACCGTACCAATCTGGTTAACCTGCAATGTGGGTTGGGGAGGTCAGTGCTTATTTTGTGGTTAAAGCTTGTATTAGCCTCATGAAGACGTGCATGGATAAGGTCAAATGTAAACACGATGCAGAAATTATATCAAACATCGTTTCTCAGGACAAAGGCCTCTAATCCTACTGACAGATGGATATAGGAGGGAGGAATTTTAATGTTGGAGGTTGAGAGAAAATTGCCGAGACTTGGTTGAGAGACAATATCCGAGACTTTTGATTGGCGTAGGAGGTTATGAAGACTGAGAAACTAATAAAATCAAAATATCAAGTAAGAAGGTAAATCAATGCAAACGCCAAGAAAATGGAGTCTTGTGAGATTTCAGTAGAAAATGGTAAATAATTTAGCACAATAGATGGGCAACACAGACACTTAGAATTGATAATATTATCAAATAATTTAAGAAAGCAGACTTTGTTGTCACGCTGTTCGCTATAGCAGACCAATTATATAATATAACTGCATAACAATTTATGTCAGAGATCCAAAACAGTCATGGGTCATGTACAGCCTACCAGTTTGCATGATGAGTAACAACTTTTAGCAATTATAATACCAGAACCTTTTAAAGTGATGCTTTTATAAGGTGTGTTGTTTTCAACACCAAGCCCCATTAGAATATCATGAGTACATGCATACTATAATGCAAAAGTTATGCCTAATTGTATTTCTGAATGATAAATATAAGATTAACAGATAATTAGTTCACACAGACAATATGTTTAATTATTATTATTATTTTATTTATTTATTTTGAGAATTGACATACAAGATTAAATTATGGCTAGGAAGGTTCGACCCCGAGTCTCTCGCCCACTTAGGGTGAGGGGTAATAACTAATTCATTTTATAGCATGACAGTATCTCAGGGACAGTCTAAATGATAACTCATAAATCAAATGATTATTGCATCTATAAATTAAAAATAAAAATGTAACTGAAAACTCTTGGTGAGCTTGGAACCATAATAAACTCGATCTTTTTAAGCAGGTGCATCAACATTAATGATAGGAAGCAGATTTGTGTCAGAGGTGTTTCCCAAGTGAAGGTCAACAAAAACTACACCTTCAAATTTCACAGGCCAAAGCCACAACACCCATACTTGCAAAGATTAAACTAAACAACAGCACATCCCAAGAAAAATAACAGACCAGTACACACACGGAAAGAATAGACAGGACTCTATAACACTATTGCAAACCACTCAAACAATAATAGGGTCAAAGCACATACCTTCAGTAGTAATGCATTGCAGGCCTTCTTTTGAATAGCTTCAGCAATCCTTTTTGGATTTGTGACCAGCAAATCGTCACCCACAATTTGGATGTCAACTGAGGATTGTAGTGATGACCACGAACTCCAATCATCTTGGTCAAATGGATCCTCAATTGATACAATAGGGAAATCTCTCACAAATTCTTGGTATAGATCACCAAGTTTTGCAGCTGCCAGCACATGAGCACCATCATTCGGTTGTTTCTTGAAATTGAGATCATACTTTCCGTCTTTGGTCAAGAACTCTGAAGCAGCAACATCCATCCCTATTTTGATCTGGACCAAGAATTCCAGCAAACATTGAGAAACAACAAAATTCAAGTATGAAGGACAAGAAAAGCAATGATTATACCTTGCCTGTGTACCCTGCCTTTTCAATTGCATCCATGAGAAGTACCAATCCCTCCCTATTGTCCTGCACGTTTGGAGCAAATCCACCTTCATCTCCGACATTGCATGCATCTTGTCCATATTTAGCTTTGATAATTCCCTTCAGAATATGATAAACTGCTCAAACCAATGCAAGCACATTAGTTTTCCCATCCAGATGTCAAAACAGTCCATAGCACAGGAGTTGGGACAAAGTGAAGCACATAAGACATATAGAAGAAATTAGAAAATAAGAGTTGGTAGTGCAGCTTACAAAATGAACTGCCCATACATAAACATAGACAGAAACTTAGCAACATAATTTTCCATATTCAGTGATCCATAACTCTTGATTATAGATATTTATACATTTATACTCATATTTCATATCATCTAAATGATGGTAATTCTCAAAACCATGGTAGATTAGATAGAATCATGAAATAGATGACCATATGTTTATGCTTCCAACTTGGTGTCCCTCTACCTCTCGGGGATGCTATGTTGGCCAAGACCAGAACTTGAGAAATGCAATTTTCAAAACATGCATTTTAGTAGGTAAACTACCTAAGGATGGCTACTAGCCTAAGTACTTGTAAGGTATTAATATCCAATAATTAATAGAAAAATTCCAGAAATCCAATGATCATGCTTTTGCGGATTAAAAAAAAAACATAATTATATCAATGATGAGTCTTTCTTTTCCTTTTAAGTTGCAGGTGTTAAGCTGCACTAAAATCTAATTCAAGACACAACAATGGGCTGTTCAAAGTAAAATTTCAAAATATTAATTAAAAAAAAATTGAAAATACTCATATATCTCATGACTAGTACCAACAATTATAGTTTGATTGATACTTTCTCTACTGACATCCCATGACTAGTACCAACAATTATAGTTTGATTGAAATAGTAGCAACAATTATAGTTTCATCGAAATATCCAATACTTTCTCTACTTATATCCCATGACTGATTAACACTAAAGTGCAGATGGTCAATATAAGAAGGGGTCAACCCTCAACCCTGGACCATGGTTTTGGGAGCCATAACATAACCCAAAACCATGGTCAAAAGTTGACACCTACTTACATTACATACCCATTTATACTTTCACGTGGATCCAATGTGGGACATCTTAAACTTCAACTGCGCCAAGGCCCACATTTGGCTGGCAATCCCTCGCCAGATACAGGTAGGCCCTTTCTGTGGCACGTCGGAATCCAGTAGATCAGATTTAATTACTTGCATATAAGATAGGGAGTCCTAACTTAACTGAAAACCATGGTCAAAGTCAAGGGGGCATCAGCATATAGCAACACTTTCATAAAAACAAGAATGGTTAACAAATTTATATATTTTAATTTAGTTCTTCGCCATTTTCACAATCGAGACGCTCAAATAGACTAAACTTAGCGAATCAAGGGCACATACAGATATTAAAGGGAAAATAATTCGGGAGAAAAAAAAAAAAAGAAAAAGTTTGAAGTGCTTTATCCTTCGTTAAGCCAATTCAACTTAATGAAATGCTAACACCATATTAAAAAAAATTTCCTACTTTGTGAGAATTTAGCGAAAGCTATAAGTGTCCATGATTAATTATATAATAGGCTGCAATGTTGCTAAGGTTCGTTTGGATTAACGTGAAACTTATGAACATATACTTACATAATCAAGTAAAGTAGGATAATATCATGATCATTACTTATGAAGAATATGCCAAAATAATATCCAAAGCAATTAGCAAATTAACAGAAAAAGATGAGAAAAACTCAAACTTGGTTCAAGGGAAGAGGCCAATATACAAGAGGTCCTAGATTTTTCGATTGAAAAACAAAGGGCCCATTAGAAATCTATCCTCTAATAGTCAGGGAAGACATGGTCCTCTCCTTTTGACATTCATTATAAGTTTGTCCTAAGTCCTAGACCGAGAAAAGATATGACCAGAAACAAGAAACAATAATTTCCTCAAAAGAATTCTCTCAAAAAAAAAAAATCCTAACAAGAATCTTTACTAACCTTCACTGCCCATTCGGAGTGCCTCAGAAAATGAGCTCGCTCCTACTGGCAATATCATGAATTCTTGCATGGCTAGGTTGTTACCAGCATGGCTGCCTCCATTGATTACATTGAACGCTGGAACTGGCATAACAAGTTCTTTCGTGTTTGATAACTCCTGTATATGCTTGTACAATGGCATCCCCTTTGCTCCAGCACCAGCTCGACATATACTAAGAGAAACTCCTAAAATAGCATTAGCCCCCAGTTTGGATTTGTTTGGAGTCCCATCAATCTCCAGCATAACCGCATCGACATCAGTCTGATTCCTTTAGTGAGAAGAACAGGGATTGGGTAATAAGACAGAAATTCATAACCAGGGTACAAGAATGGATCCCAAGTTTTTGCACAAAGGAAGAGTGGAGTACACAGTATTAATTGTCAGAAATACAAGTAGGAGATCATCTATGTTACACCGCTTCAGTTCACAACTAGATATCTTTATGTTGATGCTAAAGGTATCATTGGTTTATTACCCCCCCCCCACAAAAAAAAAAAGAAAACTGAATGGCCATCTTACACGACCACCATCACTAGTTTATTCCATCATTGATATTGACAAGATACACAGGTTGTATGTGCCAAATTATACAAGTCTCAACCAAATAAATTCATTTGGATTTTGATTGTTAAATGAACGAGTCCTGCTCGAGCCTATAAGTATTCATATCGCCAGGTCAAAGACTTGGTTGTTTATATCTCAATGATTCTATTAATTTACTAAGCTATGCTCACATTTGAACCTGTTCATGAGCATGAACTCAAGCTCAACTCATTTGTTTTTTCCAGTAAAGATTCTTGAGAACTCATTTACATCTAATTGTATATTTCACAAGCCATAGCTCAAACTTATCTATGTGCTTCGTAAGCCGGGTTCATTTTAGTTGATAAATATGTCATTTACGAACCGAGATTGAGCTTAAAGATAAGAGCTTGAATCAAGATTGAGTCTAAGGAAAGTCAAACCGATTCTGGCCAGACCTTTCACGGCCCTACATATGCATATGGCATAAGTTAATGAAAGAAAACAAAAACTTTTGAGGGACTGGAAATTACTGAAAGTTTTCAAATTACCAGAAAGATGACAAAACCAAAATCTACAAACTGACAAGTACAAGTAGGCATCTTTCAAAGAACGAAATTACTAATCTTGGCGAAAAGATGCTCAAAATTTGTAACTGATTAAACTAAAGAGTATTCGAAGTAATCCCCCACAGAAACACAGCAAATTGAACAAAAACTCATACAAAATCTTATAAAAAGCAGAAATCAGAAGAATATAAGCGGCACAAGTGGCGAAGATAGAAAAGAAGTAGAAATTATGCTATACCTGACATCAATACCGACGAGCTTCGGGCCCAAGAAATCGTTTACATTTCGTACTGCATTGAGCACTCCTTTACCACCGTAGACAGCCTTGTCGCCGTCTCTGAGCTCGAGGGCCTCGTAGATACCGGTAGAGGCGCCGCTGGGGACGGCGGAGCGGTAGAGTGAATCATCCTCCGTGATGAGATCAACCTCGATCGTGGGGTTACCTCTGCTGTCGACGATCTGCCGAGCTTTGACGTGTTTGACCTTGTTAGAGGACTTGACGGCGACGGAGGGTGAGGGAGCGGCGGCGACGGAACTACGAACCGAGAAGGGGCGAGACTTGATCCGTTGGGTTGTGGTGGGCAGCGAGAAGAGGGGCGTTTGGGAGGCGGGCTTGGTGGAGAAAACGGGTTTGGAAAGCTGAGAGGGTGTCATACTCATAGCCATTGCAAAGGTAGAGTGATGAGATGGGGGAGAGAGATGTAATAAGAAATATAAGTAGGTGAGTAGGTTTTGGTTGGGTTTGTATGGGAAAATCCGCCGAGGGGGCGAAGAGTTAGAGAGCAGAAGTGATGGCTTTTGGTGGTTGTTGGAGGGATCTGTAGAGAGAGACAGGCAGAGAGAGAGAGAGAGAGGTAGGTAGGTGGGTTCGCTTGCTGAATTTGGTGACAAAAATTTCAAAAACACACGAGCATAAAAAAGCATTGATGCAAAAATCGGCGCCTATTATGTAAAAATCGGCGCCTAGGCGGTCCTAGGCGCCGATCCACCGATCCGATAAACGTTAGTCGGAAGTTTACCGATCCGATAAATGTAAAATCGTTGAAAAAATCAATTTTTTTCTAATCAGTGCATAGGCGGCGATTAATCGGGCTAGGCGGCGATTAATCGGATTAATCGGCCATTAATCGAAAAAAAATCGGTTGGTATAAATTTTAACTACAAATTGAATTTAAAATCTTAATATTAAAAAAATACAAATTAATTTTTTTTAAAAAACATAAAATTAAAAGTAAAAGTGTAAAACCTAATTTTAAAATTATTCCCAAATCTCAAATCCAAATAAAAATTCACATTCACAAGTCACGACTCACGACTGCTCACATTCTCCTCCACCCACGGCCACCACCGCTTAGGCCTGTCTGTTGCAGGAACATTTAAACTTTAGTTTATGATTTGCTTTTAAATGTGATAATGTTTGTTGAAGGTATATTTAGACTTCGTTCTTTGCTCTTATTTTGGAATTGATTTGAATTGTGAGGATATTTGTTTTTTGCAGGAATATTTAAACTCTTGTTTATAATTTGCTTTTAAATGTGAGAATGCTTGTTGTAGGAATATTACTTGAGATATATATAAAAGTGTTGAAATCTTACTTGCATTTTTAAAATATAAATTATTGGTAAGATTTTTTATATATTACCTGAGATATATAAAAAATAAAAAATAAAAATAGATAAGCCGTCTAGAAACCGCCTAGAACCCGACTAGTCCCCGCCTAAACCGCTTAGGCGCTAGGCCCCCCTTGGCCGCCCGACTAGCGCCTAGCGATTTTTACAACATTGTAAAAAAGACATAAAATATTTATTATTATTGGTTAAAATAATTAAACCTAAATTACGTTTAAATTATTGATGAAATTTTACTTAGATAAAGATATATTAAATAGAAATTATGAAAAAAATTCATATAAATCATAGAAATATATCTTAGAGCTATTTCATAGATCCGATATCTCATAATAAATAGACATCTCTAAATCTTTGATTTATTCATTCCATCAACTTGTATTCCTGGGAGTTCTTCTAAATATCAATAAAATTGAATTGTTATGGCTGTATCTGTACAAAGGAAAAATAAGTCACGTTCAAAATTAAGCACGCTATAATTGACTAAAAGAAAATTGCAAATAAACAATTCTTTCATTTTCTTAAGGCTACTCTCATCGGTGTCTTTCTCCATTGTGGTCATAGCACAAAGATAAAATACAGTAATTAAAAGAAACAAACACATATACAAAATCATGCCTTTTCCTTTTGCCGTCTTTCCTCGGCCGACAGTAATTGAGTTACCTTCGTGC